>CM076458.1:15224715-15814715 GCA_038419695.1 Scomberomorus guttatus
TCATTCTCCTTTAAGAATGGATCATTTTATATTAAGTAATTCTAAATATTTGTTTTGAAACGTTTTGTATTAAATTCTAACCTCACACATTTCTACTTAAATCTTTTGTGTGATTTTCTTTTTTTCATTTTAGCGCTTTTTCATTTCCCTTCTGCTTTTTATATTTGTTATGCAAGAGTCATGTAGATGCTTGACACATTTTTTCCCACTATTTTTTTCCCCACTTTATCTTACATATTTCATAATTGACAGCAAAGACAGAGAGGGAACATGGGACAGACACGTGCTGGTGGTCTGTGGTCTGTGGTCAGATATGAACGGAGAGATTGCTAGTACCAAAGGCATCTTAGTAAACTGAACTAAGACAAGCCGAATAAGGAATCTATGACCTTTGAATGTGAAAGGCTTCCCATTCCAAATTGACTTTGAATTCTGCTCTGTTTGGTTTTACAGTTTCATGGCAAGTTATGTGTGGCACTAGATTAAATTATACCAACAATCAACACACTCGGGATGATCTATTAAAAGCAGACCCGGGAGTGCAGTGAAAATTGCCAACAATTTTGCTGGCATGAACCAGGCACAACAAATTGAAAAC
Source organism: Scomberomorus guttatus (assembly GCA_038419695.1). NCBI lineage: Eukaryota > Metazoa > Chordata > Actinopteri > Scombriformes > Scombridae > Scomberomorus > Scomberomorus guttatus. Next base: position 15,225,314 of record CM076458.1, read on the forward strand.
TTGGCATGCGTTGGTTGCGTGGAACACCAAAGCCAATGGCTGTCTGAGTCTGGCGGTTATACCCAAACCTATCTGGCAGCTACTGAACAGCACTGACACTTGAGTAAAAGGAATGGGATTCTAATATCACTACCGAAGTTAGCAAATCGGAACGTTAAACCATGAAGAGCTTCATTATTTGCACAGCTGTTTTTGCATTTCAACCTGTTTAAGGTTGAATTGTGTCTCATCTACTGATGTCTGTGCAAAACAAGACGGGTTGATTTGTTTTCGGATTTTTATTCAAAACCATCTCTGCAAACACAATTTCCCTGCAGTGAAGTTTTAGTGTTATACACACGTGGTTTTCAAAGATTGAGTTCACTGCATTTGTCCTCTTGGCCATCTTGGCATCTTTTTAGAACGGTTGTGTTTAAAGTCATGTTTGTTTATAAGTGTATTTCTAATAAAAAATATTTTTTAAATAACTTGTATGATTAGATTACTTAAGTTCATACACACACCAAAAAGGTGGATTAAGCATTAAGCCCTAACCACTAGAGCTTCACATATTTAGGCTCTTTACAGTGTAACACAAAAAGGTATCTTCAAATCAAGGAGCTCTGTCAGAGCACGTATACATTTAACTTTTGTATATTATGTGTTTGTTTCAGCCTTACCTGTCAGTTTACAATTGTCAGAAGTGATGTAAGCTCAACGCGACAAGCTCTTGATTGCCATATTGCCTGCTTTTTTTCTTTACTCTTTCCACATGGCCTGCACAGATCCACAATTGTCTGTTTTCCCTTGATCGAAAGAATACCTAGTGTTTAAATCATGGATGGACATAACATGTAATTCCATGTGTTTGCAATATGCCCCGAGACAAGTGCCAGCAACCTGCAAACGAATGTCATTTTAATAGCCTGATGCATGGGAAATGTTTGAAAGCAGTCCTTCCTCTCTTATGATTGTTTGGCATGACATCCAACCTCCACATTTTTCCTCAGAACTCTAGAAAACATACGTTTTGTGTCAAATTTCAAATCATGGCACTGTGCTCTTGAGTGCTCTGAGCCAGTTTGTACCAATGAGATGGACTTGTAGCAGAAATGCTGGTACCTCTTGAGTATGTGTGTGTGCATACCGTGTGTGTGTATGTGTGTGTGTGTGTGTGTCTGCTCCGTATGGGTCCAGATGAAGTTGTTATCCTGAGGGGAAACATGCCTCCTTCATTACCAGCGAGACACTTTTTATTTTCTTAATTTGACTCTAAAGCTGTCATCCGTCATTTATGAGATTGCACTATGTGGTGTGTGTGTGTGTGTGTGTGTGTGTGCGTGCCTGTGTGTATGTGTGTATGTGTGTGTGTCTGTCCATGTGTTTGCATTGTGTTAAGTTTGTACTGGAAGTAGGGGCTAGTAAGAAGCTACGAAGCTAGCTGTAACCACTGTTCAAGGAGCTGATTTGACCTAGTCTTTAAGAATTGTACAAGCATTTCTGTATGTGTGTGTGTTGGTATTCAAGGAAAGGATCTCCTTTTTCTTGTAATAAGAGAATACAGTTTAGTCATTATCACTGAGAAGCAGAGCTCAGAAAATGAACAGAATAACGACATTCTTTGATATCACATTTATTTTTAGATCTTCAAACAAAAAACCTTCACTTCTTTTTTCCTTATCTAACTACTGTAAAAGTTAGATACACAAGGCTATTTCCTCTGAACCCTGTCTCCTAGAAATTAGTTTTTTTTACTGCTGTTTTGCAAACGCAAATACATTTACTTTTTGATTTTTAAAAAATCAACATAATGAGGAAACATTTTAAATGAATGTAAAGTAGCTAAATGTATCTGAGTTCAACATCATCTAGATGTATACATCATAGTTCCTCTTTTCTTTACCATAATCTCCAACAGGCTTCCCTTAAGTTTTCTATTATACTTTGAGTGATACATTTTGATTCATGCCAAGATAAAAATAGATTGTGTCTTTAATATCTTTTAAAGCACATTCACAGAATGTGGAAGTGAGCCTACTTAACTGAGAAAATACCAGCCAGTGTTCACACTCCAGCACAGGGGACGTTTATCTCACTAGGTCAAAGCCCATATATTACTGTAAACTCCAGAAAATGTTGCTTGCGTAAGAGTTTGGCATGTTTCTCGTCTGGCCACTTGTGAATCCTCTTTAATTCTGCTCTTTTTTTTTTTTTTTCACTCGGAGCATATGGCTGGTTGGATTGTGTTGGACCTTGTCAGAGACCATCTATCACTCCATGGTGTCCTGCTGAGTTGGAGATTCACAGCGCAGCTCTCAGCCCTCAAAATGAGAAAACAAGAGCAAGAGGGAACAAAGCTAGATTAAGAGAGAGGAGACAGAGGGAAGGGAAAGGGGGATGGAAGGGAATGAGAAATGGAATAACAGCAACAGACAGATGAGGAAAAAAGAAGGCGGGGTAAAAAGGACAAAGTAAGAAGAAAATATAAAGATGAATAAAACATTTTTCTTCTTATAAGACCAACAAAGAGTTTTTTCAGTTCTTCTCTGAACCACGATTTTTACCATCCACAGCCAAATCTGGCAATTTAAACCTGTTTCCCAGGGAAAGGCCCTGCTGACACCTGTGGTGTAAAACTGTGCCTTCAAGGTTGAGCAAAGCTGTAACTGCTCAGGGTTCAGTAGCTTGACACTTGTTAGACTTCCCAACAGCCTCAGAGCACAAATAACATCTTCAGACCTTAAGGAGAAATGCTTAATAAAACAGGCGTTTCCAAAAACCTTTCACAAGCCACAATCCTCAAAATTTGCGTCAATTTCTGGTTACCTCTGACACTTGACAGATGGAAAACAGAGCAGTGCATGTTTCATATTATTTCCCTTGCATAATAAAGTGCACATTTCTAAATGTAACAGACTATATTTTCATTGTTTCTGGTGTATTTATATTTTAATCAATACTTTGATTTTAATCCGTTTTTTTACATCCGTTCTACAATGCGACTGTCTATAAAATTCTGATCCTTTGTATTAAACATCTTTCACATTGTTCTCAATGAGAAAATCAAGAAAGAAAAAAAAACACAGTAACTGAGAAAACATGTCCATCCTTGTTGAGCAAGAGACTAAAGCTCTACCTGCTCCAGAGGCATCGCTCCTGGCCGTGACTGACCTCTGACCCTCACATGAAACGAGGACATGTATGTGCCTCAGAGGGATATGTGAAGAAGGTACTTCCTAATTATTCTGTGTGTGAGATTGTGTCTTAAAAGCTGCGAACATATGTCTGTTACTTGTTAAAAACAAATGAAAGTGAAAAATGGTAAAATGATTTTCATTGGGCATGAAACATGTTACTTACCAAGAAACTTTTTTCTCCTCTTGTATCTGCTGTGTCGACCCTGCAGCTGCTCTTAATGAAGTGCTTCTGAATTCAAATAGATCATGATTAACATGCATTCTTCAATCTGACAAAAGCTTTTGGAAAATTGAACCGAATTCATATAATATTCTCTCAAATTCCTGCAAGATCACGCAGAATGGGAGAGGAAGCACATTGCCAAGAGAACAGCTGCATAAGTGTCTCAAATAATGCAAAGGAGATACAGTAAGTCTAATTACCCGTAAGCTTCATCAGCAGGTATTCGGTTCATGAATTGTTCTCGCTCACTCGGGCATCAACCCCTGATGAATCTGTATAAAAATCGAAGGCCAGTGCATGATATCCTATTTTCATCCAGAAACTGTCTCCCTACAGGTGCCCAGCTACCTTCCAAAACAATGACTCAGTGCAGACTTTGTCAAACAAACAGCCAAATAACAAACAACATGATCCAGAGTTCCAGGAAACATCTGAAAGGCAAAGTCTTAAAAGGAAACTGACTTCATAGCAAAATTGTCTCTGTGACATGTTTTGCATTTCAGTTTGTTGTGAAAGATGCTGATGACTGAACGGCTTTAGGTTGTAATGGATTATAGTGTGGTTTTTTGTTTACACTTGTTTTCAGTTGAAAAAATGTTGTAAACTGAAGTGGGAGAAGCATGATGTGCTGCGTGTTTTTAGTCAGATTGAGCTTTGAATAAGTATTAAAGTCAGAACCCACACATTTTCTGTTAGTGCCTGGATATTTGTTTGTTTGTTAGTGCTAGAAACTTCGATAGACACACATATGGAAGCCAGTTTAGTCTTGGCTGTTAGGATGGTAACCTACTGAGACCAACAACTGCAGTTTTGGCTACATCTTAAGATCAGTCACTTCCAAAAACTTTATTGGCTCATTAGAGAGGTAATGGAAGCTTAATGTTAGATGTGTGACCAAATTGTTTTCTGTTGTTTGTTTTCTCATTTGCCAAAGTGTCTCTTTGTTTCTGTTTTTGTTAATTAGCTTAAGTATCCAGGAATCGCTGATGGCTGGCTCTCTGGTCACAAGATGACAGAGAAAATATGTAAACTATTTTATGGTCTTTCGTCACTTAAGCAGTGCAACAAAATTAAAACCTATTTAATTTATGTCTTAGCTGTGATATTAAAGTCGTTTATGTGCTGTGAAGGAAATAGAGGGAGAAGGAAAAAAATAAAGAAAGAATGGTAGGAAAAAAGAAAGAACTGGGCTAGACTTATGACTGGGGCTCATGCAATGAGGCACTTCACCTCTGAAAGCTGGTTGCCCTCCAAACCCTTTTACTCCAAAACTGTTTGATTCTGAAGGAACTTTGGTCTGCGGGATACAGCGCTATGTTATTGAGGAAATTTATAAGTCCATAAGTGTGTAATGAAATTTGCCTCGGCCAGAGGAGTGAAGCACGGAAAGGAAAAGTGGAATTGAATTTTCGGTGGTATTTTCATCAGACCTGCATTCCCTTAGGGAGCGTACAGGACTGCTTGCAGTGGCCCAGGCAAGAAGAGGCCAAGTGAAACTTTTCCCTGAGGTCTTGAACCTCTGCTGTGAATGGCAGGAGCCGACACCTCTAACCAGGAGCAGATGTTTGGCTGGTTTGGTTTGGCCTGGTCCTGTCCTGGCAGAGTAGGGAACCTGGGGTCTGATGTAGCTAGAATGCCCCATTCGCGTCGCTAATAGTCTGGCTCAACATCGCTCATTCTCTCCTCGGTGAACTCCACTACCTTCAAAATACCTCACTGTAGGTGCAGAAAAGACGTGGGAAAAAAGCCAAGCCAAGGAGAACTGCTGCACAGCCACTCCAACATTACACAACTCAACACTAAAGATTGAAAGAAGCCTTGATGCTGCAGATGATCTTGTTGTACTGTAGAACAAGTCATATCTCCTGCTTTTTTTTCCAGATTTAACATCATTTTCTTCTTTTCCTCCTACACCTTGTTGATTGTGAACTCCTTTTGGTGCAGCTTTCATGTGAGTTTCATAAGGAGAGTTTTGACCGAGTGCAAAGGCCAGTGTTGGCAAAGGTTGCAAACTGCTGTTAATCCTCCTGATTATATATTTTATAATACACTTTATAAGTAGCACATTGGAAAGTAAGATTTGTAGACAGTGAATTAAAACAAGTAAAGGTTTTTTATAACTGCATTAAAAGTTAGTGGCTTGTAAACTTTATCAAGGCTAGAGCTAGCAGCAAGTTAATGTCTCAAGTAAGGTCTTCATAAACATCTATAAAAAAAAACACAATGAAATCAGGACAGACATTATTAATCCACATGGTGGATTCAGGTGGTTCAGATGTTTTGTCTATTTGTTGTAAACAGATGGAAAACAGCCGTCTGCTGTGTTCATTCAAGAGTAGAGACTGAAGCTATTACAGGATACTTTGTCTTGTCATCTTCTAAAACCTCTCCTGATCTCCCAACATGAAACATTGCTGAAATCGTCCAGATGTAACCTAAACATCCCTCTCTCACCAGACGTGAAACAGTTTCTCCACACTAACTCAAAACCATTTGAAATTCATTTTATTCTGTATGAAGCGGCCCATACAAGCATATTCCTGGTGTCACCTGCAATATTCCTGTTTATTCCTGTTACAAACTCGCAAAATGTTTACGTCATGCTTCTAGTATGTGTATTTTACACAGATAGCTCTTTATTGTGCTGCATGTTTAGCACATTTAAACAGAGACATATTATGTCACCACAAACTATTGATCTTATCACCACAGTGGAGACCAGTCCAAACTATCATACAAAACCAGAATGATAATAAAAGCTTGATCATGAAATAGTTTTTTTTTCTATCTGTTTTTTTTAAATGTGTAAAATTTGACGTCTAGTTAGCATTTCTTGTAGTTGCTATCTGTCATGTGTCTTGCGGTTCAATGATATTCAATTGTTATTATGTACTCAGATAGATTATTGTTTGATAGTTAATAAATCTATGACTGTTGAGACTCCCAAAAACTAGTGTAACCTAAAACCAAAGCACTATGTTGTTATTCTTGTTTCATGTTTTCCTTCAAGAGAGTTATTTATTGAATTGGTTTCTCATGGACTCAATAGTGTCTAAATTGTGCAAATCAAATCAATGAAACAAATAAATACTAAAAGTGTTTATTCAGATGTATGAGCTTGTAGTAACAATTTGACAGATCAGTGTATTGTTTGAGGTTTTCCACAAAGAGTGTAAATGAATTGGCATTTATTTGTAAAACTGAAAAAAATCTGCGTGTGATTTATTTCAATCTTTTTTGCATACAATATGGTTTTTGTATCAGTTGAAAGCCCCACCGCAAATGTTAAAAGTCTAAACCAAAATGTCATATTTCCAAACCTCAAACATCTAAACAGACCAATTGACCAAAACATAATAATAAAACAAATATAAATCTCACTTGCGTGCAAAGCTAAAATGGAGAAAAAGATGTTTTCAAATGTGTCCATTAGTGTGGAAATGGGCTGAGGTTCTTATTGTAATGCAGCTTCAGGCACTTGACAGACTCAGGAGAACTCAGCAGGAGCACAAGGCTGATGAGAGGATGGCTTGAGACTTTGGGAGATATTTGTTAAGGTGTATGGTTGGAAAAAGTCTCTTTCTCTTTCTCCATAAACATCTGGCAGGATTATTCATCACAGTGCTGGGACAAGTCCCAGTTTTGTCATAACGGGTTGCTGCAGGAACTCAAATCGGACTTAAAAGTTAAGAGTTATGAGAGGAGAGAATGTGCGACTGGCTGAAGCAGGTGCCCCCTGTAGTGTTTGTCCTACACCTGCCAGTAGTTTGAAGGGATGCTTTTTTTGGTTTTCACATGACTTTCTGTGGTGCCAAATCATTCTTTTATCATGAACAAAGTATGAAAATCGCTTAGTTTGTAATATGACTTATTTCAAGTGTTAGAAACTCATTGCATTGTTAGTTGAAACTTTTATTACGTGCAAAGGTATAAGGAAAATGTGAATTACAAATGATAAGTTACACATTAAGAAACTTAAATATAACATTATTTCCTTGGCTTAAATTCAAGATTTGGTCACATTTTATAATCTGAGAATAATTGTTACGTTATTTCACAATTGTTTCACAAAATGTTATTTCATAATTCATTCAATTATATTTAATAAGGTGAATTATCAGTCATTAAATAATAAATAGCTTATGTATCCAGTGTGGTCAACCCACTACATAGTAGCATTGTTAAAACCTTTCATAACTTTTTCCAGAATCTGATATTATAAATGTATAATCATGTATAAAACAGTTGAAATGCCAGATGGTGATTCTGTAACTGTTTAAACTGGCTCTGCTCATTCAGCTGAAGACAGGGCCTCCATTTTAACTGCAGCATAAGTAATGTGTGTGGATATAGTTTTAGAGTGGAAGATGATTGCTGTGATTATGGTGATTATTGTAGCAGTGAAAGGGATGTCTGGGATACCGTGTGTTTGCTTTGCTGCCCTGCTTGGGATCTGGTCTTCATAACCCTCATCCATCACACAGCCTGGGATCAAAGATACCCTTCTTGAGCTGGGAATGTAGCAGATGTCATAAGTACCCCAAAACAAATGTTTTGTTTGCCCTTGGTTTGCCAGTCTTATGAGTTGTGAACATGATGAATTTGGTAAAAGGTGGTAAAAGCGGCATTTGCTAAGTACCTACAAACATTCCTCCTGTGGATGAGTAATCACTGATTTGTACTGTTTGCAGCTTGAGCAGGTGTTTCATGAGAAGAGCTGCAGGCATTGTTTTAAGTCCAAACTCTTTGATGGTTCAGGGGCAGTGAAGCCAGGGGCAACTGTTTCACTCTATCTGCCCGGAGGAGTCTTGTTTCTCTGCAATTACAGAGCAATCAGTGCTCAATTACAGCATCAGCAGAGGTGTGTGACTAGATGGTTAACTGGATAAGAGGTGGAAGCTTTACAACGGCCCCCTTTGGAGGTGACAGTGGTGCTAAACTCTGGTAGTAAAAATGTCAGGTGTGGCTATGATGCCCCTTTCTTTAACTGCTCTGGTTTGAAAAAATAACATTAATGTCTGATACTGTAATCAGATATTATGTTGTCAAAGAGTTGCTGCAAACACAGAGCTGCTAACCCCATCTGCTGGACTCTGCGGTTTTTGTTTAATGTACACGATATATTTACTTTTTGAGAGCTTTTTGGAAATCTTACATCAAATCCAACTGAAATTCAGTTGCATGTTTTTTCTACTTGCATACAGGCCTGATTCACAAATTACATGCTGCATACATATTGCTGTACTTTCTTTTTTTTTTTTAAATGACATACATCCCCTATCAGTGCGTATACCAGTCAGAATGTCATTTCTTTCTCACATTCTGTTTTATTATGGCTGACAATGACACTGACTGACAGCCAGACAGCAGTGTGTAACATGACACAAAAAATTATCTGCACACTGTTATCGTGTTACCAATTCTTCTTTTGTTCGACATGGACATGACAATGATTCGACCACAAATGAATAAAATTTGTGGTGGAATAAAAACAATTGGGATGTTAGAGTAGATAGCAGTATTGTATATTGTACCGACTATTGTCCGCTTGCACCTGCAAAGATTTATGGATGTGCGTGTGACTGCTGATGTTTGCCCTGACAGAAAAACAGCCAAATACTTTGAACAATGACTCATAGTAGCTTTCTAGCTAATGTCTCCTTCTTATCTACAAGCATAGACACATGTCTGGTGTTGCACCTTGGCATGCTGAAGAAGCTATCAAACAAACATCCATGAGGAAAAATTGCGCTGCTAATGTCTTTTTGCAGGCTAGATAGCTAACTGGCTAGTCAGCTGTAGCACACTGAACAGCTTAAAAACTGTTAAGATTGGTCAGTTTGAATGCTAAATGGTGTAGTCCTTATTCCTCAGTTGCGGTGCTAACAAAAGCTTGTTACATTTCAGCTGTGAGCTGTCAGTCAAGCACCTTCTCACTCAGAGGGTTGGAGGCTAAAGGAGCATTTCTGATGTATCTCTATTCTTCTTTAAGGATGATATTAACAATAATTTTGAAAATCACTGTGCCATAAATTGGTCTTTACAGTGGTGAAATTGACTATAGGCACTTGTGGCCACTTAAAAAAACATTGCAAGTTGACAGACTTGTTTTAGGATCCTAACATGCTTTAGATGGTTACATTGATTCATGAGTTGCTAAACAACTTGTCAGTTCATAATAACAGGATGATTCATGATCATGCCTCGTGAAAGCGCCTGTAACATTCCCTCTTCTTGTTGTGTTTGGTTGTGGTTTGTAGGTAGCGCCACAATGCAAACAAAAAAGAGGGACATGGTGATGTTTCTCTCCTGGGAAACGAATACTTCAACACACCTTGTTCCTTTACATGCCAAACACAGTGAGGTCATTAGTATCTAAAAAGTGCACTTTTCCCATTAGGGAGTGATAGACAGTGACCATTGCCAAACAGATGTGAAAACCGCTCACACCCCATACACATTTCCCTCACACCCTGTTCCCCCAACAAGTGGTTTGAGTTACACGGCCCAAAGCTAATGAAACACAATTGATGTTATTTTGTCCACTTGCCTAGGCTAGAGCACACACACACACACACACACACACACACACACACACACACACACACACACACACAGAGCAGCAGAAAGTGGATGTACTCTACATGGCGAACACTGTATGTTAACATACCACTCATCATACTCACCAGCTCTGTAGACTTGCTCTGCATCTCCTTGCATTGGGTACACAGAAGAGGGCCACACGCAAGTCTAGTCACAGCACATTCATAGATTGAGGTAATCCCTCTCTCACACTCTTGTTTCCACGCACACACACACACGCACGCATCCACACACACGCATCGGTCCCCCTCTACTAACAGAATTGAAAACAGGTGCCCACCACATATCTTGCATTCTTCCAAAATACAAAAGTGGTTTGACCTGAATGGTTTCTCTGGAGTGGAGCCATCCCGTATGAAAGAAGAGTCCATGTGGGGATGTGTGTGTGTAAACATGGAGGCGTTGGGTTCTGTGCAACACGCTGATGGAGCAGCACAGACTCGCACTCTATTGGAACCACATTTCTCCCTTTGCGCAACCCTAACATGCAGTGTCAAGTTAACGTCAGGATAAGTCACAAATACACCATGCGAACATAGCAAACCGCCGCATTCAATAGCTTTTGATACAGCGACCGTAACAGTATACTGGTCAGGCTTTGACCGATATGGATGAATGATCAAACTGCATTGCATTGATAGCCATTCTTAAACTTTTGAAATCTTTTTTAAAAATTTGGGAATTGGGATGACCTTGCTTCAGTCACAGTGTCTTTTCTGCAGCCACAGAGGATCTGGTTAATGGAGGAACTGGTCCAATGAGAAACAGAAGGCAGAGAGTTGCTATACGCATAACTGGAGCTGGTGGAGAAAGGGGATTGAAGCCATGATGGAGGACCTGATGATAAATGTGCCGCACTTGGGTTTTCTTGGATGTTTTAACAGTTTACCTTCAAATCTTTCATGACTGGTCATGCTGTTTGTCTGTGACTGCATGTGTGCACGTGGTGTGCGTTAAGTATTAATGCTAAATTACTTTTCAATCCATCTGGTAAAACCCTCAATACTGTCATCATCAATTGTCCCCACCACGTTAAGAACAGTTTGATGGATGTACAGTCTCAGAATAGTTGTTTCCACCAGGCTTTCCCTACTGAGTTCACAAGGCTTTTCCCACTGAGAAAATTACAAGTGTCTCTGCTCTTACATATGGGAACAGTGTAATGAACATGATGTCATTTCATGCACATGTCTTTTTCCCTCAGAATCATCCACACAATATCAAACTATTACCAAAAAATTAAGGTAATTATCCATTAAATCCATGTTTCGAGTTATGTTTTGAGATGATGTTCATGAGCAGTGTGGACACGTACCGTGCATTTTCAAGGGCTCTTGAGGTTTGAGTGCAACATGTGCATCTTTAGATCCGGAAAAACACACTGTATCCATAAACAGGAAAACAGAATTAATTTCTCTAAACAGCCCTCTCCCCTGTCTGCACATGTCTCTTGAGGATTCGGTTTTGATTTGGCTTTTAAAGTAAGCCAGAACTCAACTCAAGTCTCTTTGTGTGTGTTGTCTGTATATATGTGTGCATGCTTGTATGCTCCAGACTGACTTTGATGGGGCTAAACATCCAAATTGACATTTGCTGTGGCAGTAAGCTACATCAGTGGCAGCAAGTCAGTATATTTCTATATTGAATGAAACTAGAGACAGAAAGCAACGTTCTTGCTGTGGTCCCTATTGACTCTCCCAAGGCGTAAATTATGTGGAATGTAGGAATATGTCAGCATTTTCAGAGCACAGATTTTTTTCACATTAGCCTTTTTTGGTGATTATTTTACTGTAATAATCATAACAGCATTACAGTATCACCTCTTGTTCTGTGGTTGTGAAATACTTTTGTAGTTTTCTGGCAAGAACAATTTTAAAATGCATCCTACTTTACCAAATCTACTTTTCATAACTTAATTGCCGTTTTTCAACTGGAAAACTTTCCAAAGGTCCCCAAAGAAGATCTGTTTCATTAGAATAATCTGAGAATCTGTCTCATAAGAATAAGTAGCAGCACGATACATTCCCTTATTTAGTGAGGATATATCATATAGTTAAAGTGATTCTTGTAGTTTAACGGTAAAATGAAGTGAAAAGTATTTAATAAAAGTAGGAATAATAATATAGTAATAGAAATGCAGTAATAGAAATAGAAAAGACAGATAAGGTAAAACTACACCTGTCTTGTCAGTCGACAGTATCTCACTAAAGGTGCAGCAACAGAGAAAAGTGTGACGTCATCGGAAACTTCAGAGGGGTGTCTGGTTCATGTGGGTGGTATATAAGCTAGCAGTGTTTGTGTGAGTGCCTGTTTGTGTGAGTGTACATAGACCTATGTGTACCTCAGTGTTTGAGGGAATATGCCGAGCTGTAGAAATGAGGCATAGCGCTGACTGATGCTGCCGGCCTCTGTGCTTCACAGAACTGGCTTTTCTATCAGATAGACAGCTTGACAATATCCAGACCCCACTCTTTCCGCTACACACAAACACACACAGACACACACACACACACACAGATGCATGCACGCACGGCTCTCCGGGTTTGTTCTGCTTGTTTTTGGCTGGACTGTTTGTAAGATAAAAGAGGCGTTTGTAACAGAGTGAGTACAGTAAAGCCTGACCTCTTAGACAGGCTTTCATTGTGTTAAAAGAATATGTGTAATTGAGAATTTTCAGACCCATTTTAAACCATATTACAACGCAGGAAATTGTCATTCTTAAAAAAAAAAACAGCAAACTGAATAATGATGTTGACTCAGAGAAATTATTCAATGTCATTGGGATGAGCACCAGTTGTTACTGGCTAGATACTTCTAACAGGAGTAAAGGCAATTTTATGCTGGCTTGATTGAGTGCCTGTGTCTGTGTTTGTAAAACAGTAGATCATTTGTATTGTTCCCATTTGGGAGAGTGATTGTCCAATAACAATGCTTTTATTCCAGCCTGAATTCATCATTTATCTCCATATTTCATTGAGTCCTGCTACATTTCTCCTCTTCAACTTTACACAGATGTGGCAGTGAGCCTCACATACCATGTGTGTATGCACACACACACATACACACAGATTCACCGCGTCTTGGTAATGTCATTACTTTCGTCTGAGTGAGATCACAGATTTGTTGCTTCAGGGCTTTCTAGTGTCTGTATGGGAGCTGTTTCATGTTTGGCCTTAGTGATCTGCAGATTTCCTGACACCAGGAGGGTGGATCTAGCCAGCATCCTTTTCTCTTTGGAAGAAAGCATATAATGCCCTGCTCTTGTCAGGCGGTAAATTAGAGCTTGGCTATGCTGGCCAGTAATGCTATACTTCCGCTTCAGGCTAGTAGCTGTTGTTAATGTGTGCAACCGAAACAGAAACTGTGGCAACTGCTCACCAGCAGGCTAACCAAGGATTAAATCCCATTAAAGGGATAGAGCATTCCCAGGGAGTTGTACTATTGTTTGTCCTATTGACCCAGAGTCAGACAAGCTGAAGGTAGCTCAGCTATCACCTCCTCTCAGTCGTTGGGAAATACACAATTAGACTTCTCCAGTTTGTTTGATCACCGGTCTACCACACATCATAATTGAGGTATTTACAGTATAAAATCATGCATTTAATTAATAAATAAATGAAATGATCTAACTTCCGATCCATTTCCTGTGTACAAGCAATCACAACCACAGTAAATGAATATGAATGTTTTAGAAAAGGTTCATAACTATAATACTATTCTCAGGGTTTTGTCTGAACGTTTGAGAACATTTATAGAGAAAAAAATAAACACGGTAACAATTACAAACTATTAAACTCCCAGCACAGAGATTTATTTTTCTCCCTTTAAGCAATCAATAAATTGAGCTAAGTTCACCGTTCAATATACCTTTTAATTGCTTTTAAAGGGACAAAAGAAAGGCATCTATGAGTTTTCTGCTTCTGGATAAGAAGGATCAATAGTAAAATTCCCCAGGAACCAAACTGACACATAAACACATAGTTATTATTTGATCGCACACGCTTGCTAGCAGAGAAACTATATTTTTAGCAGCATATTGCACCTCATGATGCCTTGATGATGTGTGTAGAGGGCTGCTAGCTGCTAGCTGTGTCTCGGCTGGTCGCCTTCTGCTCAGATCTCAGGTGAGGAAAGGTCTGGAATCACTCATCCTGACAGCCACATCTGGCGCTACTTTCTCCGTCCTGTTGCCCTCAACTCTGCTCCTGCAAACAGACACCGGTCTGATTTAACCACAGAGGGAAGGAGTTATCATAATAGCAGTTATAATAATAACGTTTGCATTGGTGGTTATTAATGAGATGGAGAACAGACAGTTTACTCAGGAGAAATACACTCCCAAAGAGTGCTGTGTGCAAATACAGCCATTGTTACTGCTAGCATTTATTTGTTTTCAGGCTTTGTCCCGTTGATGCTGGAAAGAGAATTAATGCCAGGTGCAACAAGCAATCTTTCTGTTCTCTCTATTTGCTCTGTGGATTATACAAAACCACTGCTTTATTGGAAATAAAGGCTTACAGTAAATGTTGAATAAAAAAAACATTGCGCTCAAGCATGATTTAATAAGCATTGTTCAGTGTTTATATGGGTTCTGACTCTGATTTAAGGCCAGACATTTGTATTTCTCACATCCATTTATTGAATATTACAATATTAGAGTACCTCACAAGTTTCACACAACCATAACAGCTTGACTCACATGCACCTTGATTTGTTCTGCGTTTGTCTGCGTTCCACATTGGACGGAGCAATCAGTTGGCAAGCTCAGCTGGTGCCAGACCCACAGATGAGGGCAAATTCTAGCAGGAACCAGACCGGTCCACTACAGTCTTCATCTGTTTCCTGTTGCCCCTAGGAAGTGAGGGTCAGAAGTCAAGGTAATATTTATATTAATGAAACGACTCCAAACAGATAAAATTTCAAAACAAGAGCCCGAGGTATCCAGGAGCAGCCTGCAGTCACACATTAAGATATAAACAAACACTTTTTGCACCCTCACCATATGCCAACATCTGTGGTAGACCCTCATCCTTTCTCGCACGGCTCATAACAGTGCACTGTGAGAACAATGTGTTCTGATTGAGACAGCAGACATAAATGTGAGTGAGCAGTCAGCTGCAGAAGAAAAGAACAGGCTCTTGAGGAGGAGCACATCTCCACAGGAGTCCATGATGGGAAAATCAGTCTGTCCAGATTCTCACTGAATGTTGCTGAAGACAGAAACTCTGCTGCTGTCATGTGTACAAATGGAGTTCAACACCTGGCATGCGACATGGATTTCAGAGCAAATCCTGGGGAGTGTTTGCAGTTTATCCAAATATACAGTACACGCAATACTTCCATACACATTACTTAGAAATGTAATCATCTTTGGCTAATTGTATATGTTACAATTTACTGAGGTTAACGAATTTAGAAGAACCCAACTTTATGTCAAAGACACATGGGAAAGTGCTTGTTTGTTTGAATGAACAAACCCATTGTTTGCCCAATGACTAGGCTTTTTTTTTACTGTTTAACTTTTTTAAAACTATTTTTCAGCATTCAACAAACCTGTGCTCTATATTTTATAACCACGTATACCTCAATATGGACATTAGCTTTAAAGGAGTTGCTCAGAACTTGACATCTAAATTATTTGCACGACTATAACCCCGCCTTTTCAAAATAGAATAAAATAAAGTGATAAAATTACATACAGTCAACCGCCACAACATTTCTCAAGGCTTACCCATAATTCCCAGTTGATTTACACAAAAAACAGCTACTTAAAGTATATGAGATAAAGAAATGTAAAAGCTAAATACATATTTGAATGAATGCGTAATAGGTCGTTTTTCATACGCGGATGCCACTAAGTACTAAACATGTTTTGTTATCATTCAGCTTTTTTTAATATGATGGCTTGATGAAAGAAGATGCGTTTAAAGAAGGTCAAATAATATTATTAATATTAATGTCCATAGCAACACAACTAACAGTAAAGGCAGCAGTTTCCCGTCTTCGATTAAATTAGATAGTTGCAGATTTAGTGCTGAAGGGGCTTCCTACATGGACATGAGAATCAGTAGATCAATGACTTGCACATGGTCTCTGCCATGTTCATGTGGTGATGCCAGGTGCATAAGAAGAATCAAAGTTACAACTGCTTTGTGGGTTTCTCCCAGCCAGGTCTTTAGACAAACTGTACAACTTTGCCGACTGTGCTGGTCTGCACCTGATCCTGGGGCTCAACTCACTGCACAGAAACCCAGACAACTCCTGGAATACCTCCTCCACCCTGAGCCTTCTGAAGTACAGCGCTGGCAAGAAGTACAATATCTCCTGGGAGCTGGGCAATGGTGAGTACACCAACACACCACACACTACCTACTAAATAAGATGATATGGTGCAGTTTGTAGTAGATGGAAAGTACATTTCAGTGCCTTTACCCAGCTACTGTACTTAAGTGCTGTTGCTGTAAAGTTTTGATGTACATTCGCTTTACATAATGGGACTTTTTTAAATGTCGAAATTTTGCAGAATATAATTTTGCATATAAATCATAATCATGAGTTTATAAATGTAAACTATCAAAGTTTGAAACAGAAAACTGAAAGAGAAGGAGGCAGTTTGTCTTATAACAAGTACATTACAACTACTTTCACACAGACACAGGTTAATGCAAAGAAGAGACTGCAGTCTTAGACCAGCAGATTCAGACTAAACTCATATTAAATTGTTACCCTAACATCAAACATTTTAACTAAATGTCTAAACTCAAATAACTCTAACCTGATCCTGAAACCATTTCCAACCTTACTTATAAACTTCTTTTTTGGGGGGTGAGTTGGTGTATCTCAATTCCTGCAGCTTACTGGAAATATTTACACTCAAAAACATTGAGCAGTAATTTAGAATAAATACAGAATTGGAATTAATGGCTTTCATTTTAGAAGTACTCTCACCTTAGAAGTACTTTTTCAACACTGAAACCAGTGCTTTAAGAAAGCAGTTACATATTTTGTTTGTTGTTAAACAACAGATTTCATAAAAAACAGTAAGTCCAGCAGTTTAAGGGTTAAGGTAACAATCTCGAAGATCTCTGTTTCGTTCTCTTTGTCGGCATCTATGGCGATTAGCGGTAATTGCAGGTGTGTTTTTGGACCTCACTTCCCAGAGATCCAAACAGTGTCACCTGTGTGACGACAGAGACTGAAAAAAACAGTACGCCGCTTAACACACAGTTGAAGATCGAGTCTGTTGCGTTAGCCACTGCTGGGTGATGAAAAACACGTCACTAACTGTGTGCCGCTTGTGATTTTTCCCAGGAATGTCACCACCGACACCCAGTTCGTGACACTGCAAATGCAAGGGCTTTCATCAGTGGGCCATAGGCTCAATCTTGATTATGTTACCTCATTCGGCGATAGATGTTGACTTAACAGACATTTATTTAAATGAAAATCTTCAAGATTATTACTTTAAGGTGCGGGTTCATTCGGGGATGAAAGGAACTGCTAGTCCTCATGTCATCCTAACCATCTGTGTTCCTGTGGAGCTGCATTGCACACAAAGTGTGTCCATACTGCACTTCACTTTATATTTTCATTTCAAGTCATCTGTAATAAAGCTCCTAAAAGTACCATGCAAAATCCATTGATTGAACTATGTGAAAATTTTTCGCGAGGAAGTGAACTGTAGTGAAAGTAACCATTTCAAGTAATTCACCCAGACAGTGCAAAGAGCAAATTTGTAGAAGTTGATTGAAAAGGTTGTTGAAATATTCTCATTATAGTTTTCATGAATACAGCACAGTCACAGACACACACACACACACACACACACACAAAACTGACATATTGAAACTTTTATTTTAAAGTTCAATCTGGTACAGATATAATTACAATGCTTTTCAGTACAGTGGTTGAACAGCAATGGGCCTGCAAAAGCTTAGTTTTCCTCCTTTTGGGGAAACCAGCCCCCTCAAGCTCTTTGTTTTAGTGATCCTGCAAGGCCACCCTGTGTGCTTCAACCATTCCCCTGACATTGAGTCCATCTGTCTGTATTACTGCGAATTGCTCAATTATCCCGTTTTCTACTGGCTGTTGGATACTCTCTAGGAGAGCAAGATCAGACTACAACAACAACAATATTCTCTGCCACCTCCCCACTGTTGCTTGTATAAACTCTATCTCTCTGGCTCAGTATACTGCATCTCCTCTTCCCAGAGCCTAATGCCTACCGCAGCATGGTGGGTCGTGCGGTCAACAGCACCCAATTGGCTCAGGACTACATCAAGCTGCGGACCCTGCTGCAGTCTGTGCGCTATTACCACCGAGCTCACCTCTATGGCCCCAATGCAGGGCGACCCAGGAAGAACGCCATCCTGCTGCTGGATGGGTGAGTCAGCAAGTAAAACATTGATTGGGCAAGATTCCACTCCTTGTTAGGTTATCCTGCTGGAAAAAAAGGGGGAAGGTAGTGGAAAGTATGCTGCAGCAGTTTGGGACTTTTACTGAGCTTTACTGTGTTTAATGCACATGCACATGCTCACACACACACACACACACACACATTCAGTGTTTATGGATTTCCACTCTGCAGGTTTCAGGATCTCAGCTCCAGTTGTACCACGTCAGCCTAAATAAAGTGTCACCTGATTGATAACGTGGCGGCACAACGTCCCACCTGCCGACTTTACCCAAAAGCTCCACCAGCTTTGGTTTGACTCTGCTGGATTATCTAACAGCCCTCTCATCCCTGCAGCCTGTTTTCTCATCAGATAGTACTCACAGTACATACTTTGAACTCATACCTTTACTGCAAAAAAATACAAACAACCAAAAAGGCCACAGCAAGCCATTTAAGTTTCATATGCAGTCTTTAGACCTTACAGTTACTCTGGTCAATATGAAAACCAGTTTAAAGACACATTAAACATACCTGCTGTACTGAGACTGTCACAGTAAACATTTACTTTGCTTTATTTTTGACAAAGTTACGGGTAGTTTTATGCTTTTAAAGCGTTTGAGATGTAAATCTTATTCCAACATAAATTACAGTCACAAGCTATGTTTTTGGAATGAATCAAAGAAGACAAATGATGCACAAACACTGGCAAAATAAAACGACAATATGAATTTGATGGCTTTTTAGTTTAGCAGCCAGAACCAATGGTTTCTTACAAACACATGAATGTACTAACAAGAAAAAAACTGTTCCTTCTCACAAGTACAGCATCAAATCAAAATACTGTAACTTTGACAAAAAATATTACTTTGTTCTTTGTAATGGCTTTACCAATCTTAAGAACATTTAGAGTCTATGTAAATATCATTTCAAACAGTTTCAAACATGATAGACAAGTGGCTGTCTGAAAGGTGCACTTTGTAAAATGGTCACCATTAATGTAAAATATTCATGTTTGTTGTGAACAGGGGTATGATCCATAAACTCTAACCCAGCATGTAGGTTGCTGACAGCAGCTTACTGTCAGCTCCTCTGATCTAAAGTTTAAAGTTTACAGTTGATCAGATATCAGAACCACAAAATGGACTTTAAATGTAAACATCAGATCAATGGAAATCAAACTCTGACATATTTTCCTACTCTAAATGTTGTCCTAAAATGTGGATGACATGCATTCAAAACAAAATGTCAACTTATGTAATTAATCAACAAATTGTATAAAATGGGATGAGATTTTGCAAATGTTTAATTCAGACTGTCTGACATTGATGAATTAAATATGAGGTGACACTGTTACATTCTATAAGACTAATGGCAGCATTTCTGTGTACTCAGGTAACTCAAACCCTAATCCTACCCTGGACATATTCACACTAACCCCCGATATGGGTGCGCAGGCTGCTTTTGAGTGTCACTGCCTGTTTTAGTTTGTTGAAATTTCTTCCAACAAAGAGAGGCTTTCTCAGCTGTATTGACCAAACAGATGACGACATTTTTGAAACATATTCATCCCCTCCAAAAAAAGTTAAGCCTCTCTGAGTTTTTCTGTCTGTTGAAATGGAAACAAATCTGGCTAAAATGGAGGCACCAGTGGCCCTGTACAATAAACACAGACTGAAAATCAAACATAGATAGATGTACACAACTTTGTCAGTGTTGGACGATGCAAAAAACGTGTGAGCTTTTTCTCTGCGTAAAAGATATAAATGTGACAGTCAAGTTAATTTGCATTGGTAAAAAATGAAATGACCTCACTGCATGTAGCAGTACAAGACTAAGTGCAAGATGAAATAACTTATTCACATCTTCAGTCTGTTATATATTTATAGAAAGTTTCGCTTTGTGCACACTGCTGGTGTCAAAGTCTAACAGATTTTGTTGTGAGCCAACGCTGAATGAATAAAGAAAAAACATTTCCATAAATAGATTTTTTTGGACTAGACAAACAGTCCTGCACCATAACCATCAACAAGAAAAACATTTACTTTCTGTTCTGGGTGGCTTGGAGGAAGCTGCTATAATTAATTCTAATCTGTCACCAGAGATTTAGGAGGTTTTTTATAAGCAGATAAGAAGACAATTAGAAGTGACGGAAGGGGAATAAATAAACAGGGAACAGCATTGCTTTTAACCAAAATAGAATCCATAAAGTTAAACTCTTCCGCACTAAAATTACACTGCTTTTACTTGCACACTTGTGCAATTGTGTGCAGAGACATGCACAGGAACAGTTTAATGTATCTGTATATCTCAGTCTGAATCTGTCTCCAGCTCCTCTTTGCAGCCACACACATTTTGGCAGGCAGTTGGAAGACAGAGGAGAAAGAATAATTTGATATGGGTCTCCCTCCACTATGTACTTGAGCTACTTACATCAATGAAACCATTAGGAACTGCTGTTTATCTCAGAGAGTACTGACAGTTCAAATTTACCCATAAATAAAAGGTGTGTGTTTGTGCGCACCCGTCCGTGTGTGTGTGTGTGTGTGTGTGCGGTACAGTTCAGATTGATGAGCAGTGGATTGAGAGGAAAGGGAGGATGTAGAAGATGAGTGGCGAGAAGAGGAGGAGTGAGAGGATGAAGAGGGAGAGAGCTGGACTATCTGAGGGTCATGGGTGTCACATTTAACGACGGGGTGATTCTTGTGTGTTTGACACTGTTACGAGGGGATGGCTCTTGTGTTTGACAGCCCAACTACTCTGCTGCTCTCAGGAAATAAGATGAATTAGACACTGAGCTGCTCACCGTCCAAATATCAGAGCTGTACAGACTAAACACGCCAGAGCGGAGAAAGTTGTGTTTCTGTGACATGATGTTTAGAGACACACTGTTACCCCCCAAATATGGAGCGATTTGGGTCAGGTACTACGCAGATGCAAACATACACGCACGCACGCACACGCGCGCACACACACACAGATGCAAAGGCTCAGGAGGAGGAGGGCAGACAGCAGGAGGGGCTGTATGGGTTGAGTTTGTGTTTGTGTACAGGATGAGTCCATTAAAAGGTAGACTGGGTTCCCACCATTTTTTTTGTCCTCAAGGGCTGTTTGGAGTTTGTATTTAACTAACTGAAAGTAAACTCTGCAGGCTGCAGAAGGAGCTCCAGGAAAACACTTGAAGTGCAGTTTAGAGTTTTCCAAATCTGTGATGCTTTTAAAAGAAAATCCCTTTTCCTTGACAGCTTGGGTGTTGTTTTTGTGTAGCTTTGATTGTCATTCCTCACAGTTATGATAACTTTCTTCTTAACAATTTAGTTGCTGAAGATGTGGGGATGTGACATCACAGACTTTTAGACAGATTGTAAACACATCTCTAGTTTTACTGTATTATTTGAAACACTTATTTGGAATTGAAAATGAAGTAAACACCCAAACTGGTGGCTGTAAACGGCTTCTTCCTGGTTTACACATACAGCTTTCTCTTGTGATGGACATTTTGTTTTTCTTTTTCACCAAATTATTTGGTTTAGATAAATGGGGTTAAACCGGGGTTGCGTTAATAACTTGTTTTATCACCTGACCATCAGTGTCCGCCTTCTCAGATTGTAGCCATTTTTGGTTGGGAAAAAAAGTCATCATAACTAAGAAGAGAGAGTAAAGAGTAAAGGATAGGTTCGTGTTTTTTCAAGTCTGTTATAAAACAACACTTCCATTTTTGGTACAAAATTCCCTCTTTGCGTTACTATCCCTCCACCACAGTTCAACACTGTCTGAACACAGAAAATGGGAAAACACAGATTGAATCTTGTTCTAAAAGGACTGTAATAAGGCTGAAGCCTCATATTAACTTCAGCTGAACAGAATAAGGTCTGTGGATTTTGTCATGTCTTCCATTAGAAGCATGTTAGGAAGGGGCTTAATGAACAGTACGAACAGAAGGAATTATACCAGCAAGCCAAACTGTTTCAATGTACATATGGGCACCTGACTATTGTTTCAAAACAGACTTGAAAAAATGTGAACATATCCTTTAATATCCTTAAGAGACCCAGGTGGTAAAAAACAAACTGAATTTGTCTTTGTTTTCATTTTTAAAAAATGTGCCATTATGGTCACGATAACTCTGTTTTTCTATTTCAGGTTTATGAAGAATGCTGGCTCAGTTGTAGACGCAGTTACGTGGCAACAGTAGGTATTTTACCCTTTTTTCTATTTTATTACTTTGTGCTTGGAAATAGCCAGAATAAACCAACAGTGTCCTAAAATAGCTACTACTTAACTACTTACTCAAGGAACCATTAATCCAAAAGGTCATGTTTTTGTTTTTGGGTTTTTCGTACCATTATCACCACGCTGTGTGCATGCAGTAGGCAGTAGCCAATAATAACCATTATTAATACTGTTACTGAGAGAGACCGACGCATAATGTCGAGAACTGTGTTTATTCTGCAAATGGAACAACAGGAAAAAGAACTGGAGTGAGTGTGCGCGTTAAATTGGTAACACCTGCCATTTGTCTATTGCACATACTGTAGGAATGCATACAAATATATCATTGGTTTGATTTTTTTCTCCCGTGTTTTATCTGTGTGTCTTTACACAGTAATGTAAGTGTGTACAAAGACACACCCACTGTAAGCTCAGACAAACCTTGTGTGAGCGAGTGGTCATTAAGGTGAAGGTCAGGTCTAATTAGAAGAAACGGAAGGCGGAAGGGCTGTCAGTAAGGCTTAGAAAAACACCACCCACACTGTTAAAATCAAACCATATGCGCTGGTTCATTCTCTCTGTCAATTAGCCCGTTTTACACTAGAGGTCCAGATTCCAGTCTAACCAGGCTGCGTGACAGAAACTCTGACCTCTACAAAAGAAGCCAAACTAATAAAAGTGGAGACCAGACATTAACATGTCTACGACACAGGTTTCGCCCCACTGCAGCTGGCTCAAGTTGTTTTGAATCAGAGCGGCGTTCATTATAAACTGGTTTAGTGAATAATTCGTCAGAGAGTATCTCCGTCTGTGGCTTAGATGTGTTCTTTCGGAGTGATGAAACACTTTGGTTATGAAGTGGAATATTTGTGTACCTCCAGATCACGAAACTTTGATATGTGGTTTGCATTATGTTATGACGTTTTTTCCACAATATTGTAGTTTCACATTTGGAGCATCTTGTCTCAGTTACTGCTTATCCATTTTTGGATTCACCAAGAAAACGTGATCAGAATGTTTGGTTATTCTCTCTCAATCTTTGTCTTTCCTTCTTTGTCCATCTCTGTTATATTAGGTTCACTCTCTCGTTATAGAAAAAAAACAAAAAAATTTGTTCAGGTTTTAGGATGTCTGTCTCTGAGATTTCTGCTTCCACCGCAATATATAGGAGGTGAATGGACTTTCTTTTGTGGTGCTCACAGCAGTATGAGTATTTACAGAAACAGTGTCCCCATTATTCTGGATAATCCACAGAACACACAGGCTGAACACACAACAGTTTTAATAGGGATTATTTCTTCAATAAAAATTAGTTCCAGTGAAAACTTGCTGCTGCTTTTGCTTTGTTTTGTAATGTAATTGTTTCCAATGCTGTGATCTCCACAGACGAAATTCTATTCACCTCAATTGTGTTGAGGTGGTTGCAAGACAGATATCTCAAACTTAAGCAAATAAAACAATTTGCATGCCTAGATGCCACTAGAGTGAAAAAATGTATGTAATATGATTTGGGTGAACTGACCCAGACCTAATTTTAACACCCACAACCTCTAACCTTAACTATAGTGAACAGGGCTTGTTTCATGGTGAGAGAATTAATCCTGCCAAAGTTGCGTGACCTGATAGCTGCCAGTTCTACCTGTGAAAATATGAGCCAAAAACGTGAATGAGATAAATGTACTCCCTCTTTGGCTGTTTAGATTCCCCCTGAGCAACACACTTAATGTGAGCCCTAATTGCTAGCAGTGGGGGTATTAGAGGTGTGAACATGTGAGAGTGATACTGGAGAACACATGCTCAGCAACAGAACCCTACACATCTTTTTTCATCATGTAACGATAAAAGAAGCACTTTTATGACAGTTTCTTTTGAAAATCAGGTGTTTACTCAGCAGACAGAAAGTCAAGAAGGATTTTTTACTTTCTTCAGACACATGCCCATTCGTCAGTTTTGCTATTTGAAGCCACGCGGTCCCATTTAAAACTTACGGGATGACACATTACATCCATTTCTCTTGTTCCGTGACAGAACGACAGTGGTGCTGCATGGCAGAGAGCATGGTGTGTCAGAGAGTAGAAAAAAGAGATATTAAAGATTTGTGATCTCTTCCTTTCTAGTTTTAAAATTGCAGAGGGACTGTAAATTTACAGATGGCAGTCCTGGGGGAAGATACATTTCCTTCAGCTGTTGTAAAATGATTGATCTGATGATAACCTGCTGGTCCACATCAAGGAACACATCCTCTTCTTGCTTCACTACCCCTCAGCTCACCCCGAATTTCGCGCTGCAGCAGATGGTCATTCCTTGACACATCAAGTGCAATTATTTATAAGCTGTAAAGTACTAAATTTTCTTAAGTTTTTAATTAGATTTTTTTTTTTTTTGCTCCACTATGGCTCTAGTTATTTAGCAAAATCAGGTTTTAAAGGATGAGGAGACTGTGAAAATAATACAAAAAATATATATATTATAATGGCTTTTGCTTTGCTTGAATGTCTGACTCGTCCATTTATTTCTATTCTATTATTAACATAATATTGCACGTTTTTAGTGGTGTCATTGCAAGCATTTTGTAATCATTCGTCATATTAAACATAATTAAGACTGGCTAAGAGTTTCAGCAACTGTACCTAAAATGTACACATCAGATACACCTCAGAATTAAAAATAATTCACATTTTAAAACATTGTTTCTCTTAACACAAGTAAAAAAATAATAGCGCTGGGGTTAAATATCCATGGAGTGATTGACTGTTTCAGAAAGAATCAATATTCAATACTTTTTTACTTTGTTCTCTTCTGCAGTGCAAATTAGATGCAGAAAATGTTAATAATACTCACCAGGAAAACAAATCTGTCCTTCCAGTGGAAACAGCTTTTTTTTCCCCCCTTAACACTGACATAGTATGCAGCATGACTAAAACTGAGACATGTTCAATACTACAGGGAAGCAGCCATAAGCAAAACCATGTCCAAAACGCAAGGTACTAGTTTTGGAGGAGAAATGCAGGACTTTTAGTTTCAGTTGAGTGTTTTTCCATTCTGATATTCATTCTTTTCCAACTCTAATCCTTGTCAGATTTCATCAAATCTCTTTCTTTAGTCTGCACTATATTTCTTTGTTAATAGAGTGCTAGATAGTTTTGTTAGTGAGAAGTCTTTGATGTGGTGCTGGCACTCAGTGAGAGCTGTGTAAAACAAGATGACCAAGTGGATCTTTGTCTGAGAACATTGCTGTTTAGTGTTGCATTTTTGCATTTTATTGAACTCTGGTCAGTCTAGCAGCTAAGGTTTCACGTAAAAGTTTTGTTGGAGCATTTTGGCTGACAACAATTTCTTTATGGGGTTTCTGCTCTAATGAACCACACAACTTAGATGTTTATTAAAGTTGCCTTATTACCTGATGCATTTATACGCTGTTGCCAAAATTCCCTTTAGTACTGATTTGTGCAAGCTGATTTGTACAGGTTATAACTATACAGCTATAACTTGTACTGTGTTTTATTCTGTTTCCATATATGAACTGGAATTTCTTACCCTTGGATCTGGACTGAAGAATTATTGTGAGCTCTCTGGAAAGATGACATGATAACCAAATAATTTGTGTAAAGCTATGACTTAATCCATGCGTTGTTTACAGTTTGAGGCCAGGAGCTTGGGACTTCTCCAACATTGTGACGAAAATTTCAGCGAAGTTAAGCTCAGATTGCAACACAGCTTCACCCCACATTGAACAAAATTCAGCTCGGTTCTCAGCAGTTTTGTTGACAAATCTGTCATTTTGACAGACTTTCCCAAAAGAGGTTCAATAGTGGTTTGACTTTTGTTTTGGAATCTTTTGATGCTGCAGTTGGTATGATCTTCTTGTCTACTGGCTTCATTATTCATAATATAATGCAATACTTCATTGGCAATGTCCATTTAATTCGTTGAACCTCTGACTGAGGAATGTACCATTGACTAGCGTTCTCTAAGGAATTTGATTGACTCAATTAAAAAATTCACATCATAGCTTTCCCGGAGTGTTCTCTGGTTTAAAGAAAGAAAAAAAGCGGAATTTGCAGAAAACATTTGCAGCTTTAACTGAACTAATCTGGTATTTTATTAACAGCATTTGTTGCTTTAGAAGATTCAGAGTAGAAATGGACTTGAGTCAGAGACTTTTTAAAATCTCTAATAAACAGACGTTTCATCAGTTTCTCCTTTATTGTCATTATATTGTAAAGCAATATTGCTGGTGGATGTAAGCGGATATTTATGTATAATATTTATTTTGCCAAATAATGCCTTTACTGGAGTCATTTTATCCTATGCCAAAAACGTTTTCTGTTGCTTTCAATAAGTGCGGGTAATGATTTGGAAATGTTACAATCTATCCAATATTTTTGCCCCTATATGACATCACTGGGTTATAAATTTGGCAAACAAAGGTGATGTGAATCATCATCTTACAGAGCTGGGTATTCACAGCTGGATGTACTTTAAATTCTTAGTGTTTAGTATATTAATACCCACAAAGAGAGTATTTTAATCCTTAGTGCATGCTGCCTACTAAAAAGTAAATGATAAATATTTAGTGAAGTGGGTATATTCTGGACAAACTGCTGTAAACACAGTTAATCAAAACGGTGCAGCCAGACCACTGAGAGAAGATAAAAAAGACAGTATGTTTTAGTTTCGACTTGTAGTCATAGTTTGGATATTAAAATTTCCATTTAGGACCCGTTTTAGTTTAGCATGTTACTCTGTCTGTGAATGGACGGTTGAAAGATGTTTGAGCAGCTCTGTTAGAGCCTGTAAGACCTGAAATGACCTGACCATGAAGATAAGTTGGCTAATGAACACTCTAAAATTCCCAAATTTCCTTCCAGCTCACTGTTGGAAGTTTTGAAATTCAACACAGGAAATTAGAGGTTTTGGGACACTGTTTGACAATATAATAACTATAAATTCAAACAATTTTAACAATGTTGTGTATTCTTTGAAATTTTGTTTTCAGTGTTCACACATTCTTCTCTTTATACTTATCAGCTTAGGGAGTCAGCTGCATACTGAACTGACTGATTGATTGACTGTCATTTTAAGACTCACGCAACAAATGTGTTTTTTTTTTTTCTTCTGCAGCGCAAATAAGATGTAAATGTGTTTTATGGTACCTGAAACATGAACAAAAGAGTGTGGTGTTGGCTAGATCTCCAAGGCACTTTGGAAACAGCTGAGTCTCCAGCTGTATAGTTATGATGTTTGTTCGAAGGGCAGGTTTGTGTTGCTCCCTTGTTTTCCTCTCTTGGACGCTTGCAGAGGATCTTGGAGAGGCTTTCTGTCTGCCCACAGGATGATGTTCTTAAAGGACTTTGGCGCAAAGTACCAATAAATTCTTCTCTCACCATGCTCTCTTAACATCATTTTTCATCATCATTCTCTTTGTGTCTCTATCGCAGACAGAATCACTGCAGATGGATGTCTGCATTGTTCAGTCTGAAGCTGAAATCCCCGTGCTTCCAATTCCTCTCTTACGCAATCCCACATTTTGACACATAATTGGATTGTCAGCACAATAAAGTATAGTTGAATATGTCAGTCCCTGGTCATCATAATTGTTGTAGTGAAATGATATATTGTGTGAGACCAAAAAAAATATATAAAAAAATATACTTCATGGTCTTGGATTTTAAACCTGCAGTCCATAAAGAGCCTTACATTCAAACTACAAGTTGATGGAGTGCGTAAGCTAGTGTTGCATTGTTATACAGTACAATGAAAATGTCACTGACCTACTAGGGCATGTAATATGTTATCATAGTATTCAATTGTATATTATATACCAAAGTGATGAAGTAAGATGACACTGGGATTGTCAACTACACGGGTTTGACCTAAAGAAACTGAACATTTTTCATTAGCAAGGAGTATGAAGAGCATCTTAACAGTGGGGAGACACCATGGTAAATGTCCAACTTTGAGTGTGTCACCACTGTCCGACATGGGAATGTGTATAATTGCCTTATATAACATGTAATTACACATTTTCACTTCAAATTTTGCCAATTTGAATTCAAGATCAAACTCTGAACAGGATATGGGGGAACAGATGTATGGATGGAGAATCAAAATTAGGCTTGTAAATTTATTTGTTTATTATTCACCACATGTGTAATAAACATCATCACCATGTATGCTGCTCATATTATTAAGAGTGCATAGAGTGTTTCTCTCACAGTATTTCCCTTGTATTTCCCATACAGTTATTACATGGATGGCAGAGTGAGCAAAGTGGAGGATTTCCTAAAAACTCGTCTGTTGGACACACTGACAGAGCAGATCACTAAAGTCACCAAGGTATTGGTAAATCCTTAAATTCTTTCCAACTTTAAATAATCTCAGTTTATATATACTTGCATGTACAGTATACTGTATATTGCATATCTCCTTGAACTGTTTCTGAAGGGGCTGCTTCATGATTTATTTCAAGTCATATTTAGGTCTGTAGATACACAATTGGGGCAATATTTGCTATATATTTCAGAGGTCATATGTTGGTCTTTTCCCTGTTAAACAAATTCCATTTCTATCAATCTAGACTTTCTTTGAGTGAAGCAAACCTCCTTGAGGGAGAATATGAAGAAATAACTAATTTTTATCTTGAGATAAATTTGCATTTCTTTTGACTTTGCCAAGTTATGGATCGTTTCAGCCTTCAGCTAGTTTTGTGATGATACAGCCACATGTGCAAACCACAAGAGTGAGCCCTCCGGGTAACAGGGCTGTGTCCATGATGAGGTAATACTATCAACACAAGCTGCTGTGGCAGACTTGCTGAGTTTTGTGATATGAGCAGCGCCAACGTGCCTGAGGGAAAAAGAAGCAATCGTTCCCAAGAACAAAACATTAAATGAAATCGAACAGGAATGGGATTCTTTACCACTACAGCCAAAGTCAATGAGCTCAAGGTTTTGTGTATGCATGTGTGTTTGTGTACATGCACTTAATAAGTTTGTGTCATTGTGCATCTGTATATTTCTGTGTCCATTTGCATATGTTCTGTATTTTGTTGCTAGCTGAAATGACTTTCCACAAACTTGCAGAGTCATTGAGATTCAGTCAGTAAAAGCATTCAGAACAACAAAAAATAAATATACAGCACTAAATTACTCCTGAAAAGAATTATATTCAAAATAAATGTTGCGGTTCTTAAAATAAATTGGACTGGAAATTGTGCATTGATCCAGATACAGCTTTCACAAAGTTGATTTCTGCATGAATTTTGTAAATATGCCTGTGTTTCCATAACTTATTCCAGGTCGTGAACACACACACTCCTGGTAAGAAGGTGTGGCTGGGTGGACTGGGTCCAGCATGGGCAGGAGGCATCAATAATCTCTCGGACACATATGCTGCCGGCTTTTTGTAAGTACTGTTGTCATACGAAAGTCAAAAGAAACCATTGTGGTGTGCTCTGTAGATAATGATACCTTAATAATAAACTAACTCTCATATTTGTCAAAAAAAAGTATTTATTTCCAATGCATTATGTATTCTATTATTTAAATGTGTATCAAGTCATGTCAGTGTTTCAGTTTTATTTATATAGCCCAAATTCACAAATTTGCCACGGGGCTTTACAATATGTACAGCATATGATACCCTCCTATACTTAGACCCTTGATTCAGGATGGCAAAATTACAGATATATTGTAAACATGTATGGCAAACACAATCAAAGACATCCATTGTTTCTTTGCTAATGAAATGATCTGTGTGTATGTGTTCACATGTACTACTCGTGTATTGTTTTATATTGCAGGTGGGCTAACACGCTGGGAATGGCTGCTGTTCAAGGAATTGATGTTGTCTTGCGTCACTCATTCTTTGACTATGGATACACGCACCTTGTGGACCAGCACTTTAACCCTTTACCTGTAAGTTTTGGAGTCTCGAAAGTTTTTCAACAAGGTTTAGTGTAACTATTGAATCAAGTTCGCCCCTCGTTCTCCGAGGCGAACGACATTGAGGTTAAGGTTCTGGACCTTCTCCATATCAGACCCAGTCCAGTTTGCATTTGCCGGATGGCACCTCTCGCTCTTTCCCGTGGGAGCTATTAGCTGAGATGAAAGGCGTTTAGTGGTGATGAGTGGTTAGACGCGGGGGCGAAATGCCATGTAACCTTAGCCCTTTGTCAGTAGCTCAGGACAGTGTCACTGCTCCCCTCATCCCCCATCACAACTGTGTGCTTCTCTGTGCGGGACGGTCGGGCGGTGAGAGATCTGCAACCTGAGATGCTGATACACAGGCATGTTAGTAAAATACCCTGCGACACTGTGTGAAATGGAACTGCCCAGTCCCAAGTTGCTCTGTGTTTGGGTCTGAATAATGCTGGTACAGAGATGCTACAAGCTTCATCCACTGAATTAACAGCCTGAAATTATCAGTCCATCTGAAGGTAAAAGAATTTACATACAGTGATTTGTAGGAGGCAGACTTCTGAGGTCGTAATGTTCATTTAATGTTCAGTCGTAACTTATTTCTTCTAAAAGGAGAAACTTTTTTTGTCTTAGAGTTAAACGATTCCATTTTGCTTGGAAAAAAATAAATTAGAAGTGTGAAGTGTGATAAAATGCTACCCTGAGCCAAGTTCATAAAAAAAGATTTATTAAGTTCATAAAAAAGGGTGTATATTAAGCTGAGGCAGAGCAGGGGTGAAAGGCTTACAATAAGGACATTAAATCAGTAAATCATTGTTCCTACACTAAAGGAGAGAGTTGATGGAATCAAGACATTTATCACATTTGTTATTATTCAAGATTCTTTTATTCTTGCTTTGGTCAGAAAATAGCTGTCTTGGCAATCCAAAATACCATTTAACAGCTAATGTTATTAGATTCATGAACTTACCACTCATGCAAAATCTGACAATATTTTTCCACTAAATCTCTCATTAGTAGTCTCCAGTGTGGATGTGCCTTTTTGAGCCTCATTTCAACTATAAGATATTAAACAATCAAGATGGCTTCATTTTTCTTCCCTCTTTGTCTCCATTATTTTTCTGGCGCTGACGGTCTCCTGCTAGGATCACAATGCTTTTAACATGGCTGGATGTCTGAAGGCTGCACCAGCCTACCTGCTGAGAGAATTCACTGCAGGGCCAACCTGTCCACTGCATGAGAAATTTATGACCTGGCCCCTTCCCCTATTGGATGACTCCTCCATTGGTAGATGTTGAATCCAGTCCCAGCACATTGAATGACTCAACCACCTCACCTTTTTCCACTCTTATCTTATTCCTTTTTCTTTTCTATCCCAATCATCCACTCTTTTTCTATTTTTTTTTTTTTTACAGTTGTCTACTTGCAGAGATGGGTTGTAAACTCCCAGTGCCAGTTATCCATATCAGTTATTACTTATTTGAGATACAGAAATGTCAGTATTTTGTACCTGGAAGTTGGTGAGGAAGTATTTCTTCTGTCTGAAAAGACTGCCCTTCTGATCTGATCTGATCATTATTTGAGAAATTATTTATTGCTCAGACACACAGCAAGGAGATAAGCCGTTACAATTTAGATCCAAACTACAGCTCGTCTATTGTCCATTTTAAACCCTCCACCTTGCAAACTTTCATGACTGCAAACATATTTTGGGTTCACTTGTACATATTTTTACCATTTTGAATATGTTTTTCTGTCTTTATTTATAATGGTGGCTATCTCTTAATCTTCTTATGGGAAACCCAATTACAGCATGCTGATGATTGTCTAGTTAAATTAAAAACACTAAAACTAATGTTGGACTTCCCGCTAGATCAAGTGAAATACTGTAACCTCATACTTTGATCTTGGGGTTTTCAGACATTAACAGGGTCTCAACCAGGCAGTCTGACTCTCATTTGCCCTATTTAGCTAAACGTTTAAGGTTAATTGTTATTCTCCTTGTTATCGTCCTCTGTTCCCTTAACTGTGCAGCTGAGGTTTGATTGGTCTCTCGTGTATGGTTTTGCTTTTCTGGAGTCCTTGAGATGTTCCTGTTTTTTTTCTTTTACATATGTTTGGCTGTCTTTCTGTCTCTTTCTCTGTCTTTATTGATCATATTTTGACAGTCGTCTGTCTGTTTATCCATCCATCTGAAGGGGAAATTGAGGGCAAAAGAGACAGGAGACAGGGAGACAGACAGGAAAACAGGCAGACAGTCAGACCACTGCGGATTTTGGATCTCAGCTGATGTTTCCTAATGCTACAAAAATTTCAGAGTGATGCCGACCGTACCTTAAAATATGTCAATATGTTGATGTTTTCTTTTACTTGAGTTTTGAAATTTAAATACAAAGCAAGAGTATAGCATCACACAGACCATCTTGCACAAATAAAACCTCAAACTCATAACTGTTCTTTGTTTTATACACTATGTAATAATCATAGATCACAGCTCTGGCCATACAGTACATTTATCCATCCATCCCTCTGCTTGTGGCGAACACTATACAGTTCCATACTGTGCTCTCTTCGATGCCTTGGCAGCAAATTAAGTTAAAGCCTGCATGGAAAAAAGAAGCCCTTAAATGTTGCCATATGCAGGATTGCATGGGAACTTCCTGAGGAACACATGTTGTTCTGGGTCTCTTGGAGAGGTGTTGAGTCTGTGTAGTCTATAGAGTGAGACGCACTATAGTGGACCACTCAGCAATGATAACAGAAAACAGCAATTCATGATGGAGCAAAATATTTTGTGAAAAATGTCATATTTAAGACCTGTCAATTCTAAACGGGTCAGCAGTTGTTGGATACAATGTGACATGTTACACGGGACAATCAGCTCCAACAAAATGTCGGGTGTCAAATCGCTGACATATTTGGACTTGACATTTTTGTGGAATGTACCCCTCGTTTCACTTTGTCGAATACTAGTTGCTTTGCTGGCACATTCTTAATTCTCACAGTTTGTGAAACTTAATCTGTTTCTACAATCACCAGCCCATTTCATGGCTGAGTAAACAAAATGGAGATTTTAGGAATATTTCCTTTCGGTAGATTCCAACATTAACTGTATTAGTGGTCTCTTTCAATAAAAATCATCACTTTAAATTTGTTCTGGTATTTAAAGAGCACACAATTTGAAACCGTCTCTCTGCGGTGAGACTGGCCGAATGAATGAAAGTAATGTGTGTGTCTTTGTGTGCTTACAGGATTACTGGTTCTCTCTGGTCTTCAAGCGTCTGGTTGGTCCGAGGGTTTTAGCTGTGCGGGTCGCTGGACTGCAGAGGAAGCCACAACCAGGACGAGTCATACGAGATAAGCTACGCATTTATGCGCACTGTACCAGCTACTACAAGTACGTGCTTAACCACCAAGCATTAATTTGTAACCTGCCTTTAAACACAGCAAGTGTGTACATTATGTACTGTGATTTTGTCATTTTTTCCATTTATATTTATATCCTCTCAGCCTTTCAGTGATGTGTAGCAGTACTTTGGGAATGTCCTTGAAAATTTAGATTGAAAGCAGACTGCTGCAGGTTTTACTTTTCTACTCTCTGTGTCCTCCTGCAAACACCTGAGGCTCAGTGTCTGCTAGGGAAGAACAAAATCCCCAGCCAGCCCATTCGGCTTCCCATAAATAAGCAGACTGCAGACACCCGCTCATTCACAGCTCAGAGCCTATAAAACTTAACGGGTATCACTTATCAGGTGTGTGGGTTCTGTCTCCCTGCCGTCAAAGAGCCGCTGAAAGGTGTGCTAGGCCTTTATCCCATCTCGGATTGGCTGGAGGGGGTTATTTGAGGGGGAGGGGGAGGGACAATAAGGCGGTCTGTGCCTGGAGGAGATAAAGAGTGCCACCATGGCCTGTTCAAGGTTATCATTTAACCCAGGCCAATGGCTGTCAGCACCAGGCTAGACTTACGGCCTTACTCTAGACAGGGCTCGTTTACAGGTGGAGCACCTCTTAGAAAAATGTTCAAGCGCTACACAGGTAGATGGGCGATAGATGGTAAATGGGCAGGAGTTGCATAACCAACGCTCTGCCGTAGGAGGCCGGATGACATGCCCGCAGATATTTGAAATAGTTTTCAACAAGTGTATTCACTCAGCCACCTGGTATGTATGGTGAAATTGGAAGTGCAGAGATACCCATGGCATGCGGTGTCGCTCAGCTCCACTCAACATACCAATCGGCCTTGGACTCATGTGATCAGACAGCGAGGCACTAAAGCAGTCCCTCTTGAATCCAAAGCCACTTCAGTTGCCATTATTTCTGCCACTTTGTGGTTTTACACAGTCAGCCCTTAAGTGGACGAACCATTGTAGTCGTAGTGGTTTGACTGTGCTGCATACACAGCAAAGAATATGTGCTCAGGCAGTCAGTGGTTTGAAAAGTCTTTGCAGATTAGATATTTGACTTTCACTGCCCTTTTACCCCTTTTAGTGGTTTGCATGGCATTTTTTTCACTTTCCAGCGATGCACCAACATCAAACAGCATCAACACATGTTTATGTTCCTGGTTTGGATCTCTAAGAACCTCATCATTTGAAAGGCCTGAGAGGTCATTATCTCTCCCTCCATCTAACCATCTGATCTATCACTCGGAGCCATGGTCCATGTTTCCCAGAAACACGGCTCCAAGAGTTTAACACAGAGCCAGACATGCAGAGTTTTTATCAACAGTACACTACTTGTACTTTTCTTGGTCAATATATTGAATATTAGCAGTCTTGCTGGGTTAATGAAATACATGGCTCAGCCTGTGCCCAAAAGAAAAAAGATAAACATCAAATCGTCAAGAGTCAAGATTGCTTTATGGATGTGAGATTATGGAGGTGGTAAGAGTTAGGAGAGATGTCTACTAGAGTGTTTAACAAAAGCACACCCCTGACCCTGAACACCAAGGCCGACATGTGGTATTCACTACAGCTGTGTTGTCTTTGTCCTCATTTCTGGGCTCTTATTAGATTTTATCATGTTTGTCTTATCCGTCTCACTTAGTTATTTACCTTTGACCAGTATTGCTATCAAGTTGTGTCCCCAGTGCTTTGCTCTCAGGAGAGGGGGACTCAAACACTGTTGTCTGTGTAACTCAAGAAGTGTTGCCTGTTGTGTTCACACCCTTCATGTGACCCTTGACTATACAGCGACAGGTTTTAATATTGGATACTGTACAGGAGAAGCAGATTTGTGCTTCAGATAGCCTTTATTGGGATCATAAGGGCCTGGAAGTTGAAATGTGGTTTAATATGTTGCCTTCTAAATACAGATGATAGGTTTTAGGCTGTGATAATGGACAACTTGCTGCTAATGGAATTCCCTTCTTGAACATGTTATTTCTTACTTCATTATTTTTGCGCAAGCCTTTTGATCCAGATTAGATCAAGGAGTTGCGGTTTGATCCTGTTACTATATGTGATAAAAATATCAAAGACTTTCCTCTCTTTGTAGTCATCTTTAATTATAGAGAATTTTATTCTACATGGCAATGTAATATATAATAAATCCCCATAAGCAGATGTGAAGACAAGGGTTTTTTTGTCCTCTCTGAAGGTAAAGGAAAATAAAGGTGTTGTTGTTCATCATTTTCTTTACTGCACCAGTCATAACTATGTGAGAGGCTCCATAACAATCTACATCATCAACCTGCATCGGTCGCGGAAGAAAATTAAGTTGGCGGGGACGTTACGGAACAAGACTGTCCATCAGTACCTGCTGCAACCCTACGGCACTGACGGACTCAAAGCCAAGTTAGTGCACGCAAACACACACGCATGCATAGACACAGAGATGCATTGATAGAGTATCCTGTTCTATTCACTTTGATCAAACAAGAAAAATGCACTGGTGAGAGACCCATAACGCAGCTGCACAAGTCTTCCAGTCCAGTTGTTGCTCATATAAAACAAAACAAAAAAAAAAAAACATGTGGACTACTCAACTAGTAATAAATAGCTGAAATTCAAAAACTAATCATTTTGAGATGAGGATTAGTGATGATTTTTTTCAAGGCTTTAAAAAAGTTTTATAAACTGCTTTTTAGGTCTCAAAATATTTTATTTTTTGACAGTCTTAATAGCATGTTAATCACTGTCCCTTCAAATGCTGCACTGGATCAATTTGGTAGAATTTTAAGAGAACAATAGATGATGGACTTGAGCTGTATAATCTTCACTGAGGTTGACATGTTGTGTATATACACACCACAAAAGATATACACTTGAATGTATTAACTTATAACTTGATCTAAATTCCAGATATCTTAAAACACACACACACACACACACACACACACACACACAAAAGAATAGCAGAAGAATAACACAGCAAACTCTCATTTTTTCTTTTGTCAGTGATGAACCATTATGGCTAACTATTAATTCAGGCTGTCACAATATGTTGCACTGCGTTACTGTAACTTGCCAACTTGGTTATGAAAGGAAACATTCAGCGAGCCCAGAGCCTGTCACAGAGCTCCAGTGTATTTGTGTCTCCTTGTTTGAATGTTTTATCAATGGATTGTTACGTCCTTTTAGATTCACACCATTTTAGCAGTCGCCAATTTTTATTAACTATGATATATATTACACTTTATGTACCAAGGTAATATAATTCCTATTGCCTTACATATCCCTTAAAATAAAAAGTTTATGCTTTCAGCCTCTCCCTCTCCTCTCCCCTTTTAGCCCCAGCTCTGTTATTCTGACTTAGATTTAAACCTCAAATCCTGGAATAACAGCCTAATGACTCAAGACTGTGTGTGTGTGTGTCTGTATGTGTGTGTTATATGATACCTACATGAGGCCTTAATAGAGGCTCAGGCATGATCCTTAAATAACAGTGTAAGGATGGAGGATGTTTTAGGTGTTAGAACAGGATTGCAAGGAAATTAATAGGAGAGCAAACTAACGATGGTCCTTTTCAGGCCTTAAGTGATTTCCTTTACCACAGAGAGCGCAGGGAAACTTTTATGAAGAATTTAGCAACACCAGATGTCTATAAATTTGTGATGAGTAGTGGGACTTTTTAAAGCTGGCCCAGTATTCGGGTCCATACATGTTGTATGAAAGCTTTGAGAAATTCATTTGATTCATAACATGTCCTTATTGAACACAATTTTATTTGATATTTCATTGAATTGAAATTTTCGTTTCACGTAAAAATATTCAGCCTGGCTGGCCTTAATCTCTACAATAACAGCAGCACTTTAAATTTAAAAAGGTGTGCATTAAAGGTGGCAATACATTATAAATACAGTAAAAGGAGAGTATTTGATTTATTATGTTAACTATAAAAATGACAGGCAGTTACTTTAAAACAGTTTCAAAACATATTTCTGCAGTGTTTCTAATATTCTATTATTTATTGTGACAGTTATCCTTTCAATAAACCATAATCCAAGTAAATTACACCTTAACTTAAAAAATTAAGAAGTGAATATTTCACTTTCACTTGCTTTAAATGTTTTGTTTCCATAATACTTGTACTATAAATCATTGATTCTAGGAGAGAAATAAAAAGGAAAAACATAGAAAGTGAGACATGAGGCAACACTGTTCTCCAGGCAAAGAGTAGAAAGGTGAAGAGTTTGCTGTA
Organism: Scomberomorus guttatus; assembly: GCA_038419695.1. Taxonomy (NCBI): domain Eukaryota; kingdom Metazoa; phylum Chordata; class Actinopteri; order Scombriformes; family Scombridae; genus Scomberomorus; species Scomberomorus guttatus. The sequence continues at coordinate 15,263,483 of CM076458.1, forward strand.
ACAGGGCATGTCAGCATTTACTGACTAATAGGTTTAGGTCAGCAGCATTTTTCAATATGTTTTCAATATTCTGTTTCCTAGAGTTAAAAATGAAAGAACAGCATTTTTGTGCACTTTCTAGTGAGCCTACTGCCCTAACTTAAGAAGATATAGCAGCAAGTTGTGTCTCAAACAAAGGTAATATTAAATAGCATGGAGTATTAATTGATTTTAAATAACAGTGTGAATAAACTTCCTCATAGGAAAACATTTTTCAAACATTATTATTCGTAATAGCTGTTGAAGTTTTGTTACCAGAACTGCCAGTAGTCATACTGACTGTGGTTGCTGAAAAAAATTTTTTCTTAGATTTGATCTATTTAGTGCAGATGACTCCAAAATGAAAGTAAATTGATAGTTTAGGTTTCACTCTATGCAAATTCAATTCAAACAGTCAAGTTGTACTAATGTACATTAAAGTGCTGTTGTGAAATTGCAATTTTGTAGCAGTGGCACCCCCAAGTGTACAACTGACAGACTTATAAACCTGGTAGCATGAAAGCATCCAGATCTACTGTTGCTGTTGATGACTTGAAATATATTTCAACGGTCTCATCTTTCTTTTCTATACTACAACTACCAGTTTAATATGTCAGAAGGCAGATTAAGAAAATAGAAGTTCAACAGAGAGACAGACTGTTAAGGAAAAGCACAAGTTCATGCCAGCTCAGTTTATCCACTGAAGCACATCTCACTGAGCTTATACAAACTGTTTCCTTCTCTCTGCAGACATGTCCAGCTGAACGGGGAGAAGTTGCTCATGGTGGACAATGAGACCTTCCCGGAGTTGAAGCCTAAAACGTTGAGGGCTGGACGGACGATAGCCATGCCTCCCATGACCATAGGCTTTTATGTCATCAAAAATATTAACGCATATGCCTGCCGAAGATAACATTGATCTTCCGTCCCTGAAATACAAGCTCTGAATTCTACCAAACAATCAACCCTCTGCCAGCTTCACCCATTGTGCAGTAAGAGGGTTTATCAGAGGGAGATCAGAGTCCCATTCTAGCAGGGTTTTAGTGTCTTGCTCGAGGGCACTTCAGTAGAGTGGACACTTGGCTTGAAGCAGTACAATCCTCTGGTTTAACAACAGCCTCTTTAACTGTTATTTCAGCTGTTTCTGGGGTTTTAAACCTTGAAAAGCTGTTTCTCTACACACACTGACCAAAATCCCCTCCGATCTACCAAATTACAGATGAGCCCGGCTCTTCCCCAGTTCTCATCTCTAGTCCAACAAAGAAAGACTTTGCCCCACACGCATAACAAGGGCTGCACTGAACACTTTTCAATTTCTTTCACCAGCTTTTCCTCATATGCTCCGAGACTTGTATGGACAGTGATTGTTTTGTGCCTTTGTGTGAAATTTGTGTTTTGTAGTTACAGAAATGCAGTATCAAATTCACAACCGCATTCTGGGACTTGATTAAGCTATATTTTCTCCTCATGGATCGTCAAACCAAGGGTTCTTTCTGTGTCTACCAAGAGAATATTTTTTTCAATCTCTTTTTCTAATCTTTTACTGACCGACAGACCAAAAAGAATGGGAGAAAACTCAGAACAGGCAGCGTTGCTGAAGCATTCACAAGTTCAACTTCAGTTTGACTCGATCCTCTACGCAAAGAGAAAATAGCATGGAGTGTGTAAGGTCATGTCTGGGCTGAGCCCTGTGTGCGTGCGTGTGTGTGTGTGTGCGCGTGTGTGTGTGTGTGCACATGTGTTTTATTGATAAAGCTACTGATGTGTCTGTCGAGTCTGTTTGACGTATTTTTATTTTCTTGTCAAGTGGCTTCAAGGGAAAATCTGTTTCTTTTAAAGGCTGTTTCTGTATGTTCTGTGTATCTTTGCTTTTTTGCAGCAGGTTTCAATCAGTTTGACTGCAGAATATGACAGCCAGGATGTGTTGCTGGGTCTGTTTGCAACGAGCTGAGGAACAATGTGAACCCATCCATAACATGTGTCTTCATATAGCCTGCGTCAATACAAAATCTGGGTTTAGCTTTAGACTCAAATTCTAAAATCTGTGTTTTTTTTAACCTTTCTCACTATATCTTCAGCGTGATCTCACATTTTATAATCATCTTATGCTGCTAGTTTTTTAAACTAAATATACATTATATATATTTTACATATTGTACAGATTTACTGTCATATATTATTAGATAATGTAATGTACATAAATGGAGTGATGAATTTAAGTGATACAAGCTTGACATGTTTACTTACATACAGTATACACCTAATTTATATGATTAAATACTTTGTTGTAATTTTCTATCATAAAGAACTTGGTTATTTTAGAGGTACAAATTCCCCAACTGTAAAGCAAAAAAATGTAATAACTTTGTGTTCTTTGAATGACAGTGTGACCGAGTCACTGTGTTAAGGTGCAAATATCGTAGGTACAGAAAATGCAAGAAAAAGGAATCACTTTAAGATGGTGCATACCCATGTTTGACATCTGCATTTACTTCTGTTTTACTTCAAAATATTCTGACCACCTTATATACATTATATATAATGGGCTTGTTCTTTTCAAAACAGAAACCACAAAGTGAGCGCAAAACATTGCCTGAAAATATTTGGTCACTTTGCTTATTATGTGCTCTGAACTGTCACGAACCAAGACAGCGATAACATTGCTAAACTCATACATGGTAACGATAAGCAGGAGCAGGTTCAGTGCCTGAATGTGTTAAATATAAATAATATTTGTCCTCTGAATGTGTAATGTAGAGGTGTTCATATTTCTTTTGGAGAGCATTATTTTATTATGTAAAGTGTGTTATTGGATAGTATTATTTTTTGTAAAAAAAAAAAAAGTTTACATTGATAATAAACACTTCAAATACCACTTGCTCTGTATGTTCTTCAGTACTAAGTAGTAAATTCCTGATGCCACAAGCTGCACTAAAGCAAGGAATGCACGTCTACTCAGATTTTAGTTTGTCAACAGGTCAAACTACATTAAACTTTGTAAATATGCTGCGTACAAGAGAGGATTTGAAAGCAAGTACTACTTCTGTATATACAGCTATGTCCCATCATGTGAATTAACGCTGAGCAGTGCAACCAGACTCCACAGCAGTTCTCGTGATATGATGGGGCATATCTGCAGAGGCATATGGTAGTGAGGAGAAGAAAAAGAAAGAGATGAGTTGAGATGATTTATACCTGTACAGGAGCACAGAGAAGGCAGAAATACCCCCTTACAGAAAGAAACCATAAATAAAAACTGTCAAATTCTTGCTCCGTCCTTAAAAAAAGAACTGCAGTATTAAAGTTAGCATTGTTGGTGCTCACTCACTCGCTCTTACAGTGGCCCCAGATGTGAAAGCAGCTGGAGTGAGTCTTTGTAGTGGGAAGAGTGCTGTCTTGTCACTGCATGAGGCAGCTGCTGATGGGAAACATGAAGCCAGGTTGGACTAAACCTGCAGACCCCAGCTTTGGCGCAGCCAGACTAAACCTGGGCCAGACCTGGCTCAGCGTCTGATGATTCATAGACAACTGGGATCTGCTTGGTAGGATGATGCGGAGGGGAGATGAAGGGCTACAGAGACTAAAATGCTCATAGTTTCTCCTAGAAAAGCACATGAAAACTGTAATTCAAGTTCATTACAGGCTTGAACTGAACTGAAGTTTCATGACAGTAAGTCATTAACACTGGCAGCCCCTTCTAGAGCTGTGATCCAAAGCATGTACCTTTAATTATATTTTTGTTTGAAGTTCCATTCATGCGAAATGGAGTTTTGCTTTTATGTAAGTAGCAGAAACATTTGGTCTCAGAAATGATCTTCAAGAACAGTCTGACTCCGTGTGTGGCTCGTTTTAAACGGGGAAACATTGTTGACATGTAAGAATCAAACCAGACTTGTTAACACCTGGACCCATTGAGGCATGGTTCTTGTGAATAGAAAACCATGATTCATTACATTATGAAGGCCATACATACATACTGTATATGCATACTTAGACCACCTTGCAATAAGATGAACATGCAGACATGCTTCATTTTGGAAAGCACATGCAGACATGGGAAAACAGAGGGTGAGAGAGAGCAGACATGTTAAGGTATGAAAACAGAGGTAATCTGAATTGGGCTGCACTTTCTCAACACAATTGCTTGAAATCGGGTGTCAACGTTAGTTTAAACAGGAAAATTCAACTGTGCGCCAGACCAGAACATAATCTAAATAATTTATAGTTTGAATCTATAATTTAGTCAAATCAAAAGTCCATTTGTTGGGTAAAATGAGTTTTGGAGGGTTAACGATGACTGACAACAGCGATATAAAAACCTCTGAGGCCTTATAGTGAATGTCCTGAAATTCAGATCTTATCAAGCCAATCCATGGAAATGCTTTTGTTTGGCGGACTTTGGTTCATATAAACCTGCACCTTGTGATAACAACTGCTGAGCGTCACTTCCTCTGACAAAAATCTAATTGTGTTGTGATATAGGAGGACTGCGCCATGTCTGGCCACTTCTGCGTGACAGTGCCTCCTTAGTGGAGGTAACTGTTACCCAGGCCTGCCTAACACTGTTTATACTCAGTGATCCATTTTGAGACATGCAAGGCCCCCTTTTGCCCTGCTAGCAAACACTGAGGATTTCATGATGTTTACTCTGTATATACAGGAGTCAGCTTAAATAAGACTTCCATGACTGCTGGATCCCCAGAAAACTGATGGACTAGATTAGACTTTGGCCCAAACTTGGAACTCTTGGCATTCTGGCCCATTTTGACCCAAGCAAGGTTAATAAAACATCAATATTTATGTTACGATGGGGTTCTGGTCAGAAGCCAAGCATACAATCTGTGCTGAACATTATGATACAACACAGATTTTTTTTTTTTTTTGGTAGCCATCAGAACATTCTCTGAAAAACAGACTGCAGTTTGGTTTGTGTATATGCAGCATATATGTCTCTTACAAGTTGCCCCCTTGATGATCACTGTAATATTTATATAGGAACAAATATGGGAGGCTATTTATTTAGTTTATGGTGTATTGTGACTTTCTGCTCTCTAATATGATTACATAGTAAGTATTATATAGTAATTATCTCATCTTATAACCCATTGTGATGATTTAAGGTGTTTTTATTCATCTACAATTTATTATAGGATCGCTTTACTTGGCCTATTTCTTAGAGACTACATAAGAATGCATGAAAAACTAAGAAATAAAGAGCACAAACACGTCTAATCTCAATCTCAGCCATGAAACTACATTCCACAAATGCCAATCCATTGTCCACAGCGCAGCCTCTGAATCATGTGCCCCACTTTAGGCGGCAGCACATGACTTTTTCCTGCCTCACTGATCACCAGGCTCCATCCGGAGGTAGGGGGGCAATCCATTGAAAAGTGCAGCCTCTTTTGATAGGCCTCAGTCTTTATCCAGGAGCAGTCTTAACAGGGCGCTCCTCGACACTTTAAATCCTCTTATCTGTCTCTATATCAGCGGTGGAAAACGCGCGGCTAAACTTCCTGCGCGTCAAGTCCTGCTGGTGTCACATGACGCCGCGGTGTTGTGGAGCTCTGCGGAAGGAAGGAAGCAGCAAACAGCAGCAAACAGCAGCAGCGATGAAAACGTCCAAAAGCTGCAAGAAACACTGAAGTGAAGTGAGAAAAGTTTTGGGCTACAGACATACTGGATGCCGGGATCATCCGGCGCAGGAAACACACAGTAAGTTGTTGTTGACATAAAGTCTAAGAGTGTGTGTTTGTTTTTGTGAGTGAGTGTGAGTCAAGGAAGCTTAAAGGGGAACTAACTTTTTGGTTTCGGTAAAACATGAAGTGTAGTTTACGGATCGGATCGGCTCCAGAGAGATGCTGAATAATATCTAGACAGATAAAATCATTTCTTTTACATTGTCGGCGTGTAGATGTTTATGTCTGACCGCACATTCACTGTTACTGTAGGTGGTGAACAGCTGAGCAGCAATTACAGTTTCTGCTGCAGCACAGCAGCACACACAAGATCAAATGCATTAAAGGCTCAGCAGTTTATAATTGATGAACTTTGGTGATGGTTTGGCTTTTAAGGAAGTGTTGCAATCACATTTTTCTGCCTTTTTATCAAGATAAAAGTAGTCAAGAAATATTCCACATTATGTTTCCTAATGATCATTAAATTTATACTTGCTGCTTTCTACTTCCGCTCCACTACATTTCAGAGAGAAATATTGTACCTTTTACTCTGATCTATATATGATCAGTTTGTTATATATGCATTGTTATAGATTAGTATCAGTACACAGTAAGTTGTTAAAATTAGCTTTACCTTGACAACATTAAATGCTGCTTACATGTGCACATACATTAATCAGTTTTAATATTCAAATAATATACTGTATATACATTTATGATAAATATAACACTCTAAATTGGGCCATTTTGCATAATGAATACTTTTACTTTTGATACTTGAAGTACATTTTGCTGACAATACTTGAATTCAAGACTTTTACTTGTAATTTAGTATTTTTTCACTGTGTTATTTTTACTTAAGTGAAAGATCTGAGCACTTCTTCCACCACTGGTTTTCACTGATAATGTCTTGAAATCCCTCATGGTTGGCATTTCTGCCTCTGACCTTACTTTTTTTTTTTTTATCTGTGCTCTCACTAGAGGTTGTCATTGATAAAATATCAGCTGTTAGAGAGCGTTTATTTTAGGCCATAAGGCAGGGGAGTGTGGGAAAATCTTATCCTTATCCTTACATTTCTAGTTTGCTAGATTTTTTTAGTGACACATACTACATCCACTTTAAGAGACTGACTGATGTCAGTGTGTACGTAACATAAAAATGATGGATTAAAGGTACAAGTGGGATTGTTTTTAACAACTTAGTGTTTTGGGTTCTTTTGGATTTTATTCAATGAAAAATCTGTGGTATAATATTCAAGCTTGACAATAACAATAATACCATGCTGCATTGAAAGATTGGATGATAATTTTCAAATAACCGCTGATTTGTTTCATATCATATTTTGTTGGAATTAAAAATAGTAATTAGTACACTTTTCTTTTTTTATAGAATTGCGTCTCGACAACCATCTTTGTATGAGATTATTATATAATCATAATCATCATATCAATACATAGAAATTATGTTTTTGTGTGCTTCCAAAATAGCAAAACACTCAGATAACATCAGTAAGTCTTGAAATTTAGCTATTTCCCATTTCTCACGTGTCCTAAATCAGTTCAATATTCTGACATACAAATGCAAGCATATCAAAAAAAATATTTGCTCTGGAATAACTTAAATAGTGAGTGCTATTTTTTAGCACTGATCTTGTTTTATCAAATAGAGGTGTAGCTCCTCTCTGCCCTGACACTTTTGGATCGTTCCAGACCTCTATGCTTTAGAAAATCTCTCCCCAGACTCTGTTTTATCTCTTTTAACACATTTAACCTTTTCTTTATAGCGTTATGCATCTGGAGTGGTGGGCGTAAATAGGACACCACAGTAAAACGGGACAGGTGTGCATCTGTGGTCCAGATGAAGGGCTTGCTGATCGCCAGTGAGAGCGCTGAGGTCCTCTTCCACTGGACCGACCCAGAGTTTCAGCAGAATATCCAGGAGAAGTATGGGGAAGCTCAGGAGGAAGGCCAGGGGGTAAGGAGGAAGAAGATCATGTTTAACAGATTGTTAGTCTGATTTGTTTGCCGTGAGTCAAATCTTTTTTTGTTTTAGCTTCCTGCCTTCGAGGACAGCATCAGCACTCTGTTTGCTCCCATCATTATCTCCTGCAGTACCATGGTCGACAGGCTGGGTGACAGCTACACCTGCTTCACCACCGAAAACAACCACATCTACGTCCTACACCAGGTAGCGCCTGCCCTCGAAGATAAAAGGCGTCTTCACCCCTGCAAAAATCCCCAGATTGCTTCCATTTTCAACATGATGTAGAAATAATTTTCCTCACACATATAGCCATTAAAACCCGGTTTTCTGAAGTCTGCATGCTTGAACTGCCCCTCGCTAACACTAATAGCACTGTGACCTAAATGCAGGCCTCTCTTACAAGTGAAACGTCATGTTTGTCATGTGAGTCTTGTTCAGGAATCAAACCAGGCTTTGTCCTCCTGTAGCGCATGATGGAGATGGAGTCCAAACACTTGCCTTTTCGGCCTTTCTCATGAAGTCATTTATCACTTTAGAGTGCACAGAGAGCAGGATGGGCTTGAATGCATCCATTTTCACTGTATTTACCACTTCATTCACATGTCTGGGTCGATAACAGCTAATTAGGTCATTTTGTGTCTACCTCAGTTTGACGAGTTTCTCTACATTGCTGTGAATGGAGATGGTGAGGAGGGAGAGGATGACCTGAAGAGGAAGATCTACGTGATGAAGAAGATGATTGAGGTCATATTTGGCATGGTCACCCTTAGCGGTAACCTCCTCAGGAAAGAGTAAGACATTTTGATTGTTCCCTCCTGACTCTGGACAGTGTTAACACGCGGATTGACATGTGAACTGTGCTGTTTGTCACCAGACTGCGTCCTCAGGACACCGAGCAAAGAGCGAGGCTGTGGAAGCATCTCCAGAGCCTGCTGGAGACATACAGCCGCCTCCGAGAGAATGATCAGAGCTTCTTAGTGGAGGTAGAGAGCACTACTACTTTGTTTTAGTAACTAGCTCGAGATATGGGGACAGTACAATACCAAAAGACACAGCTTTACAGTAGATGTTTGCCATGTTACAGATTCAAGCTAATATCTCTGTCCCCACAGGAGCTCTGTATGCCATAAAAGAAAACCTAAGATCTTATTGTGCTGAAATTTGCACTTTAACATCATCCTAGCATCCTGTGATTACTATAAATTATATTAAATACTATTGGACTACGCTGGATTCTGCCCACACTCCATTACATTATTTGGAAGTGAGGCTCTGACTATCTTTGGTGCAGTGCTACATTGGTTTTGTAATATAATACTTTCAACCACCAGATGGCAGCAACAGCAAGCGCCAATGTTTTCTCAGTGTTTACCTAAAGTTGACATTTAAATTGAGAGAAAATGTTAACATGCTTCTTTTTTGGGGGGTATATGTAAAGTGTTCTCCTATTAACAAGAGGACTTTTGGTTAGATTCTCCTTTTAGACCATGATTTTAGAATTATTATGTGTTATTAAGTGTTTTTTTAGCTGTGATTTAATGAGTCTTGCCTCTCAAAAATGTGCAAAGGGCAAATGCGTGGATAGACACGCACCCGTGTCATCTCCTCCTTCTCTCTGCTCTCTCTCAGGCAGTGGAGAGGCTGATCCACCCCACGCTGTGCGAGCAGTGCATAGAGTTTCTGGAGCGTCGTCTAGTTCAGCAGCTCAACAGCAGCGTAGAGAGAGCAGGAGAGGAGGTGCTGCATGCCTTCATTCTGGTTCACACCAAACTGCTCGCCTTCTACTCCAGGTACAGTCAATGCAGATGTTTTTTTTATAAACACTTTGTATTTATTCCAGAAATAAATGTCACTGTTTGCACTCTTAATTTACTCACTCCAGCCGCAACGCGAGCTCACTCGCCACCTCAGACCTCCTGACCCTCATCATCATGGCGCAGAATATGTATCCTAGCAACATAGAACTGGATGACCCAGGTCCCGAGGTAGGAAACGCTGATGGACACCCCCATAACACCATCACCATTTCTGATTGTTTATTGTGAATTGTCTATGTTTTTTTTTATGAAGGATGTTGAGAGTACATCTGGCTCTGGTCCTGAAAGTTTTTACACCCCGGAGCCTTCGCCTACAGACAGAGACTCAAGCAGTTCAGGTGGGTTGTGTAGTAGAGTGTGCACATTTGTATTTGTTCAATTATCTCTATTTCTATATGTTTTCTCTCTGTATGTGCTTTACTGACTTGCCTTCATTTCTGTGTCACCAGAAAAGCCAGTGAGAGGCAGTACTCCTGTATTTGAATTTGTGGACCCGGATATCCAGGTGAGAATATATTTCAGTGTCTACTCCTATAATATTCTCTCCAAAATAAACCACTTATTGGTTTTGAAATGAGACCTCACAACTTGAAAAATATTTATGTCTTCAGATGGCAGAGGACAGTTTACAGACTCTGGAGGTTCCTCCACCTGACCCCTCAACCCCCCGCAGAGTCTTCTTAGAGGTCTCACAGAAAGAGGGGCTGTATCCCATGATGCCTCACTCTATGTACTGTCTGCCACTGTGGCCTGGCATCACGCTAGTGCTGCTAACTAAGGTTTGTGGATAGCAACTTAAGCCCACATAAGTACTTACTCATTTTGCTTACATGAACACACAATTTCCTCCACATCTCCCTCTCGCAATCTTACTTTTCGGCCAGTAGGGGGCACACTTTGGACACATTTAACTGAACTGTAAAGATCTCCAGACATTTTTTTAGATTACTCTACTTTGAATAATAATTTGTGTCTTTTTTTGTGGGTTTTTACCACAAAAAACTTTTTAAAATCCCAAAAGTAACATCTCCTCATTCTCCCTCATTAAAAATTCCAGACTCTATGTATATGCAAATATTCTTCATTTTAAAAGTTTAACTGCTGGACACAAGATGTCTCCTAATTCACTGAAAAGTCCGTTCTCAGTGTGTGTTCACTGGAGGGAGTTAAATATTGGACAATGATTAGCCTTTAAACTAGTTGTGATGTCACAAATCATGCTCATAGGTACACGCCTTAAACTCAGTTTTTCAATGAGCACAGAGAAATATTCTCCTTTAAGCTGATGAATGTGAAAACTTCAAACTTTGCACATACATCATTCTGCACAGTGAAGCTCAAACATCCAACTGGAACAACAAGCAAAGGAAGGAACTGAAGGAACAAGCAAAACACATTTTTGAGTGTAGGGAGACTAACTATAGTTTTATGCAGTGCTTACAGTATCCAAACACATCTTTTCTCCCTTGTTGACCCATTTAAGCATCTATATTTATTTCTGTCAGATTCCCACCAGTGCAGTGGCCATATCAGTGTATATGTTTTTGGAGGCCTTTGCCAAGCTGGAGAAGCGTTTAAGTGAAGGCCAAGAAGGTTCTTCTGCTACTAGAGGTCAGCCGACTATACACGACATCAGAGGCAAACTGGATAAATTCATTAAAGCCCTGGGGCCAAGTGAGATTCAGGTATGTGTTTGTATGTGTGCTGTATACCAACATTTTGTATTCTGTCTGCTTAGTTGTTCCATGAAGCCTTTACTCATAGATGTGTCCCTTTATGTAATAACATTGTAAAATTGAATTTAAATGAAAGACTACTATCAAGAATAACTGTTGGAGGGAATTTATATACTCAAAACACTTATTTATATATACTGTCCCAAACTGTCTTTTCTATCTTTGGCACACTCTATAGTAAAGAGAGGCACCTTATACAAATGAGCCCCTGTTCACCCAAAATGGAATAAATGTGATTAATAATGAAAAATTATTTTCAGTGAAATTGTTGACCTCAAAATAAAATCTGCATTTTGTGCCTCCCATTTTTATCCAGTCTGCACAGTTACAAAACGTCTGGACAGAGTTCAAGAACCGAGCCTTTGCCAGAGGAGGACCTGGGTTCAACAGAGAGTAAGTCTACTGCAGCCCTCTGCTGGCCAGAATGCTTCATAACGAATCCGCTAGATGATCCTTTGAACGATAACATCCATGTTTTTGTTTTAGTCTTATCCCATGGTGTAAGAATATGAAGACCCAGCTGTGTGGCGTGTACCGACAGTGTTTCTTTATTGACTCTGGGCCCACCGACATTCCTCGACGACTCTCTCCTGGTCTGCAGGAAAGAGCCCAGTCTATGGTGCAGTGTGTATCAGTCAGCTGAATGTCTTTTTGCACTAATATTTTTCTTTTCTGCTTAATTGTTACAAGCAGTACACACATATACCACATTGATCATACAGTATATGTACTGTATCTGTCTGTCTTTCTCTGTCATTCTCTCTGTCTCTTCCAGGGAAAAACTGATGGATTGGAAGGAGTTCTTGTTAGTGAAAAGCAAGAGGAATATCACCATGGTGTCATATCCTGTCAGCAAAATAAACCCATGTTGTGTCTGATGTGCTTGCATAATTCAGGGGTTCCAAAAAATACAGCGCATGTGTAGGCCTAGAAAACATTTAGAAATATAACACACTTTTATCCTCCGTGTTTCTACCTTGACCCAGTTATTCTTACTTACCTGGAGGAGTTCCCAGGTCTTATTCATTTTATCTGTGTGGACCGATCCACTGGCCAAATGATCGCGCCGTCGCTCAACATCACGGAGCGCACCACCTCTGAGCTGGGGAAAGGACCAGTGGCTCAGTTCATCAAAAGCAAGGTCAAACACACTAGAAGTGCATGTCTTAGTACTAATAAGTGTGGTCTTAAACAGCTAGTTGATAAATCAGTATCGTAGCCAAAATCTTGTATTGCTTACAGTGCAAATTTGTTTTTTTTCAGTGTCTATCATCATGAATACTTTTGTCCATTTGTGGCATCTTTCTAAATATGAATTTCTCTTTTTATAATGCCATATTGAAGGTGTGGAGCCTAGTCAGCACAACACGGCGCTATCTCCAGAAGGGTTACTCCACTGTCACACTGCGTGATGGAGACTTCTACTTCTGCTACTTCCTCTGGTTTGAAAATGAAACAGTAAGTTACTAGCGTGCCATGTTTATATTCAGTGAGAAAAATAATAGTAAAGTTTAGTATCCTGTAACACAGCATCATTTGATGTGTACTGCTATATCTAACCAATCAGGGTTACAAGTTAGAGGCAGGGGAAATGCCGATCCTGCCTGATGACTCTGCCCCCATCGGGATGCTTGCCTGGGACTATTACAGGTAAACAACTGTGCCTGATAAAAATAGATGTGATTAATCCTAAAAGAGAGTGCTGCTGACTGTAGAAAACGATGTGTCCTGCAGGAAGCTGCTGCGATACTACAGTAAGAATCACCAGGGTGAGGTGGTGAAGTGCTACGAGCTGCTGACAGTTCACCTTGGGGTCATCCCCACTGAGATCATCCTCCAGCACTGCAGACAGCTGGCAAGCAAGCTGTGGGAGCCGTCTCGCAATCCGCTGCTGTAGACACACTCACTTAGTTGTGTACATAACAAGAAATTGCCTGCATTGCCAAGAACAGGAAAAAAAATCTCTTTGAATTGCACCCTGGGCCTGTGTTTCATGTTTCCATAGTTTTCATTGTGTATGAAGTTATGCATCATATGATAAGTTGACCTATAATGATTTATTGGAAGCACTTAAGTTTATGATTAGCACAACTGAACACCATTGTGCACTTAATGCACTATGATGTATCTCTTGACTATATCGCTCATTAATTTTTGTACATTGTAATATACTTTTTGAATTTATGAAACTGTTTACTATTTATTAGTAATATATTGTTATACTGTGCGTGTTTCACTTTGTAGCTGCCTTTGATTGGTTTTATAAATGCAGATACATTTTTGCGTCTACCACTTCTGGTCTCATTACTTGTATGAATGAAATATGCAACACCAAAACTGTATGTCTCTCTGAATAGATATTTCCCTTTTTTGTAGGCAAAAAAAATATCAGCACTCTCACATTCATTTGTTTATTGAACAACTGTAAACAGAATTCAAATACTACTGTTTGAACCACTGACCATTGCATCCATTTCAGTAAACCCAGCCAGCCCAGCAGTGTTTACGTTTGATGGCGTAATTATTCAGTCATCTGACAATTACTATCCTTGTAACAGCTGGTGATGTACTAAGTTCATCAAATTCAAAGGAGATTTTCCTCTAGGTTAGTCTGTACATTCTTGAGCTTGTCTAACCTTTATGGTTTTCATTTGCTCGCTCAGTCGACCCCGGTGTGCATTTTAAAGGTCAGTCCACCCTCTGTATGATTTTTTTTTTCCCCAGCAGGACTCACTTATGGAGGACGCCATACATGCTCACAATTAGAGGGAGGAGTGCATGTAGAGTTCATTACAGTATCAGTCTCTGGCCTTGTGAATCATAGCGCTCCTGTGAGGTCGGTCACAGCTCCTGCAGCCACCAGATCCCTCAAGAAGCGTTTCTCAGCACTGACATCATGCACTACCTTGAGATATGTTATACAACAAGCCAGAAATAAATTAGTGGAGCCAATACATGAGGTTTATGACCAATCTTAAAAATATCTACTACAGTAACTAGTTGAAATTGTTACCTAACATAAACTTACTTGAGCCTTCATAGCATCCATGCGTATGGTCTCATAGTAGTGAAGTCTAGCCTCTGGATGCTCCATATCATAGCCAAACCCTGCCAGGCTCACCTGGTCACACAACTGCAAAGCCATCACCACGGCACTGGCACCTAGCGTTGGCACCATCTACTTGAGGAGAGGAGAAAATCTATTTGTATAACCAGTAAAAGCACCATCTAACCATCTACTCAGCAATAGCTTATTCTAAATGGAGATATTCAACATAACAGCAAAATCTTTTATAAAGGTTGCTGGGCAAGAAACCACAACAAAGGTTGTGTTTGCTGGTCTTTCATTTCCTTAAAGGATAGGTTCACAAATTTTCAAGTCTGTCCTAAAATAATAGTCAGGTGCCCAAATGGACAGTGACAGATGTTTTTCTTGCTGTAATCGTTCCTCCTGTTCCTCCTGGCCATTAAGAGATCCTTTCATAATGCACTTTCAATGTACACGATAGGGGACAAAATCCATAGCCCTCCTTCCACGCAAAATTGTATTTAAAAGTTTATTTGCAGTTAATATGAAGCTTCAGTCGTCTTAATTAGTCAAAATCAATTCAGTATCGTTCAAAGTTACGGTCTTCTTGGTGCCAAATTCCCTCTTTTACTTATTATCCTTCCACTGCAGCTGAACAAGACAACACTGTCCGTTGAGACACAAAGAGGGAATTCTTTACTAAAAAGACTTTAACTGTGGAAGATATCCACTTTAGTTGATGAACTCAGATGGCTGAAGCCTCATATTATCTTCAGATAAACCTTTAAAAATATTTTTTCTCAAAATGAGGACTGTGGATTTTGTCCCCCATCACTTACATTGTAAGCACATTTGGAGGGGATCTTATAAGTATAAACAGGAGGAATGATTACAGAAAGCAAAACCTGTTTCAATGTTCATGGGTACTTGACTATTTTAAGATAGACTTGAAAAATTGGGAACCTACCCTTTGGCAGACTGCCAATCACATTCTGTACAAACTAAATTTAAAGGGGTACCAAATAAATAAATTTAGAACTCACATTTCCCTGTTTCAGAGCATATTTCTGTAGGACTTGTCCAGTCTTGTGAATAATCTCTGGGTGGAGGATCCGGAAGTTCTCTGGTCTCAAGGGAATATCATCGACCACCTCCCTCCAGAACCACAATTTGGACCAGAAACTCTATCAACAACAACACAGAAGATGTAGCGCATGTAAGGCAGCAAGTGTGATGATGTGAGAGCGGCGTTGCTATATGAGTTGCTGTGACACTCACGGCTTATGTAATAAACCATTTCTGTGTGCAATGGTTCCTGGAATGCATACCCACCAGAGGTTGTTTGGTGATGACAGAAGTGAGCCAATCCAGATCCAGGCTCTTAAAGACCACCAGAGCAACTATAGTGGTGTTTTTGTACTCATTTGCAGAGTGGGGTGCTCCCTCTGGATACATTAGGCGGATGGTGGTGCGGGAACCGGCATCTCTTTCAAAGCCAGACACTGGAGCATTATTCAGCCTGATGACAGAGATTAAAATGTATCAAATTTAATGTGTTTAGTTGATGTGATGTATTGTATTCATACCTTTTTTTCTTAAACCTCTTTAAAATTTTGGCCACTGAGGAAAAAGTCAATCCGCACAGGCAAACATACCTGATAATGATGTCATACTGATCTATATGGGATCCAAGATGGCACCCATGAAGAACCCCTCCGTTGCCCACTACCACACATCGCCTGCAGCTGCCCTCTCTCCTCAGTGATGGAGGCAGGCCAGGCTGAGGCAGAGAGGCAAGAGCCAGGGCAAGATGCTCTTCACTTCCCTGGAGCCCCAGAGGAGGGGACAGATCCCAGGGCACAGGCCTGTCCTGCTGCACAAACACAGGGACGTCCTGGAGGCCTGCAGAACAGGACAAGGGCTTGAGGTGGTTCAGGCACCAGTGAGGCTGACAGGGGCCTGAGAGCAGGGAGGCCGACCGGTTTAGCAAAGCCTGAAGAGAGGGGCAAACAGAGAGAGAAGTGTGATAAGAGTGAAAGAATTATTTAAAAAGCCTAATAAGATGTGCATCCCTACCAGATCTTTAGGATGTTGGTAGTCGTCGCTGACAGCTGACAATTTATTCAAGGGGAAATATGCTGGAATCAGAATAGCCGAGTAGCATCCAATCAGCAGCACCAGACTAAAGGCAATGTTCTTTCTCCTGTACAGCAGAGATAAAGGCCACATTAATAGTTTTTTAAATAACAGACATACAATACAAATACCTGCAGAGCTGTACCTGCACAGGAAAATTCCTGTCTTTGTGGCCACTTGTTTTCTGTGAATGACAGGCATTGGTATTGCAGCCTCCGCAGCCTCAGGCAGCAGAGGAGAGCCATCATCTGGGTCTTCGACACTCAAGTGATTCAGTGTCACCATGGCACCTGCACTTCCTCCTGAAACACATACACACATGATTGGACTCATGGTGGATAATATAATCTAAATCTGTCTGTGACAAAAAGATAATACCGACTTTCTTAATCCCTTCGGACCCTGCGTCCATTGGAATGGACATGACATATTTCTGTCTCTAAACCAATAAATATCCTGTAATTGAATGATGTCAGTAATGCTGGTTACTGATTGGATCCTGATTATCCAATCACAGTCATGTCATGACTTTGAGCACGCTCTGAGACAGTGACAGACCTCGGACAAGACAAGCATGGCAGAGCGACTGCAGAGAGGGAGGAGTAAGTGCCCATTTTCAATCAAAAATATACATTTATGTTCATGTTGGCCAAACAAATTTGTTGTCAGCATAATTGTAACTGTTAATTGTAATTTTGAACATATATCATTTGATTAATTTACAGGATTTTTTCAAAGTCCGATGTCCATGTCCATCAGGAGTTGGGCGAGTTTAGCTAACACTCACATGTTTAGTGTCAGTATATAAAGAAACAAAATACCTGCAAGCTTTCCATAGATAAAGTATGGTGTCACAGTTTAATTATTCATGATTATACATTTTTAAATATATATTTTTTTTGTACACAATGTTCTTGTAGAGTATTGAGTCAAAGACTTCCTTGAACGTCTTGTAAATGGAGAGTTATCCGAACTTGACTCCTTGAATTCAGGAAATGAGGAGGATGAGACAAGGACTGTGATAGGTGGTAAATTTAGAAATTAAGGGTGTTTTTAATTCTTTGTACGTGGTTTTCATCAATTTTTAATGTCTTATATGTAAGATCTAAATGGAATGCATAACAGTTCAAGAGTGAGAATACATAAAATGAGTACAAATGTGATTGTTTTGTTATTAGATTCAGAGAGGGACAGTGGAGAGGTTACATGCATGCCAGAAGAACTTGATGTGGCAGATGAGATTGGGATAGAGGAGACAGACAGCACAGGGACAAAGGAGGACAGGAGGAGATGACACTAACCAGGAAGGAAGAAATCAAGTGGCATCACAGGCCGTTCACTACAATCATTGACACTTCCTTTGAGAATCCTCCAATTCATGTGGATCATCCCATGAGACCCTATGAATACTTAAAACGGTATATACCAGATGAGATCTTCAATTTGATGGCCGACAACACAAATGTTTATGCCATGCAAAGTGGTACACTAGGTTTCAAACCAACAAGTTCAGGAGAGATCAGAACCGCAATCGGTCTCCACCTTGCTATGGGAATGATGAAAATGCCAAGAGTCTCCATGTACTGGGAAGCTGGGATGGACATTGGTATTTTTCAAAACATCATGCCCCGTGACAGATTCTTCCAGCTCCGGTCACATTTGCATTTGGTCAACAATTTGGAGAAACCAGCTGAGAAAAATGATGTGTTTTTCAAGGTACGTCCTCTCTATGATGCCATATGCAGTAGATGCTTGGAGCTTCCACTAGAAGAGACCTTTGCTCAGAGACCTTTGCATTGATGAACAAATGGTGCCATTTCGCGGAGCTCTGTCAAGCAATTCATCAAAGGCAAGCCACACCCATGGTGAAGATATACTTCCTGTGTGGGAAAAGTGGCATGGCCTACGACTTCCTGCTGCACCAAGGCACTACAATGGAGCTATCACAACAGCACAGGAAGCAGCTGGGACTTGGAGCTGGAGTGATGTGCCATCTTAGCCAGAGAATCACTGAGGCCAACCACAAGTTGTATTCTGACAACTATTTCACGACCTACAATCTTCTGGAGCTGCTGGCTGAGAGGAAAATTCATGCTGCTGGGACAGCAAGGGTCTCTCGCTTTGCCAGGCCTCCTCTACAGTCTGACAAAGAGATGGCCAAAAAGCCTCGAGGAAGCTGTGGTGAAGTTGTAAGCTGTGATGGTAAGGTGGCACTGGTCAAATGGTATGACAACAGACCAGTTCTCATGGCCTCCAACTTCGATGGTGTTGGCAGAATGGATGAAGTGCAGCGGTGGGACAAAAAGAAGGCCCAATTTGTGATGATGTCCTGTCCAGAGGTGGTTAAGCTGTACAATGAAGCAATGGGTGGCGTTGACCTGCTTGATCAACTTGTCAGTCTGTACCGTACAGACATTCGGTCAAAAAAGTGGACCCTGAGAATGATAACACATGCTTTTGACATGGCTGTGGTCAACAGTTGGTTGGAGTACAGGCTGGACACCAAGAGGGCCAATATCAAGACCAAAGGCATCCAGGACCTCCTCCATTTCAAGATGAATGTGGCCCAGTGTCTGGTGAGAGTCCATAAAACAGTGGCGGCAAAACGTGGAAGACCCAGTATGCCTCCAGAACCAGAGCATGTCCCCCAGAGACCAGTTCGCAGACCAGTCCAGGATGTAAGGCCTCTACCTGAAGTGCAGTATGACATGGTTGACCACATGCCAAATTATGACGAAAAGAAAGAGGCTACCAGATGCAAGATGCCAAACTGTACAGGAAAAACACACGTCTTTTGTGACAAGTGCAACATCCACTTGTGCTTTGTGCCACAACGAAATTGCTTCAAGACTGCTCATCGAAAATGAGAATACATGAAAACATCCACAAGTCTTCTCAAGTTCAGCTTCCAGTTCCATTCCAAGTTAACGTGTTATCAGTTCATTAGCCTACTATAAAAACAACATACATCTACTAAAATCATACATCTATTGTGTTCATGTGCATGTTCAGATTACGTTATTTCCCTCTCTTCTTACTGTACACAGACTCAAACACATGCAAACATCCAGTTCCTGATGTTTAGGTCATATCTGATTGATTACTATGTGGAAAAACTTAAGTTTTTTAACGCACATTTGGTTGTGGCGTCCATTGTAATGGACATGAAAAAATACTATTAAAAATATGAGTTAGCAAAAAAAAAATTTTCCGGTTTGTTTTTATGTTGGAGAGGAGTCAGAATCAGTTAAAAAATGCGGGTCTGAAAATGTTAATAACACCACAGAAATATTTACAGATGTTAGTTGGATTATCGTGTCACATATCTCACTATTAAATGTCAACAAGCACTGTCTTTTGAGATTGTTTGTACTGAAGCGTCAATAGGAATTTAAGCTGAGTCATATGAATGAAATAACTCACAGCCAGCCTTGTGGAGAGGTGTAAGCTGATAGTTAACCGTCCTTTCGCCTGTGTTCCATGGTTGAGGGGAAAAAAATAAGATGCATATCCTGTTTGGTTAAAATAGCTGCTGCTGCTTCCAACCTACTGAACTCTGCCTCTTCCCTCAATAACACTGGTTAACCATTAACATGTCACTCAGTCACACTCTGGCAGGATTGCCTGTAAAATGAGTGTGTCTCCATGTTTCACTGTGCATCCAGTAAAACTTAAAGCATTAAAGCGCCAGCAAGAAAGGGGAATTGTTCAGAGAACATGTTAAAAGTGTGTTTACCAAACATAAAAACATAATCCCCCACAACAGTGTGTTTATGAGCCCTCTTGTAAAAGCGAAGTACAGGCTGTTGCCGCAACAGCAGTGAGGAGTGAGTAAAACCAGGAGCTTGTGGAATGAATTCACCCTTAGCTCACGACCTGGGCGGTACGTGCTGGAAGGGTTGGATGTACGTGTATATGAATGTGTGTACGTGTGTGTGTGTGTGCATGACAGAGAGGAACAGAGGGAGAGATAGAGAGAGTAGGACTGGCAAGTACACACAAACATATGCGTACACACACGAAAGTGCACAAACACCTGTTTGTTGGTGTAACACAATGTCCCACCATGAACCCAGCATTCCAGTCAGAAAGCCACTGGGCTCACTGCGCTTCTGTATAAAGACACTCGCAGTCAGCCAAGTTACCCGCCACTTCTGTTTGCTTTTATTCCAAAATTATTATCAGCTGTTCGACATCATCGTTGTATTGTTTTTTGTTTGTTTGTATCCTTGCACATTTCATGCAAACAGAGACTGAAGAGGTTGTGCAGTGGGCAACCAAAGTGATGGACCAGAAAACAGGAATAGAAAAGAAAGTTCAGGTAGGTGAGAGAAATACTAATGTTTCCCAAGTGATATTTGTGATGATGTGCCTCAACATACAATGATCACTAGATACTGACCACCGGGAGGATTTTCAGCACAGCAGATTGCATATGATTTATTATCTTAATATTACTTTACATTAATATATCTAAATATTAGTTACTACAACATCACAAGTTGAAAAGGCATTATACATGAAGACGTGCATTCATTTTCTGCTTTAAGGAGCTGTTATTAGCATTAGCATTAGAACATCAATTTGCATATACACAAACCACACATGCAAATAGAATAGATATGAAACAGCTTGCAGATGGATACTTCTTCTATGTCTTGACTATCCTAACCTCGTGTGTTGGCCCAGAGTTTACTGTCTTCAGTAAATCCTGAAAGTTTATTTCAAGTATTTATTAACAATTGAGGCTCTTGCTCATATGCTTTGCAATTAAATACATAAACATTGTAATCCTATTTAGTCATACAGTGAACGCTATGTATCAAGACATTTGGGAAAAGTTATCAAATGGAAAGTTTTATTTCCTGATGCTATACAAATTTGTGCCCCTTTTTTCTGAAAACAACACAGATTGCTACAGATTCAGATTATTTTTTATTTCTTCATGTGCACCAAACAAAAGAATGAAATGACAACAAAATAAGATCAATTGTTAACATAAATTCCATATGAAGTCTAATAACTTTGACAAGTTATCTTCCTATATTTTATTTTTAAATGAAAATATATTAAAATTATATGGTTTTGGTGACCAACCTTTTTTTAAGCACAATACACAAAATAACCCGCTATCCAAGAACTTGTGTTTTTTACTTGTTATAAAATAAGTCAAGTAAGACAAAAATGCTTGTGTGCAGGCATACATGTACAATAAAGGCACAGTCCTTTTAACTATATGCCATTATAAATAATGCAAAAAGTTATCAACAGCATAGGAAGCAGTTTATTGGGAACATTATTTTTATTATGTCCAGGCTTAGCTAGCACCATGCTGTGAATTTAATTTGACATTAACACCACTGTTCCCAGCTCTAAACACCTCTTAGCCTACTTGGCACTTCTGCTTTACAAAACCAATAGCACCTCTCTCATAGGCAAACTCATTGTTTTCTACATTATTACTGTTTCTTTTATTTCCCTGGCAGAGGAGAGAGTGAGAGTGAGATTCTCTTCAGACCTGCGCTGTGAGGTTTTGGGCCCGAATGGAGCAGAGAATATCACAGAGCTGTGCAAAAGGAATAAAAAGATCAAGAAAACATACTCATCCAGAGGGTCTGTGGAAATGCCTGTGTTGAGCCTCTGTAGATCTTACAAAAAACCTTATCTTCGTGTGCACAACAGAGATATGAAAATTTTAATTTCTGTCTCTCTTTCTGCACACCAGGGGCCTGTGGATATGACAGAATTTATGAATGCAGCCAGTCAAGGCAAACTTAATACAATACACAAGTATCTGGCAGATGGTGGGAATCCTGATGTCCATGATGAGGTGTACACTCCCTGTGTGGCGGCAAAAAACATCAATTTTAACATACCACAATAAACTTTATTTCTTCTTATAATACTATTGTTGGGTCAGATTCTTTGGCTCTCAATTTGAAGAAGTTTGAAATATCCCAAAACCAGAACAGGAAAAAACTTCTCTTTGGTGTCCAAAAATCCTCAGGAGTCAGAGGTGTTGGCTGGTAGGGGTGTTGGCTTGGGCTGTTGGAGACTGCCTTCTTGACACTGGTGCTTGAGTGATGTTCACTGGGGCAGCTGTAGGTGGCTGCCTTCCTGCAAGGGGCAGCTTTTCCAGCAGGAGCTCTCTGTACCCTGGAGGTGGTGACTCTGGTGAGACTGGGCTATACAGCGGTGGTGGTTTCATCATCTGTGGGCGTTGCATTGGCAGGTGTGGCATGGTGATTGTTGGGGCATAGGTCGCTGCATCTCTGCTCATGGTGGGGATGGCCCTGGGCTGTTGTCCTCCTTCTGGGGCAGCGGCTGGCTGCATCTGGTCATCCATCAACCTTGGCAGAGGCTGGGGTTGTCTCTGCTGGCGCGTCCAGCTTCCCATGAACTATGGATCGGAGGGTGTAGGTTGGGCTGGTAGAGGGGTCACGCCTGTGGTCCAGCCGGGTCCTGCAGTCGGCTGAGCTCCGCTGTCACTTCTACAGTTATATTGTTTTGAACCTGGAGAGGGAATTGCCCAGGAAGCAATGTTGTTGCCTTTTTTACAATTGTTGACAGTATTGGAAGCACGCAACACATAACAACTGCTACAATCAACAAGAATCCTCCCAGGAACATTCCAATTGCCTGTAGGATTTTTTTCCAAGACAAATTATTTATCCAGTCCCAAAACTGGGAGAGTAGTTGGGGTTTAGTGTTCCAGTTTGAGTTAGTCACATGCTCATTTCTCAGAATTTTCATTTTGTTCAGCAACTTTGTCAATTCCCATGGCTTTTGTGCGTCTCGTTTGACTCTGGTTTTGTTTCTCGCTTGCCTGCTTCTAGTTTTATTTTTCAGCTGTCCGCCTATCACAGTCATTTGCCCTGTTAACATGACAAGTGCACATATCCCTGTCCATTCTTTTGGCAAAGTCACTTTCACCTGTTGGTTGTCATTACACAGCCAGAACACATCTGCTAGCGGTCGTGTGCCGTTTTCCAGTGATGGGAGTGTAAACTGGGCCTTAAGCGTATTATTCTTTATGGCGCGCAATGGTGCTGTTTTGTCTAACACCATTTGATCTTGGCTTTGTCTCAGGCCTGCTCTGTCTATCACTACTTGTTTACATCGTATGGCTGCGCTGCTCGTGGTGCTAAACAGCCAATAGGGCATACTAGATGGTGAGCCTGGGATGTATGGAATGCGTAGCCACCTGTAACTGAGCCGCAGTCCATCTTTTGATGTCACACTGGCTATTTCTCCTAGATCACTGACATTAGCCATTGTTACCCCCAAGTCTCGCAGAGTCATGTTATAGGTTTTCTGTACTATCTTCCTGTTGAGTGCCTTCATTTTGTTTTTCATGTCTTCTCCTCTTGCTATGCAGAAAGGATGCACCAGTTCCTTTGTTACTTTAGTGAGTGGTGGTGTCCATGATTCAAGCTCGCTATCTAATCGTTTGGGGCAAATTGTTGTGTTTTTTGTCCATTTCTCCTTGTCTGTCCAGCTCTCCCAGCTTGCCATTACTGCAACACAATAAGCAAAACACGTGGCCTGATTCTTGCAAGTGTCAGTTTCTAAGCTTGGGATTGGTTTGATCTCAGGCAGTCTTTTTGGGTTGTAACATGTAAGTCTGCATACTTTCTGACTAATTTGTCTGGCTGAGAATTTCACCCACTGATAAAACAAATTGTTTTCCCATCCCAAAATTTTGTCATCACTTGTTTGTTGCAGCATATCTTTATATATCTACATTTACGTTATTTTACATGAATTTGGGTTAATTTAGTTGCTGCTTCTGCAGTCATTGTTTGGTGCAAATTTGTTTCAGTGCATTGGCTCCATGAACATTGTACCACTATTATTATCATCCCCTCGATCAGGCATTGTTTGTGAACTGCATATGTGTCTATTTTTATCCCTTTTGGTCCTAGAGTCAATGTCTGATTGTACTGTGCTGATCTTACATATGTGAGTGTGATTACTGCTTCAATCGGTATCTTCCCTTTTTCTGCAGCTACTGAACCTGTGGCCAAAGCACTTTCTCTCAATTGTTCCTGCTCTGTCTTAATTCCTGCCGCTAAACTATCTGTACTAGTGAGTACTAGACCTATTCCCAGGGCCAGTAAAGCTAAGGCCTTCCATCTGTTAATCCATGGTTCTCTCCCACCTTCCTGTTTCCTAATTATAGTAACTGAGTGGGTCACATTCTTGTGGGATTGTCCCTGTTGATGGTCCTTCCCCTGGATCTGAGCCTGGAGTGTTTTTGTCCTCTGCTGAACTTTCATGACTCTGTCTGGCTGGTAGTGAGCCACTACTTATGGACCCACTGCTGGTTGAGCTGCTGCTGGTTGAGCTCCTGCTTGCATGCCTATGCCTCTCGGGTAACCTCTGTGACCGTCTTTCTCCTCAGGGCTCATGGTGCTGCCTATCTTCCAGTTGGGAGGCGTCGCCGTCCCTTTCTGGTTCTGGTTCCTGCTGCTCCCTTTCTCTCTCGCCTGGGTCTCGTGCTCTGCTGCAGTGATTGAGATGAAACCAAAATCTCTTACCCTCTACTTTCAGCGCTGTTGGGGTAGCTAGGATCACCTTGAATGGTCCCTCTCGCCTTGGTTGGTCACACTTGCGTTTGAACACTTTCACGTAAAACCACTCTCCGGGCTTGATTCTCAGCTGCTCAGGGATGTCAGCGTCTTTGTTCTCTGACACTGCTTTCACTTGCAGAAACACAGCCTTGTGTATTTGCGTTAGGTGTCGCAGGTAACATGTTCTCTTTCACATTGCTCAAGCGGTGGCCCTTCATATGGCCCTCTGCAAAAGGGAACCGGCATCGGTCTCCCTGTGAGTGCTTCGTGAGGCGTTAGGTATGTTAGTCGGTTAGCTTGTGTTCGCATAGACATCAAAGCTAGTGGCAGTGCATCTACCCAATTGATCTTGTACTGACTATCTGCCCTAATTTTTGCAAGCTTCTCTTTTAATGTACCATTTGCTCTTTCTACTGCTCCCTGTGACAGTGGATGATATACACATCCAAACTTCTGTTTGATCCCTAGCATTTTGAAAGCTATTTTCACTGTGTCAGCTACAAACGCTGGTCCATTGTCAGAACTGATAGTATCAGGCAATCCAAACCTTGGAAAAACTTCTTTACACAAAAATTTAGCCACTGACCTACAGTCTGGACATTTTGTTGGGACTGCTTCTACCCATCTGCTGAATCTGTCAACTACTACTAAGATGTATCTGAATCCTTTTACTCATTCTGTCATATCGATGTAATCTAACATTAGGTGACGAAAAGGATCTTCTGGTGGTGGAATATGGGCAATTGGTGCTGAAAATGTTTTCCTTACATTATGATGTGCGCACACTTGTTCTTGTTCTGTCAACCATAGCTGCTAAGAATGGTGACCACCAGACTTTCGGAAGTCGTCTTAGCACATCCCCCCTTGCGCAATGGTCAGGGCCATGCGCACGTCGTATAGCGAAGTGCGCATGGCCCTTCCTCAGTGATTCTAATTGCCCCCCTTTTTAACCATACAGAATGTGCATATGGACCTGCCTGTTGTTGCGCTGCTATTAGGGATGCTAAGTTTGTTAATGGGGCACAATCTTCAGCTACTAGCATAGGCCCCATACAGGTGGATGTGGCTGCACGCTTCGCGGCTTCGTCAGCCAAATTGTTGCCCTTAGCTATCAATGAATCAGTTTTTTGTTGCGCTGCGCATTTAATAATAGCTAGTGCTTTTGGTTAGTGTGTGGTTTCCAACAGAGATGAGATGGGTTCTCCATGAGTTACTGGGGTGCCATCTGCTCACAAAAATCCTCTTTGTTTCCAAATGACGCCGTGAACATGGCAGACTGTGTATGCATACTGAGAATCTGTATAAACATTTAAAGTCTTACCTGCAGCCAGATGACACACTGCAGTCAAAGCCTTGATTTCTACAAGTTGCGCTGAGCAAGGCTGAGCAAGTTTCATGGTCTGTACCTCAGTAAAGGTGTCATCTGGGTGCAGCTGTATAATGGCGTAACAAGCGTGGTTTCCTGTAGTATCCCTGAAACAAGAACCATCTACGAAGAAAGTTAGTTCTGCTGTTATTGGTTGATTATATAAATCTTGACGTGGCCTCAGGAACACATCTGTTGACTGGACACAATCATGTGGTGTGCCTTCTACAGGTAACACCATGCATGTGGCAGGATTAACTGTGGTGCATCGTTGAATTGTTAGCTCAGGGGCTGAGAGGATTACCCCATAGCTTGTTTTTCTAGCCTGCGTTAGCACAAATCTGGGGCTAGTAATTAGTGCATACAGCTGATGGGAAGTGTACAAAATGGTTGGATGTCCCATTGTAATAGCTGATGCTTTTTGAAAGGCAAAAGCAGCTGCTGCCAACCCTTGATAGCAGGGTGGAAGTCCTGTCTCAATGTTGTCTAGTTTGGTACTGTAATATGCTAGTGGTTGCTTACCCATGGGAGTGTCTTGCATCAATACTGCACACGCATAGCCTGCTTTTTCTGCAACATATGGATGAAACACGTGCAGGTGCAGGTGCCTTTTGCATGTCCTGTTTTAAGGCCTGAAAGATTCCCTCAGCTTCTGTGGTCCATTGTAACTCTGCTGAGCCATTTGGTTACCCTGCAGCAAGGATCAGGCCTCGTAATGGGGCTGTTTTAATGGCATAATCACAGATCCATGGTCGGCTGAAACCAGCCATTCCCAGGAATGACAACATGTGTCCTACTGTTAGTGGTTTAGGAGCTTTTGACACCGCCTCGATCTGCGAGGGGGCAATTGCCCTTTTGTTGCCACATAGTTGTCTGCCTAAATACTCAATTTGCGACTGACAAAACTGCAACTTGTCTTTGCTCACCTTATGTTCCCCTTTTTCTAATGCCAGCAAAACTGAGAGTGAATCTTGTGCACATAACTCTTTGGTGGGGCTGCACACTAACAAATCATCTACATACTGTAGTACAGTGCTAGGTGCTGCAAATCACTGGCCAATACTTTGTTGAATATTGACGGGCTTTCTACATAGCCTTGTGCAAGACGTGTGTAGGGTACTGCTTTCCCTCATAGGTAAAGGCAAATAAATACTGTGAGTCTGGATGTAGTGGCACACTAAAAAATGCTGAACATAAATCAATGACTGTGTACCAGCAGGCATCATGTGGAATGTTAGACAATATGGTATGTGGATCTGGAACCACAGGTGTCTCTGCATCGACAATAGAATTGATGGCATGTAAATCATGTACCAATCGATAGTTGTCTCTTATAAAATCCAATTTAAGGTCTTTTTGGGTGCAGGTGATTGTTGCCTTTAATGGACACAGGATGTCACGTCCTAATAAGTTGATGGATGGGTGTGTTTTCCGAGTAAAGTATGGGTGCTGTTACTGGTTTTCCTGATATTTTCACGTGCACCGGTCGTGTTAGAGGGATTACTTGGGTTGTCCCAGAGAAGCCTATGTCTTGATAGACTGGCCTGAGAGGGGAAGGGAGGAGCCTTCACTGCCAATACATGAGTAGGTGGCTCCTGTATCTACCATAAAGGTGTGTTCTTGATTCTGTATTTCAACGACAACAGTTGGCTCTTCTCGTGGCTGTGTTGATACAACCGTTGTCATGTGTGCCCCCTCTGGCTCCTCTGGGCACCCCTATTGCCATTCCCTCGCTAGTCCCACCCACGGATTGGTGGGGCAGCCTCTTCGACGATGGCCTTTCTGATCACACCCCCAACACAACATTTCTTCATCTTGGTCCATGTTTAATTGGTTTTGGGACTGTGCACGCCTTGACATCTGTGAGGCGTGTCCTCTTCCTCTTCCTTGGTGATATTAACCTCCCCTTTGCCCTGATTGTCCTCTGAAGGGCGGTCCTCTCTCTGTCTGAGGTTGATTCACATGGACATGAATAGGTGGCAGGGTAGTGACTGGTGTCATGGGTGTAGTTCCTGGGGGTATCTGGGGCAGGGTTGGTGGCTGTGGCACTGTTGTTGGTGGCATTGGTGATGCTGGTGGCTGTTCTACTGTCACCACTGGAGCCTGCACTTTACCTTTTTCTTTTTTCTGCTTGGAGTGCATCTCATTTAGCTGTAGCTGAGT
This sequence comes from Scomberomorus guttatus, assembly GCA_038419695.1. NCBI lineage: Eukaryota > Metazoa > Chordata > Actinopteri > Scombriformes > Scombridae > Scomberomorus > Scomberomorus guttatus. Next base: position 15,291,982 of record CM076458.1, read on the forward strand.
GAGCTTGCTGGCCAAGTGTTTGTTTACCTCTTCTTCTTTTTGCTTTTCTTTCCTTGCATTGTCTACATGATGTATAAGGTGTTCTGAAAACAACAGCCAGTTCATCTTCATCAGTCCCACTACATTATCCAGGCGTTTTTGCACTTTGTGTGGCATGGCTTTCTTCACCATTACCTTAAACAAACTTTCAGTGGTGCTGTTGACGTTCCATGCACTACCAATCTCCTCCCTCCATCGGTTCTGGAAGGATCTCAGAAACTGGGCTAGACATTCTCCATCCTTTAACCTCTCTCCTTCCAACTTGGAGGGGGCCATCTTCTCAGGGTATTGCTTTGTCAGCTCCACCCAAACTAGATTGCGGTGGCCGTTGAATCCCACACCATCAGCTATGTTTCCTCCTATTGCTGCATCCAATCTTGCTCCTTGGAAAATTTCTTCTGTTGTTGCTTTTCCTGCCACGTGCATGAGCAGTACTTTCATGTCACCCAGAGCTAAGGTGACACCTGCTGTATTTTCTTCTAAAGCTGAATCTGTTGGCTCCTTCATTCAGGTCTGGCAGCCTTCCTGCTAGTCCAATCATGTCACAGAATGACCATGGCACATATTGTTGGATCTGCTGTGCACCTTTTGCCACCAATGGCATCTGGAGATTCTGCTCCTCGCTGTCCCCTTTTCCCGTTCTGTTTCTGAGTAGGTATCTATGTTGAGGGTAGGGAGTTTCTACTTGATCCCTTTGGAGGTCTGCTTGCTCGGTGGGATGCTGCAGGAACCAATTCATCTTCTCCAGTCATCATAGTCCCTTTTAGTTGCAAGCTCACTGTTTGTGTGGGGCGTAGCCGTTCCTCCCATATGTGGCATCGGGCCTCACTGTTAGATTGGGTCAGTTCTCTACATTTTTCACGCTCTGCCTCCAACCTCTTTTGCAGTTCTTTCCGCTCTTCATTTAGAGTATACAGCATCTCTATTTCTTCTAGCATTTTCTTTCTGCATCTTTCCCTTTCTTCTGAAGGTGTGAGAGTTAGTTCCTGTGATCGTTGTTGCATCTCTTCTTCATCTGGGAAAGAGCTGTTTCTGAGCTGAAAGAGAGGCTTCTAGACGTCGGTACTGTTCCTTATTGTCAGCCTGGAGTCTCTCTGTGATTTCCTTATACTCTCTCCTATTTCTTTCCCCTTCATCTATGTACATGCTCTGTGCAGTACTAGGCCTCTCGCTAGGAGGTGTTTTCTCTCCCCTGTTGAGCGATTTGATGGAAATCACACTTTCTGCCCCATCTCTGTCAGGTGTTTTTTCTTTGTGTATTCCAGTTTATTGTGAATTTTCCTGTTAGCTCACCTTCTGTTTTGGAGTCTGCTCCCACCAGTGGGCACTGTTTCACCTGTGTTGGTTCCACATGTATGGGGGTGGTTGGCTCAATTCCATCTGAGCGGTTGGTGTGGTCTGCTCTTTCACTCCCCCTTCCCCTTTTTTCGTCAGTGCAGGCATCTGCTTGACACCCAATACACGCTGTCTAGCAGTTTCTCTGAACCATCTGAGCACCTCTCGTTCTCTGGCTCTTTTCCCTTCTCTGTTATTACTTGTGTCTTTTGCCTTGTAGTGCTTGATGTTAGCTTCTACCTCCTTGCAGCATGCAGCATCAAAGGTTCCCCTTTCTGGCCACTGCAGCGTGCCTGATGTTTGTTTGTGCCACTTAATCATACAGTGTCTAATTTGTCTAGCTTAGTCTGGATGCTGTCTTATCACTAGCTCTACTGGGGTTAGCAGCCCCTCCCTTTTTACCAGTCTAGCCCCCATAAATCCCTGTTTAGCACTCCCTTCCTGTCTAGTGATCTCTGGCTGCCCTTCTGCCTTAGTTCTTATGAGTACTAATATCTTGCCTACCGTTGTGGCCTGCTTGTCCTTTGGCACTCTATAGGGATTATATCTCAAATCCTCTGTTCCATCTTCAGCTGGTACTTTGGTGATATAGCCAAATTTACATGTCTCCCACTCTACCTTCCTGGGAATGATCCGTATTTCCAACCGTGGATCAACTGTCCTTCTATGTCTCCCTGCTATGGCTAAATCTTCAGGAATCGCCAAAAATGGCCACAGGGGAAGTGTGGCTGCACTGGACTGTGACACAGGCTTTCTAAGACTACTGCTATTGTATGTGGTACCCACAAACTTCGTATTATGTCTTCCCAAGGTACTGCTGGGAATTCTTCTTTTGTTTGAGTTAGGTTTATAATTTTTGTAATCTGCCGCAGCGTTTGATTTATTTCTTGCTCAGTTTGCCAATGTTCAGTGCCATCTTTATCATGATATATTCGTTCCAGCCAAAAATGTGTCCTGATGCCTTTTGTTCCTATGTCCCCTGTTTGCATGAAATCACTAGGGGCTAGTATCTTGTCTTCACTATCATCCTCATCCATTCACCCCTTATCTTTTTCTATTTCTATCTATGTATACATATATATACATTAAACAAAACTCCTTCACACTCATCCTCATCCGCGCCATGGTCATTTTGCTGAGGCATATGGACAGGCACAAACACTGAAGACAGACAAAACCAGATAACACAGATAACACTCTACTGCTCCGCTTTTCTCTGTCTCCTGTGATGATTAATTTGCAAAGGTTAAGCTCAGGAGGAGTGGGACATAGTTTTGAACAGAGGTTAACCTTCACCTGGGCGGATCAGCATTCTCCCCACAAACACCACTTGTTCAAATTTGCAGATATTTAAAGGCTCTGTTTACCTTTTAAATTTGAGGGCCTGTGGGTGTAGTGTGGAGTCTGCTGATAGCGCCAGGCGTTGGTCCTTGTCCTCTCCCGTTCGTCCCACTATCCACTCCTGGCTGGCTCACCATTTTGTTGGGTCAGAATTTTTGGATCTCAATTTGAAGAAGTTTGAAATATCCCAAAACCAGAACAGGAACAAACTTCTCTTTGGTGTCCTCAGGAGTCAGAGCTCAGAGCAGCAGAAAGTGTTCTTTATTGCCAGGCAAAAAAGGAGAGCACATCACAACATACAATGTGTATCTGAGATGACTCTGGTCTGCTGTGGTTTTTCTGTTCTGTCTTTTATATTCTTGGGCCCGCAAGGGTCACGCCTATGGCCAACCCCTTATTTCTGGCCAATTACACTATTATTATTAATTATTTTCATCTCTTGTTGTTGGGTTAATTTTTCTGATACAGGTTTCAGCAGACCAGGTTCAGCCCAATTTTCTTTTAAGACTATTACTTGTTAATTTTACACCAATATCTTCACACACAATCCCCAAGTTTAATACAAACACACTTTAAATTTTTACCAAGTGCAATGAGTGAGATGGTCATCAATACAGCATGTACCTTTACACTTAATCACACATCTTGTGAAGTATACATGAGATATAATTGGTCCAGTGATACATGAGATATAGTCTCCAGTGTCTTACAACAGTATTCCAACCTTACTTAAGGCTCAACATGCCATATTACCTTATAATCATTCCGCATTGCAATTTGATTCCCTTAGCGCATCACAGTTCTCAAGAAATTATACCACACTATATATTTAAATTTTCCAGTTAAAGAGGACAGCACTACATCGTGCCTCTGTGGAAGGACACACTGCAGTGATCCAAATCCTTCTAGAAAACAGAGCTGATATCAACTTTAAAGATCAAGTAAGACGTGCAGGCACATTGCTTGTTTGCTGTTGCCACAACCGGAATGAGGAGTGAGTAAAACCAGGAGCTTGTGGAATGAATGCACCCTCACTCCTCACTCCTGCAACAGTTTCCAGTTAAAGAGGACAGCACTACATCGTGCCTCTGTGGAAGGACACACTGCAGCGATCCAAATGCTTCTAGAAAACAGAGCTGATATCAACGTTAAAGATCAAGTAAGACGTGCGGGCACATTGCTTGTTTGTAAAGATGATGGTGAAAGTGGGTGAGATTATCTTTACACTAAAGCTACAGCCTCTAAAGAGGCCTGGGGTCCGCACTGCTTATAGGATGGGGGCCCTGTGTTTTAGTTGGGCTAGAGAGCCATACACTGGGACTGCAGAGGAGGAAGCCTGGGAGTTGTTAAAGCTCTGAAGAGCCACAGGGCTGACCTGAACGTTAGAGATAAGGTGAATATGCATTTTGTCTGTGCCTGCACTTGTACCTGGACTCATACTTGTGTACCCGTAAGCACATTGTAGGTCTCATACTGATACTTATACAGTTGGCCCTTTGTGTGTTTGTGTGTGGATTTGCATGCAAATAACCCAGACAGTGTATTTCAATGTCTGCCTTGCAGTTGCATAGCACTCCCCTGCATGTGGCCACAAGAACAGGCAACACAATCATTGTGGAGTATCTGCTGAACTGCGGTGCCAAGATTAACTCCTGGGACAGGGTAGGCAGCGTGTTTCATACGTTTTATCGTCTCTGCATTTTATTTCTGTCACTCATATAAGTTTTCTCTGCTCTCAGGAAGGGGACACAGACCTGGCATGATGCAGTGCGGCTCAACAGATACCAAATAGTGAAGCTGCTTGTAGGAGTTCAAAATTCATTCTGTAATTCCACTGTGGGTCCGAGCACATCATGTTCGAGTGTATGCATCATTCCTATAGGCATGAACAGATGTGAGGTGTTCTCACCAATAAAATCTGCCTTTCCAGGGCATGGCTGTTAAGTCTCTGAGATTAGTTTGAACTGTGACACTAGAAAATGTCAGTGTGTATGTGACCGATACAAGATGATCTTCTTATGTTTAAAAAGAAGAAGAAAAACATATGAATGGGGAAACAGTTGAATTTCTCAAACCTTATGTCAAGCTTTGGCTTTTGATATTCACTTCCAAAGAGCTTTATGATCTAAAGAGCACTCTCATGGATGTTTCATGTCTGATTTATAATGCCTTTGTAAGTTGAATAACATTAATAGATAGTGTTCTACAGAAGCTGTGTTTGAATATACATCAAGCGACCCTTGTTTTATAGCACACAGTATCACTGTGTTTCAAGACGTGGTTGAATGGCTGGTATGCCCCTGCTAAAGTCAGGGCTTCAAGGGGAGCTCAGTGGAAATGTTTTCCTTCTATCATCAGTGGCTCAAATGTTCCTAAGGGAGGTTAGTCATTCACAGCGGGGAAACCAACAGCTTGCTCCCCTGCTCAGGATATAGTTGTTTATGTATAATTAATCATTATAAATACAGCCATTCATTTCATGAACATGAAAAAAAACATGTTGCACATTATGTGCAACAAATATTGTGCTACTGCTGTATTTTTCATAACGTGAATGGAAAAAGCTGTTTTGAAAGGCGTGCCACTCTGCTATACACCAATATGTTTGTAGACAACTCATGAGATACATTATCAGCCACACACCATATTTCCTGTTCCAAGCAGGGTTGTGTTAACTGTTAAGGGACATTAGTGGAGATTGGAATATTGTGTTCAGTACAAGGTTATACACACTCTGTCAAATGTGTTGTCACCTTTTTTGTCAACCTAACCCTAAACAGAGATATCATCACTATAACATAGTTCATGTACCAGCAAGAAAAAAACACAACTCCCCTCTTAAATCTGTTGGTCATGCATGTTTTAGTTCTGTCGTTTTCAATTCCATGTGAACTACAAGCAGCACTGCTGCTGTGCTGTGATGTTGCTGTGGGCTGGAGTGGTGCAGACTGAGAAGGGGGATGGGACTGAAACTGGAGGCTTCTGCTTCATGCTGTGTCGCAGCCAAATCCAGAGGAACATGTCTATCCATGGAACTGTTAAAACTCCTTCCTGTGATGCAAATGTCACACATTTTAGCCACTGCGTTTGAACATCAGGAATGGCTGCATTATCATCTCAAAGTGAGCTCCTTTGTCATATTACTGTGTCCAAGTCCAGTGCTGTAATATTCATTGAAAAACATGTTTTTTTTTCAACACAAGGCTTTATTAATCACATCAACCGTTTACCACCTATGTGATACATACTCAGACCTATTCCAGGAGAATGAGAGGATACTGTGCAGTAGTTTTCTCTAAGAGCACTCAAAGCAACATTATATTGTTACTGAAAAAAAAGGTAACCATGGCAATGATATTTCCAGGCAGGTGAAAGTCTGGAGAGGCACGCTTTTAAAGCACCATTTGTTTCCAGTTGGAAATGGATGTGGGATTCTGGTGTATACAATTCCACTCAGGCAGGAGTGTGTAGGCAAAGGAGGCTTGAGCAGGCGTTGTCTCTTTCATAGTGGAAAAGAAAAATACTATTACATGATTTGAAATACAGCATATTACACACTTTGCACACACAGCAAAGATTAAAGTACCATTGTGTGCTTGTGGATGGTGGTACTGGAACATGCACTGGTCTGCAGTTCTGTCTCTAATGTTATCTTCAATCTTTATGATTGCAGCACACTGATGTACCAAAGGGGGTATTCAAAGCAAGCAACAGTATAGGTTTGCGATATTGAGTATTGATTTTTTTCTTCTTCATAGAATATGACAACAATGAAAATTGGTAACTGCAATAATCCAGACTAGAGAGTTCAGGAATATTTACAACAGAATCTCATATCAATTCAGTCCTTTTGTTTTTCTTGCGCACTAAAGCCTTATTGATTTGTCTTTATTGTTCAGCTATAAGAAATAACATATGTAACTCCTGTTGACTGCTCCAGGCTTCCTTACCTATACTATCATTTGATTGTCTTTGGTTGAAGTTCCATGAAGGCAACCCTAGACAAGCCACGTGTACAATGCTTTGTAAGGCCTATTAACTGTTCAAGTACATTGAATTTATCTGTAATCACAGACTAGTTGTGATTGGTTATAAAGTTTAATAAATCCTTTAAAGTCTTTTAAAATTTTAAATGACTAAGTAACACCATTATGTACCTCTCATGACCAATGACATGAGACGTCTTGATGCATTTGACAGGTCAGAACAAACACCATCAACAATAAATATCTATACACTCCACAAAAAACACATACATTGGCATTACATACTCTTAAGGATATATCTGATTGATCAATTCTTTCATTCAGCTGCCTTATTTATGAACCCTAAAACAATGCATTTAATCATTATTATTAATCAAGTTTGAGGATGTCCAGTCAACCAGGTCTTTCAGGTTGTACAGGGGAAAGCGTGAGAGAAATATCCAGTTAAATCTCCTCTCCAATGATTTCCACTGGGAGTGGGAGGTTTATTAGAAAGAGGAGAGCTGCTGGACTTGTGATTGATGGGAGCTGAAACTCAGCACCAGCTTAGCAACGTGTCTCTCAGAGTGAAGGCAATCTTCAAACAGACCTCGAATTCATTAGGATGACAGACACTTTAGGGCAAATGATGCAGAGGAGAAGGGAAAGGGAGTGCACGTCATCTGTGTCATCTGATTTTCAGACAGACACCCTTGAACTATAGTACTTTTGTACCAAAACATTTTTAAGGCAAATGTGAATACTGATCTTTAAAAAGACAAACACCAGTGGAAAAAAATGCATTCTTTGAATGATAAAGTTTGCAGCAGCACTGTTGCACTCTCTGTCATGATGGATTGCAGCATTTTTTGAGGTGAGCATATCTAATTAGTGGCTAATTGTCTTCCCCATACAGACTTACAACACTACACCTCCTCAGCTAATACAGGAAAAAAAACAACCTCCAGACGTGCAACGAAATGCTGAAAAGAGGTCTCTCATATTCTGTTGTTTGGTGTATGAAAGCTAACTGTTCTAGAGCAAAACACTAAGACACTATTTATGAGTACAAGATTCAGAACAAGAGAAAAACAGCAGAATTTTGCTGCTTACATGACTTGTGAAGTTAAAGGTGTGCTTCATGGTTTTTGTGCATTTCAAGTCAGTCTTACAGAAATCCATTGTTTGGTCAAATTGCATGTGCATTCCAAGTCACTGTGAAGGCTAAGCAAGAAAGATGCAGAAAAAAAGAGAGAAAGACACCGAGAGAAGAGCTGGAGGGGAGCATACAAGTACACATCCCTGAGGCCCTCCTGGAAGGTGCCTGAACCCTGACTGTTTCTCCTCCAGGGTTGCGACAGTCAAAGTGCCAGACTGCGAGCGTTGGTGGCTGAAGCCTGCGCCCGCTGCACCACTCCTGAACACTTCTCTCTCTTCTGCAGCTTGTGGTTTTGAAACAAGCCCTCGTTTCTTGGGACACCATGAGCTCCGTCTGGGAAAGTCAATAGCCCTGGAGGACCAGACACAGGACACTGTGACCGATGACAGAGAGACAATATTGACCTCATGATGGCCGAGCTGTTCCAGTAGTGTGACAGACTTACCGTATCCTTCAACACGTCCGTCTTTGAATTCTCCTTCAAACTTCATGCCGTCGTATCGACTGAAGACGCCTGTGCCTTGAAACTTCCCATGTGCAAATTCTCCTTCGTACCTGACATGGCGATAAGGGAGCAGGGTTAATAAAGGCACAGTGTCATTTATAACCTAATTGAAGGCAAACTTTACCTTCTTTCTGTCTCACTCTTACTTAACACACCTGGATCCGTCTGTAAATAGCAGAACACCAGAGCCATGGAAGAGTCCATTCTCAAACTGGCCTGTGTAGCAGGTTCCATCCTGAAACTTGAGCTGGCCAACGCCATGCCTCCGACCTGGAAAATCACACACCATCAGAGTGAGTAATGGCTCAAATTTCAAACAGATGATGGACACACAAGAGATTGATACCATTTGCAGATGCACACCATATCTACACAGTAGTCCTCATGTCTCATCTAACAACATAGCCTCTTACGGATTATTCTTTTGGAATAGTGCGTAACATACTGTAAGAGATGACCTATGGAGCATGGCATTTGAACTTGCAATGCGGCTCAGGGTTTTATATACTTGGTATCGTAGAACCACTACATATGTCACACGAGTCAGTACGTGCCTGGATTTAAGTACCCCCCCCCCCGTCAGCTAAAGGTTTACCACTGAATTAGGAGTCCCATCTGCCTCCCGTGTGGTGGGAATTATAGCACTCTAATCCAGCAGATTTTTTAGCAGGGATTTCTACTTTAGGATCCAGACTGTGAAATCAGTCAAGGAATTCCACTTCTAGCAGCCTATGATCCATTACTAAAGCTTATAATCATGTCAGAGGGCACACCTGCAAGTTTCTGCTACAAGTAGCTTACACCCTAAATTGCCACAGTGGAAAAGTGGGTGAAGGGTGCAGGAATACACTGGTTAAAATGATGTGGACAGTGTTTCATTGGCCTACCAGCAGCTAAAATTCATCACCAAACCACCTGTAAAAGACAACATAATTTTTTTTTTTTTAAAAATCACTGGATAATATTGTTTCTGGTGTTTCCATTGATTCAGTTTCCCCACAGTGGCCGACATAGCCCTCTCTAAGATTCCCCAAACAGGTCCAAAGTCTAATCCAGAAGATTTGACAAAGCCAGAGCTGGTAAATCTGGCTCTATTCGTCATGGGTTACCAATGCTAGCTAATTGGGATTTGACTAAATAGCTTGAGCTTGCATGTCACTATAGCATCACTGGGTGTTTGGGCGAGGGTTAAAGCAGCACACGCGTCCTCATAATCTTTACTACAGGTGAAAATTTTGAGGTTTCCCCTTTACAGACAGATTTAACTTTTTAGTATGCATACTGTATGTCCATACAGGTTCATGAAGAGAAGATATTTGCTCCCTCTGGTATTTGCATTTGTTCCTGCAAGCTTCCGCATAATATAACATATCTAATACGGAAAAATAATATGGCGCCAATAACAGCACTTTGTTATGTGAAGCCTAGAGTTTCCAAATGAAGACAGCTGTAAACACTTTCTTATCCAGGACTGATGATTTAAAGAGCATCAAGCCCATACTGAGACTGAGGGTCATTACCATAGATAATGTCACAAGTCTTACTCACAGAGGCTGACTGATAGCACTCTTGCATGTTATTCACATATCATTCTCTTCAGGCCATTAAATATGGTCACAATTTGGCTTCAAGTGTGTATGAAGCCCTCTATTAATACAAGAAATACGAGTCAAGCTAAATTTGTGTAAATGTATGTGTGAAAAAGGTTATTCCTTTAGGAAAGTAAAAACTAGAAAAATCGCCCGCAACTATTCAGAAGAACTAATAATATGTATTTTTGGGGATATAGGGAGCCTTATGTCTGAATAATTCCCAATCCGTCAGCTTTTCACGCAGCTGATAACTAACACAAATGAAGCCTTAGAGACACATTATGAGGACTAGGTGTACAGTTCCAGTGAGTCGGTGAGGCTGCAGACAAAGTTAATTTATGACTAAGAATAAGGAATATCTTGCCTTCTTTCCACTCGCCGTGGTACTCTTCTCCACTGGCATAGGTGAAAGATCCTCTGGTCAGAGTCATGTCACCCCTGTTTTCAACAAACATGCTCATTATAAAAGACAAAAGAACTAAACAACATGTTTATATTGGTGACAGGCAGATTATATCTAATAGTAAAACACAGCAAGGTTTCGGGGGGAGAGTGTATGTCTGCAAGTATCTGCCCTTATGAAGTGCCCTTAAAGAAATCAGTGAGTCTCCTCCAGCTCTAGGACCTCTGACCTCACTAGAGAGAAGCAAGTGAAGAGAGAATCTTCCCTAATGGGATTATCGTGAGGGTGTTGTCAACATCCACTCCAGTACCAATGAAACAGAAAGAGAACTGTCTCTTTAGGACATAATGTTACATTTGTTGATCATTTGCTTATATAATACTCCAGTCTAGCTGGGTATTCATGGCACAATGCTGATAAAAGCAGATATCAGGCTGCATGTGGTTTAAGAACACACAGACATCATTTGGCATCACCTTTGATCGGTGAAATGAGTAAAGAAAGAGAACAAACATGTGGGCTCAGTATCATAGCCTACAGGCTCATGTGACACGTATTTAATTTGTTTAGTTACAGTACCAAACAGGATAAGTTTGCAGGACAGTAGTTGCAACGTCACTGTAGTTGACTTTCTTTCTTTTTTTTTTTTTTTTTTTTTAGTGTGGGTCGAGTTACTCAGCTCTGTCAACCCAAGCGTATGTTGGTGGCTGATGTAAAACGCCTTCTGTAAAGGGACAGACTGGAAAACGTGACAGGAGCATGACTACAGACGTAAACAAAGGCTTGTCGCATGGGTCCCGTTTCAAAATGATGTTGAATGGCTGTCTTGCTTTCAAACAGGATGGCAGTCAGGTGTAATTTTACCCATGCGCTCGCCACTGAATACATAATTCATCAGTTCACACAAAGACTGAAACAGTGTCTGACGTTATTGTAAATATCCAACTTGTGAATGGCTGTCAATATGTGGCGATCAGTGCCGCCTTTAGGTACATGTTGCTGAATACGAGCTATAGTCCATGTAAACCGACTGTAACCTCTAGCAGCACAACTATGAACGTAAAGCGACACCTAATAATGCCATAATTTAGGCCTACCTGTACGCTACGTTTGTCGTCTCTGAAGCATGGAACAACCGTACAAGAGCGGAGGGGCGTAAAAATATATGAAAACACCGGCTGAGAAACGTATGCCGCGTTCAGGTGTTCCTCGTTCCTCGAGCTCAAGCGTCTTGAAGGATATTCACAAAGGCTCCAGGTGCGCTTGCTCACACAATTGAAAATAAAATCTGCTGCAAATGGCGTTTTAGTGACCGTTGTTTTATTTGACCGTTGTTGCAGTAGCTACATAAACTGGGACATATAGCCTATTTCTATAACGAAATTAAAAATCAAATTGTTTAACTCGGTTCATATGCCCTGTGATAAAAACTCGAGCTAGGAGCTCATATGGAAACCTATTTCTTTTCTACAAGCCATGTTTACTGTTTTGTTGTGGTTGTGTTCACGTTAATACGCTGTAGATGCGCTTTCATCTCAGGATTGCGACGGCACTTGAAGGCAGCAGCACCAAAGCATCTCTGCAGCCTGACCATCGCGCTGTTTCATTGCATGACTGTTGTTGGCCGTCATTGAAAACTTTCTCTGATTGGCTTGGTGTGCTACAGCTTAGAGACAGTGGCAGACATATTTTAAAAGCCGTTTTTCTGAAGCTTCCTGAAGCGCTCAGCACTACAGCCGACAAGACCAGCCCGCAGTTTAATTGGCTTTTTACTCTAGGCAACATTATGTGTAGGCCATAACATTGCATACTTTAGTGAAGTATACATAAATATGTTCTTATTCTTAATATGTTTTTATTCTTACTATACCACAGTCAACACCAAATACTTTATATGCAGTCAGTGATAAGTATAGGACTCAGGTAAAGCGTTTTCACTGGGCAAATGCATAATATAAACGTATTTTTTGCCATTCCTTTGCCATAAGATCGTCTTTTAGTGTAACTGTTACAAAAATTTCTTAAATAGCACGTCATATTTCCAGGATAGCATTTATTACTATTTATTACTCGTGCGTGTGGCTACTATTTAGATACTAATGTCTAAAAAAGCTAGATTGCTACTGTGCCTAAAAGTCTAATTAGTCTACCGCTACATCTAAAACCAGGCACACGTTAAATAAAGTTATAGAAAAGTTATAACCAAACTATTCCAGTAAATATGAAATCAAAAATGATTACTGCAATATTTAGTAACCACGCCCCCAAATTATTTGAGATGGAGCCAGGGTCTTAGCTGTGGGCCCTTTTGACTATATTTTACATATTTTTTTATGGTAAATTTCTTTATATATGATATTATTTAGGATTACTTAATTTTGTGTACCGTTTGTTACGCACCACAACACTAAGGCAAATTCTTTGCATGTGCAAACCTACTTGGCAATTAACCTGGTTCTGATTCTGAACCAGGCGGGCAAATGTCACGGAATATTTATTCATTTGTATATTTCTTTACTCAGTAACTGACGCACCCACTCACTAATTAAATTAGACTGGTTTGGTGACTGAAACCTGTGGGCATTTCCTTGTGGAGAGGAGACCTCCTCGTATGCGTCACAGCGCTTCCTCTTCCGTGTCCGCCCCAGAAAAATGGCGAATAAGTGTACGCGGCAGCAATGCGCAACCGACAGGCGCGGCTTTCGGCACCAACTTGACTCGTGGCGACACAAACTCATTCACTGTGTAGGTAAGGATAATGCGAGCTACACACGGTACAGTTTTACTGTTTGAATTTCGCCTCTGTGTGACCGATATCGGTGTAAATAACCATCTATTACCGCACTCACTCGGGGCATCTCCGAGCTTTTTTGTCCTCAATTGTTTCCTTCCTCCCGGCAGCTAGTCCGAGCCGATAGTTCAATGTTGCAGTTTGTGACAATTTTGCAATACTTCTCCGGTGTTCTTACTGTTTTTATTGTTCCAAAAGACGAATTGTAGAGTTTAGTTATCTACTAGCGGAACGTTAGTTTGTTTAAAGGGCACTGTGCTTGTTTTAAAGGGAGTGTCGCACAGGAATTATATGCGTTGCGTCGCACAAACTGCAGATCCGTTTGCTTAAATGCGCGTTCCCGTGATACTGTATTTTGGATGGGGGAGGGCGACGTGTGCCTGTTGTGGATGTTAACATTTAGCTTTAGTTGCTTTTCTCTAATTCATCGCCCCTGTGCGCTGCAATGAGGAAGTGGCTGGGAGCCTGCTGCTTCCATACGTTTCGACGGAATACTAATAAACTCCTCTAAGGTTTGTTAGTGTCTCGGGGCCCCTTAAAACACATAATTAAGAAAAAAAAAAACGCAATGTCGGTTTTTATTTGTTGCCTTTAGGGTTTGAAGCTCTTCGCGTTGTGTATATCTGTGTGGGGTAATTTGGACGATGGAGGAGGAGGCTAAACTATAATTGTGTGTTGGTGTGGCTAAAAAATATATTAGGAGTAAGCACATAACCTGCAATAGGGGCCGGGACTGGTAGAGCTTTAAATGCTCAGGTTAGGAGAATTGAAGTACCCCACATATAGAATAGGGTACACAAGTTAATTTAACTACATCTCAAATGTATCCTCATTGGCCTGTGGCGAAGTATATGTGCTGTCTAGGGCTGATATCCTGCTGCTGAGCATATTATTTAGTGTAAACAAATGTAGCATTCCTCTTCATGCATGCTATTTGGTGCTCTCCAGTACACGCACTGTGAGTACATTGTAAACCAGTTAAAGTAGAGATAAAAGCCACAGTTATTGGTACAAAACTTTGTGATTACAGATAACATTAGCAGCAATACCAAAGATCAATTGCAGCAAAATGTCCCTTTTAAAAGCTTTGTCGTACTCTCCCCTTATTTCCCTCTTGTACGTGCAATAATTTAAGATTAGCTGTTATGCAACTTGTGCAACTGGAAATTAATGTTTACTACTCATTTACATGCGTATGTTTGTGTATTGTGCAAGTATTTGATATTGCACGACGTGCCTCGTGTGACGTTTAAATAACTTGTAAAACAAACTGACAATTGCTGCTGTACGATTGTTGACTATGGCTGTTTTTCGGAAACTGTTGATTAATATAACATATTCCTCCATCAGTGATAGAGTTTGTAATTCATCTAGTATTCATTCTCTTCCATCACACATATAGATAGTGTGATGGAAGACAGAAATGCTTGAAGAAGAGGTAGAGGCCATTTTTAAGTCCATTGCCTTGCCACCTTCCTTCTTGTGACTCGGTAACATAGCAACAGCCGCTGTGGATGCTCAGCACCATCGCACGCAAATGAGGAGGAGAGAGTTGCTGGATGATCCTAATGTTTACTATCAAATTAGCTCTTTAATGTTCTATACTTAAACTGGTTAATATGTTTGAGTTATTCTCACTTTTATCCATCTCATAGGAAAATATGGAATGTATTGTTTTCTGTACTGGCGCATTAAGTAAGCAACGTGCTGCAGAATCCCTATTTTTGCTTTAATAGAAGAGAAAGTGCATACAGCCTGGAGTCTGTATGTACAATCCAGTGGCAACAACTGCCCCTCATAAGTAGAGAGAATTCTGCTGGAAGAATGTTATAACGCTTTTTTTATTACACCAACTCAGAAAAAAAAACATTTTTCAGAGGGGTCAACATGCTGGTGACTGTGTGGTTTAGTGAATTCCAGTCATTTTCATATTTTTTGGGGACTGCAATGGAATTTATTCCTTTTGGCAGGACATACATAAGGTTAGAGAGAGCGTACTTGATATCAAGATTCTGTTTAGGTTTGATATAACTGGGCCAGTTGCCTGCAAACATGACTTCAGTAATGGGGGTGAGAAGCGGCGCAAGTAAGAAAACAAATGGTCACAGCCTGATGATTGAGTAGAATGTTTTTGTAATTTTTTTTTGTTTTTTTTGTAAAATAAAATCAAAAAGTGCAAACAAAGATAAACACACCCGCTGTGTCAGTTGTCAGTCTGTGTCTCCAGTAAAGATCTGTGCAATTTATGCCATATATGTTACAAATTTAATGCCCAAACATGCATGTATGCAGTGTTTACCCCCATGGTTTTTTGGCAGAATGTAAAAGAGAATTTGAAACAGCATTTTAACCACAGTGCACTTAGACTCATTTCAAACTCAGAACACTACTTCTGAAGATGCTGATCTCAAAATGTCACATTCAATCAGTCTCACATAAAATGGCCGCCATGCTTGGGTCCTGTTGAAATATGTAATGTATGTACAAAGAGGGAATTAAATTTTTGACTTTGTGTTAAAGGAGTAACTATGTAAAGCTGTTTGAAAGTTCTGTGGTGTTTTATGTTAAAACTTTCAGTTTGTGGCTTATTTAGAGTTGGTTAGATAAGAAAGAGCAAGTGAAGCAAAATAACAAAGACCAGCTAAAGCTGACAGCCTACTGCTTGTGACTGTCACTCATAGACTAGTTTAACCAAAGGTTTTTAGCATTTGTTATTGTAATAGTAGGGCCGAAAATTAACACCTGCCAAGCGCCAAATGTGGGTAGATTTTCCGTTTGGCGACGAAATCTCGGAAGGCTATCTGCCACACTGGCGGTTTGTACCAAAATAGTCATGTAATAAAACACCTGGCTTGATGGCTCAGAGGAAATTACTCATGTTTGTTCCTATACCGTGTAGATACGCGCGCCATGTATTTTTTACACGCGTCTAAACAGTGGTGCAAAACTATAGGAGCGCTTGAGATGGTCTGAGGGGAAGGAGCGCCAGCTGCATACCGGCTTGAGCGCTCCTAGACATACTACACAAGCATGATATGTATAGTAAGCATAGCAAGAACAATAAGCATGTACACGGCAAACACGGTCAAAGACTGGTGTGCTCTCAAGGCTCCATAGCTTCAACTACACTATCTAACAAGAAAATGTTAGTCATCTTAACCAATCAGAAGCCAGGGCTGACTGCTATCATTATTGGTCCCAAATAAACATACTGCAATGAAACTGCACAGATGAATGTTGGCATTGCCTATTTTACCTAGAATTCTACGTGTGTACTGTCAGTGTTAATAATGTATTAGGTGAGCTCTCAGTGTGGACTGATCCAGAAGAAGCTACAATACTAGGTAGGCTGTGTGCTCATTATTGAAAACAAAGTGTAGAGAGAATAATAGCTTTCTGACCAGTCACTAGCTCCAAACCCAGGACTGTTCAGTTGGTCACTTCCCCCTTTATGATTGACAAATGTCCCTTGTGTTCGGGCTTTAATTGTGAAGCTCCAAAGTACATGACAACAGCATCAGTCTGCTGGCTGCAGAATGGCATATTCTGTCCATGACAACAAGGACATAATTCTGTTTGGCTTTTTGGTGGAGAGGGCTGCATGCCACCACCACCCTGCTGACACTGAAATGGACATTTTGTCTTTGTGTATTTAATGTGAGCAGTAAAACTGCAGGCCAGAGACAAGGGCAATTGTCCCATAGAACAGCAGCAACAATTGTCTGTATGTTTGCTTATACATGTGTTCATGGCCCGTCAGCCCCCATATGCAAACTGTGTGGCTGAAAATGTGTGTTATGTGTGGATTTGGGGAAATTTGGACTGGAACAGCACCAGCTAACATCTGAAAATGTTTGGAATGTGAGTTATTCATGTTTGCGTTTGACATGTGGGTGAGCGGGATTAAGGATTTGCTCAAACAAATAACAAGCAAATATTGACATCAGGCAGATTGTCTTATTTATAATTTAAACTTTTGCATGGCCCATTTTCTGTTCCAGTGTGCCCCCTCTGATGGGCTTTTGGCCTACATTTTCCTAATTTGCAAATGGAGCTGGCTGAGGTTTGTTGACATTTTGCGAAACATGACTAACAGCTTTAATGGTTTTGTATGAAATGCACCGTCTTTGACTGTTGTGTTTGCTTGAGTGTACACAGTTGTGCGTGCTCCCTCTTTTATATTTGCCTCAAATCATGGTGGTCTTGTATTTGTTATTCAAAGTTGTGCTTTGTGCAGCATTACACCATTTGACTGTCAGTTTGCATCATATCACATTAAGTATTCATGGAGTGTGTTTTTTTTTTTTGCTGTAGATGTTGCTCAAAGCTGCCACCTCATCTCCCGCTGTATAGCCTGATCCAACTCTATATTGCTTGTAATGAACACGATGTGTAGTGGACAAATGAAATTTCAAGCACTGCTTTGCTGATGTCCATGTAATATGTAAGCTTGTCTGTTGACCTACTGTGAGTTTTTTTTTTTTTTTTTTTTTGTGGATAGCGTGGAAGGCAACAGCACGTGCTTTTTAGCTTGTTAGGCATTACGCTCGGTCTCAGTGTAATGATTTGGCTTTGGATGAAAATAGTAATGAACTGTAGCTCGACTAATTTGTGCGACATTGTCATCTGCATCTGCACTCGTCTTCACCCCTATTTTCCATCTTCATAGAGCTCAGGCATCTCAGTGCTTGAGATGCAAAATCATGCAAAATTACACCGTCATCAGTATCACAATCTGAATATTGTATGAGATTAAATCATGATGTGTGCAGCCTTAAAAGATGAAAGAATCTGTCGATGATCAACACATCTAGTGTTTCCAAAGGCTGTAGCCAAGTATGCGAGATTTAGTACAGTTTATTTTGGTTGCACAGCGATTTAAGCTTAGGGAAGCTCCTGTTCTGTGAGCCTTGGTCACTCCTTCTGTGAGTTGTAGTATGTGTACTTGTAGTGTGTTATGTGTAGTTACAGTGGGGGGATGGGTTGAGTGGGGGTTGATGCAGCGCTGAACACCCTCAGCAGCACTCTCACAGCGAAGTGAAGGGTGAGTCATCCAATGAAAAGAGAGCGCTGCAGTTCGATCATTAAACTAAATGTTTGCATTTTAACATGATGTTTGTCTTGTGATCCTTCAATCATTGCAATATAAGTTAAGACATTTATTCTGTTGGTAGATTATAAGAATCACAGACATGGTAGAAAATCTTGTCCAAGTCTGACATACTTGTACATGTGTTTTGATGTATACGTTGTCATCCTGCTGCCCACCAGGCATACAGGCTTCATATTAAAGGATAGACAAAATGTTTGTAGTTTAGATCAGATCAGAACTAGGTCTTATGGCAAATCAAAAGTGTTTATAGTGTATAATTTGGAATAGCGGAGGGGATAGAGTTTCTGCAGCTATTCGACCATCCACTATGATACAGTGTGTTCCTTACAAAGCATTCTGAATATGATAAAACTGATTTTGGGGCATGGACTAGTGTCGTCCTGATAGAAGTGTCCTATGAACTATTGTGTGCTTCATTATGTCAGTCAACACCCCAAGCTAACTGAAAATACAAGATTTCTCAGAAATTCGTTGAACAATTGACACTATAGCATTGATTAATTATCCAGGAGCCTGTGTTTTAAAATTAGGCAACAGTGAGGTTATCATCAAAAATAAAATTTGATTGCATAATGGAGAGGGTTGAGGTTGAGCCATGTAGTAAGGTAACAGCTGTTTAGCTGTTATTTAGCTGTAAGTAATTTCAGAACCAGCAGCTCTGCTCAATCCTCCCACTGTGACCATCGGGCACTGAACTGTGTAACTGCACAGTGGTTACGCGGTGCTTCGAGCATCGACGCTGGAAAATCAGGTTACATGTTTGTAATGTTTTGAGTCACATCTTTGTCTAAGTTTTTCTTAGCTTTACTAATAAGCGGTGCAGTTCCCACCTAGCGTATAGTGCCAGAAATAAGCAGTGAGGAGGGTTTTATCACGCATTACGTGCAATTCTCAGTGATGTACAGGACAGGATATGGTTAGGATTTAGGAAGGTTAAGCTGGTCCTAGCTCTGGGATTTCTCTAAGTGCTGGTGGGAAGGACGGGTGTCACACACTCCAGACTTTCCTCTCTTCCCATCTGTTTTTGCTCAACAGATAGGATAAGTCTCAAAATTTCACTTGGCCAAGAGGAATTTCTCTCCTTGTTCCTTTTGTTTGCTTGTTCGTCATAGCCAAGTCCGCCTCAGGCAAGTTGGTGGGTAAAAAAATCTGGGTGAGAGAATATACTCTTAAATTAATTGTTAAAGTGTCAAAATGATAGATACATTTGTCAAAATTGTATTAATAAGGATCCCTGGTCATAGGAGAGGATAATAAGTGGGATAATAAGGAAACTGCATTGAAATGTATTAATATTGCACTTAAAAGATACAGTCACGAGTTATGGTTTGGTTGGAAATATTCCCCTTAAAAAACCCAATTCAGGTAATTAATATGGTTTAAATTTATTTAAATTCCTTACTAAACTGAATGTGA
This sequence comes from Scomberomorus guttatus, assembly GCA_038419695.1. Taxonomy (NCBI): domain Eukaryota; kingdom Metazoa; phylum Chordata; class Actinopteri; order Scombriformes; family Scombridae; genus Scomberomorus; species Scomberomorus guttatus. The sequence goes on from CM076458.1 coordinate 15,311,641, forward strand.
AATGACCAATTAACCATACTTATTTTTGGTCAATAGTACCTTTTTCATTGTTAAAAAGTACTTTCTTCTCCAGAACACTTTTTTTTAAAAGAGGATAAGTGAAGAAAAAAGTGTTCGTGACCAAAGTTGAATTCTCTTTGAATTTCAGCAGAGCCTCTCTGAAAACTGTTATTTCAGTTTTCATTTCAGCATACCTCTGTCAGAATTAAGATGTGCCTTCACTCTAAATTGCCTCGAGGCGAGCTGCAGTATGTAAATAAAAACAAGCCAACAAAGGCTAGAAATAGTAAAATGGTCTTGGATCGTCATACTCGTCTTAGATAGCCGGGTGAGTGACATGAATGACTAACTCAAAATCAGGCAATACGATGGTTACTAACATTTCTGGATAAAAGGACTAAATCTTCTAATGAGCTTCAATGACATGCTGTCACTGCAATTTGGCCTGTAGGCATGTTTTTTTTTCCCCATTTTGGCAATGAATGAAGATTGCCAACCTTTTTTAACTTGATGTCTTTTCATTAGTTGTTTTCAGTATTATTAGGTGTTAAGCCCAGTGGCACGTAATACCGGGCTCCTTTTTATCTTTTCTCATCATCCCTTTTTTACCTCTATACCCAGTGCTTATTATTGTATCTGGAGGCTATCTGATCACTTTACATCAAACCAGATATGTGTGGCAGCGTCTTAATGATGGCCTGCTTCCCACTTCAGCCTAATTAATTGGTTGAAGTTACTTTTAAACAGGAAAATTATAAATATATCTCAAAAGCTGAACATTACTATGTTTTTCTGGCACCCAAAAGTTAGCGTAGTAACTATAGATTGGAATAAAAATGCACCAAAACATCACTGTATTGCGTGTCCTATGTAGGTTATTGTGCATTTTAACTGTGGCCATTATTTAGTGTTTTATGCACTCATTTATTTTGTAGAGCTTGCATGACAGCTGTACACGCTATCAATATTTTATCCATTGCACACGTAGGAAGCTCGCTCTTCTAAATTTAAGTTGCTTTTCCCCAAATGATTTTGTTTCAAAAAGGCTTTGTGAGTGTAGAGGCTCGCTTCATCAGCCTCTACGCCACACTATGGTAGTTTTTGTGTGTTAATATTGCTTCAAAGTCATGGTGTTACAGTGTGACACAGTTTTAAATGCCCTAAACTGAATTCCTAAAGAGTAGTTTGATGTCATGGTGCTGCTCTGTCAAATGAAAGTGGATGACCTACTTTTCTCCCCCTGCCTCTGAAATATTTCAGAAATAGGATTGGGTAGCTTCAGCTGAAGTCCTGTGCACTAACCCAGAAACAGAGTCACGCTGCAGCTATAGGCAAGGCTGTGTTTCACCACTTTACCCCCCCACCACCCCACCCCCTTTTCCCTCTTTATGTTTGGCTGTTGAAAAGTGGGTGGGGATTCGTAGGGAAGCAGAGAGGGCAAATTTAACAGATGACAGCTTTTGATTGAATTCACTGTGAGTTAAGAAAGAGAGTGGATGATAAGGGCTGATAATTTTACCACTTATTCTCATCTGTGAAGACATAATGTAAGTAGGCCTTTACTGTGATGTGTTGTTGGATGAGTAAGTCAACACATTTTCATATAGGCTCTAAAGCTTTTTGATTTTCAGTGGTACTAATACTTTACATAGCTTTTTAACATCACTGTTGCTGTATGTATTTCTCTCCAGAATGGTTTTATTCATGACGTTTTTGGCCTTTTAGTGCCTAGAAGATTTGGAATACACTCATTTGAGATTTGGTTCAGTGGACAGATGTTACCTCTGACCTCTTTAGCGCTTGATTTAATGCATGTAGTGGTTTTGAATTGGTTATATTGACCCTGCGGCAGTCAGCAGACATTGCATATTGTGTTAATGCACTGTTAAGTGAAGTCCTGTGCAGCCTAACGCACTATATCATACAAACAGCTGGGACTGTAGGATACCACTATCTGTCAGTAATGCATATAAGCTTTTTTCCCTCCACCTATATATGTGGTATAGGATTTCCTGCTGTTGCAGACGGTGTTTTGTAAGTTCCTTAAGTGTCGAGTGTTAAAAACTGTCAGTGGATTGTGTAGATTTGGTTTTGGTTGAATTTATGACCTTTTTTAATCAGTATTTGATTCTACAACATTGTATAGGATATTTTGGCACCATCACCGTCTTGTTCTGGCTGTTTCTTTTTAATGTTACAACATGCAAGCATTTCCAACTCTGTAGGTTCTTCAGTTGCTTGGCAACAGGAGGATGGAGTGCATGTATTTACTGTTGAAGTAAAAACCTGGGGTGAAAGCTGATATGTGTTTTAACAGAAGCAGAGGCCCGCTTACGGGGGCTGTCAAGATGAAGTAGAAAGGCAAAGACGAGCCTGGTTTTATGGATAAGACGTTATCACATGAAATGTCAATTATGTACAGTATAGTGTACAGACTCTTAACTGATTTTTTTCTTCTTCTTCTTGAGTACAACAAATTAATTTGGGCCCCTGGGCAGATTTGGTTATCTTAAACAGTGATACGCTTTTAAAGCTCTGTTGGTTTCAGCGCTAATTAAGAGTAAATCATAACCACTGTTTGGTCAAAATTTAAATGTTCAGTTTGCTGTTGTATGATGACCATTGACAACTGCATATTTATTGAATGTCATGTCTTTTCTCAGGTTTTGAGAGCATTCTCGAAGGGCTGTTTGGTCCAGAGCTGGTAGAAGACCTCAAATTATTTAAGGGTAAGAAATTTGACAGATCAGATAAGCAGAGCAGATTCCTTATCATAATAGTGGCCCTGAGGTTAACATAGAAGACTATTCTGACATGAATCAGAATTTTGTGGTTTGAGTGTAATCTGTTATCTTGTCATTATGACAATGCTGCTTCATTGTACCATCTGGTACCCCTCTACATTCACTCCTCTCTACAAGACTGTCCCTCTGGCTGCAGAAGAGAAGATGCCTTGTTTGCCTACCAAGTTTGTGTTTTGGATGGCGCAGAGCCAGTGTAAAAGTCTACAGTGTCCTACAGACATTTTTACAATGCATTATGTTAGTGAGACAATAGTGGGCATTATACGGGTTTTCATTACATTTGCAGTGAGAGGACTGTCAATGTCTAAGTAGACTTTCCACAATAGCAGTTGGGGAGGGAGACTGCTGAAAAAGAAGTTTAACCGAATCAATAAATTCAGTCTCATTAGAACAAATGAAAACACGTTTTTTTTATGGCCTGCTCATTAATGCTATTCATTTCATTTATTCACTCTTTTTCTGCTGTGAAGCACAATTGTCATTACGTTGTGCACTGAAGAATATCACATTGGCCTGGAATATTATTATAGTCACATTCAAACTGAATTTAGGAGGTTTAGGTCAGATTGTATTCACGATAATTAAGAAAAAGACAAATGTAGGCAAAATGTACTGTATGTAGGTCAGGCAGGCTTAAAAAGCTTTTATTTTTTTGTGTGTGATTTTATTGTTTTGTCAGTTTTGTTAAGAAGAAACAAACATTGGTTTATTTCTGAAACAAAATGATTACTTTCAATATATTATCAAGTAAAAATTCACTTTAAGAAAAACTAAAAACATAAAAAATTTTTTAGAATAATGTATTTCATTGCTTGTCATCTGTTTTGTGTCCACAGACTTAGAGCCCGTAGCAGTGTCTGACTGGTCATTTGATGAAAATTGTCTATTCTGCTGTTTGAGACGCGACAAAGTAAAAGTAAGATTTCTTGTTTTCTGTATTTATTTCTTTATATTTTGGTAATGTGACATTCTAAAAGTAGCTTTTATTTTGCGGCTTTGATGCTTTCAAATTGTAACTTTGGAAGAAGAGCATAGGATATGTGATAAAGATCACAATCCAAACGAAACTATAATGTCAAGAGCGCTGCAGGACTTCTGTCTGGAGTCCTGTAGATGATGTATGGTTGAATGGATGTTAGGAGGGCATTAAATGTGCATTTGCTCTCTAATCCATTAGGGTTGCCTCGCAGAATTACTTGTTACTTAAATTATGTATCAATGTATTCTGCCTCAACATTTTTATCATTTGACAGGAACACTTAATTGGCTTAAGCAACAAGGGGCTTGAAGATACACCCAAACCCCTCCTGGTTAAAGATCAGACCACAATCAGCAGACTAGAGCAACAAGCTGAGGAATTTCTCAATGTAGTCCTCAGCAGAAAAGGTGAGTCTTGATGTCTCAGTGATTAAGTAGGCCTATGCATCAGTAATTTGCATTGTTGTGACACTAATGAGCTTAGTAGGCTTTTGATTAAATGTTAATTGTGGCCTATGGAAAATGACTTTGGACTTATTACTTATAGCTCAGTAAAGGAATGCAGATGTAACATTTGTTGTATTTCTTTTTTTTTTCTTTACAGATGTGCCAAGTTTCTCAGACCCACACATTCCAGAAGTGGCTCGAGAGATCCTTCAGAGAATGATCCGACAGTTTGCTGCCGAATATACCTCAAAAACCAGCTCCCCTCAGGACAGTTGCTCAGATCCCCAGCCACGCTCTGACCAAAGCCTGCCGACCCCACCCTTGCTCTCAGGAGCTCCTCCTACCAGCCCTGCTGCCACCCTAGCTGGGCCTGCACACAACCAGAACCCCGTCCTCAGCAAGCTCCTCATGGCTGACCAGGATGCTCCTCTTGACCTCACAATCAAGAAGCCCCTGGCTGAGCCTAGTGAACAAGGTAGTGTGAACTGAAAGTCATCAGTAACAGAGCAGCTTATTCAGGACTGACCAGTGCAATGGCACAGTATAAACGTAGCATTTAGCATCTAAACGGAGTTGTTACCTGCCTTTTTTTTTTAACAGAGGGAGTCCTTGACTTGTCTATCAAAAAGAATCGCTGTAGCAGCAGCCTGCCATTCCGTAGTCCATGCCTTTCTCCAGCCACAACCCCACTCAAAGGGTAAGATAAGTTTCTTTATCTTTTTCTCGTTGGTCTCCAGTTCTTAAGCTGCAATGTTTTTGTGTTCTGCGGATATGTTATATTAAAGTCTAGAAAGACCATAAAAATAAAAAGTAAAGTTAAAGTGATAAGTTCGATTTTTTTTTTTTTTTTTTTTTTTTTTTTGACATATGGCTCAAATTACTTGTCATGAGGCCAACACACAGATGTTAGCTGAGGCCTGAAAATTGGAGTCTTGAAATTAGAGATCACTCAGCCATCTGGTGGCTTGATGAAAATGAACAGCAACAAACAGGGTCATGCTAACAGAAATGTTTTCTGCCACAAAGCAACATGAAAGACGTTTTTACCATCTGCAACATCTTTTTAATGTGTTTCTGCTCCTTGATTCTTCTTTACCTTACTCCAGTGCATCCATTTAAAATGAATCACCTTGCAGACTATAGGTTTATGCAGCTGTTGGCTGTTCATTTTTGTCTGACAGTTCGCTGGTATTGCCAGCTGGGGACTGAATGAGCAGCACCTTGTTAGTTTGTTTGTGAGAGCTATTGTGGCTTAAAATTATTCTGTTAGCTCGCCCTCGTTTTTGGTTTCTGCTCGTTATTGTCTGGCCAGGCACCGTAATGTCTGATGATCTATGGTTCACTACAGGACTTGTAGCCTCGCTAATAGTCTTGCATCTATATGCAAGGTGAGTAATTTGTAACATCTTCTGTCAAATAGTCTAATTTTATAACTGTAGTATAACTGTAATAGATTCTAGAATAAACAAAACCTTAAGAAACTGCTCCTTGAGGACTGAAGCCCTGCACACATGCAGCAGAAAGTCAATATACATTTTTTATTTTAGGCGAGGTCATTCAAGAGATTCTCAACACTGGAGTCATTCAGTAGTAGAGATGTTAAAGTGAATTCTTGTACAGTTGCACGTCATGTTCCTCTCCAAAGAAGAGATTGCATTTTGATTGTTTTAATACCAAAACATAAGCATTGCCTGTATTTCTGTTACTATGCCGGTAACTATGGGTAGTTTGCACATCATGCATGCTTTCAATTGACATTCATGCCTGTCATTCCTGTAGAGCATAATAACAAATACCAAATCCTTGAAAATATACATTCCCTTGAAAAACATTCATGCAAATCTGAGGATTGTTTCCAGTTTTAATTGTATTCTCTGCAGACAAAAAGGAATTGTATCTCAATATATTTATCTATCTAGTGTTTAGTGTATTATTTTGTATTTTGATTATGTTTTGTTTTTCTCACAAAGCATCTTGATATTGTTATACTCTAAAGTGCATCTGCACTTGAGGCTGAGATGTAATAATTTCAGTGGCTTTGCATTCTCTACTTCTGCTGCTTTTAGAGCTGATAGGATCTAAACGTGATCATTCCTAACTCAGTAAAGCTGCCTCTGATTTTTATCTTGCATTGAATATTATGTGCAGCATGCATGCGATCTTCATTTTGATATCTACATTAAAAACTATCCACATTTAAGCTTTATGGAGTAATGACTTTAGAAAATAGAATTAAGCTATTTAGATTCTAAAAGGGATAGTTGGGATATTTTTTTTTTTTTTTGTTGAGTTGTAAGATCAGCATCAGCATTGTGTTTAGATTCGGCACAGAATCAGAGCTGATCACAGCCATTTGGCCCCAAACAATGTCCATACAAGTATTTCTATCAGAGATTAACTCATAATAACAATAATAATAATAAATATCTTAATTATTTTGGAATTCTTTAACCACCAGATACGTTTTTTTTTTTTTTTTTTTTTTTTCAAATCTGTTTTCTTTCTGTGGTCACACTCAGTCAGGCTTTGAGTTTGGTACACACAACAACCCTTTGCTGGCTTACTCTTTTATTGCTGTGCTTGTTCAGTGGTAACGTCACGCACAAAATGTCAAGAGCTATACTTGCTTTAGTCATTTTGTATTTCATAGCTTTTGTGCCTTGCTTAACAGCTACATGCCAAGCTGCCTCACAGCAATGACAATTATCCCCACCTTCCTCTTTCTGGATGTGCTTTTTGAGCCACTGGAATAAAAAAAAAAAACATTTATGTACTCAGTATATTCCTTTTCTTTGGTTTTATTTTCTTGGTTTCTTTGCCCTTTCTCTCCGTTTTGTTTCTTATCTCTTATGTTGATGCAAAAATTGTAAACAATCATCAAGAAAGCAAATAAAAAAAAATTGTCAAACTTTGAGCCTTTTTTTTGTTCTTAAAACACACACAACCACACAGTCTGTTATTCTAAAAGATAGTGATGTTACCAAAGCAAGGTCATATAATAAAGGAGTGGCCAACATCCTCCCCTCCCCAACCCATCCTCCTTTAGAAAAGAGAAAAGGCACTGTGCAAGCTCTGCTTACACCCAATTTCCTTCCATCCAATCAGGCGATCCTTGAGAGCGGACGGACAAGTCGGGCTGTTTATGAGGCGCCTACAGGATGGGAGGAGGAGGGAGAATATCGGCCACTCCACCCGTTATAAGCCTCCTTCGCCTCTCGCATACTCGCTGCACATCAAAGAGGAGGTCGGTCTGGAGAGCGACCCAGAGTCACCTCTCAGCCATAACAGCAGCTCCAGACCCACTGACCTCTTCAGCAATGGATCTGCCTCCTGGAATTCCAAAACTCATTTTGGGGCCCTCTTCAAACTCAAAACCAACAGTGAGGCTAGTGAGCATCTTAAAGATATACCCAGGTTATTGGAAGCTGCTGGGCTTTTTTCAAAGTCACTGGCCTATGGTAAAGGAAACCTCCAGGAGGCCTGCCAAGACAGCCTCTCCCTTTCTCATTCATCTTTTGACCTCAAGATTCCCCAGGTGCGAGTTTTGGCCACAGGAACAGACCCATCTTGGGACTCTCTGTCCACAGAGTATTCAGGTTCACTTTGTGAGAATGGTTTGGGAAAGAAGCTTCGTTCAATTCTGCCCAGGCAGAGTCTGAAAAAGAGCAGTGGAGGTTTTGATGGCTCGGGTTTGGAGAAGGAATACTGGCCTTACGACACCGACCGCCAAGCCTTGGGGGGAAACTATCCCCTGGATCCAGAGTTGGACCAAGGTAACAAACAGCCAAGGAAGAAACGCGGGCGATACCGACAGTACAACACTGAGCTGCTGGAGGAGGCGATTGTGGTGGTGATGGGTGGGAAAATGAGTGTGTCCAAAGCCCAAACGATCTACGGCATTCCACACAGCACCTTGGAATACAAAGTTAAAGAGCGACTGGGGACCTTGAAACATCCCCCTAAAAAGAAACTGAGGCTGCTAAGCCAGCTGGAGGAACAGGGTGTTTCACGGTCCCTTGAGACTAAGGAACTCCAAAACTTCCAGGACATTGTTTCTGAGAAAAGAGAGAGTTCATCCACAGAGAATGGGAACAGTTTGCATGATGGAAGCCTCTCACCAAATGAGTGATATAACAGTAAAGTACTAATAATGATGTACTTTTTAACTAGACAAATGTTGCATTTGCCAGACAGTGGAAGTTGCTGACTTGTTTTTCCATAAAACCTTAATAGTTGTGTATAACATTTAAATGAAAATACCAATATTTATTAACTTATTTACTTGATTTTGGTTATTAATACATTAATATGTGTATATATGACCATCTATCTTAAACTCTTCACATGCTTGCTATTTGTTAGGAATTTTAAAATACTATATATTGTTAATTCATTTTATTTAATTTATATAGGTTATGACTTGAAGGTGACCATTCCTGGCTCCGTAAATGTATTCTGTACATTCAGAGCCAAATTGAATCATGCCTAAGGAAGTGGCGCCCCTCAGTGTCTTCTCTCAGTACTGTTCAGAGCACTTGGTCATATCTTCAAAGTGAATATATAGTTCATGCATCTTTTGTATGTAGGCCCTGAAAATATAGGTGAAAGCATACTAAGCTTACATTATTATATAAATTATTGTATCCATTATTTATGGGTGATGGTGAAAGTCACTGTCACTGTTTTGCAAATGCACTTCTATGGCTGAAATAGACACTGGTAAGGACAAACAGTCCAAACACTATTATATTCTAAATGTGTATTCATTCCAAACACTATAATATCCAAAAATATTTTTTTTTATGGGTTTTTTTTATGTTTTTGAAAATGTTTACTTCTGGTTAACAAAAAATAAGTTCAGTACTATGTTAATGTCAAAGTCTAAATAATATCTTGGTGCTGTGTTGACATTTTTAGACACTTTTAGCTCCTAGAGTATTTTTTTAATACAAAACAGAACTTTATCAAGCAATATTAGCAAATAGAGCCTAACTTACAGGCTGCCTGTTTTTTTGTTTTATCTAGCTAAGTTAGCTAACTTGTTAGCTACCGTTACAATCATGCCTCAGTCCAGACCCAGCTATTTCTCAAGTTATTAAGGCAAAACATTCAATGAACATAATTGTCTCTTCCTGTGGAGAGGAAAAGTGATATTCACCTTCTGGCAGTAGTATTCATACTTCAAAGAGAAATAGCTTGGATACTTGAATATATTCATCTCAGGCTACATTGCATTTGAGAGTCCACTTAGATTTGATTTGAGTCAACCTTTTATTGGTTCTAATTACTTTTTCTGCAGTTACAGACAAACCCAAACTTTTAAAGATTAAAGCCCAGACTATTAAAACTGTGAAGATTAAAGTTTGTAGTGTTTCGCTGCATTAAGCGATTCCAAAACCACGCTAGAGAGGATTTGAAGTTTATTTTTTAAATTGAATCAAAAATTTTTATCCTGGAGGCAATCACGCTACCAGTACCTTGAGATCTTTCTGTTTTGAGTGGCCATACCAAAGCTCAGGTTAACTCCATTTTTCCTGAAAATGAATAGCATACAGAAGGTTGGGTCAAAAATTCATTAAATGTTTTGCCTGGTGGACTTGACAGAGAGAACTCCATGTTTTGCTTCATGGAGTTCACTGCCTCATCCATTATACTGCTCTACTGGGACACCTCAGTGTGCATTATCCCTTATACCTCAGGACATTCCAGAATATGGGATTATGACCCATTATTCTTTTATCAGGTGGATACACAGCTGTAGCAAATCTTGGTTATTTGTTTGCAAATCTTGCATCCTTTTAGAAGTACACAGTGTTGCTTAGATGAACGTGGATGTTTTGATTAAAGAAATGATTGCTTAACTTTTGACAGTTAACATATATTTGCAGTCATATATTACAAAAAAATGCCTCCAATGTAAACATTTTTAAGTGAGTTGATCCATAAGTAACATATAGTTGAGGGACATGCGTGTTGTATGCTAATAACACTGTAACAATAGAACGACTTCATGTGCGATGGTAAACTTACTATGTTGTAGGGTTATTTAACTGTTTAGTTTGTACACTGCCACTTTTTGCTCTAAATGCAGGGATGTTTTTGTTTATTTTTAATGGTTTACATTCCCTCTCACTCCAAGTTTAAAATGTTCATTTATTTGCAACTGGTTAACCGTTAGTGAGGTTGATACGCCAAACCATTAACTCCTAATCGATGTACATTTTTACACATATTCACAAAATGTCAGAATAACTTTGCATATATAGGTTGAAAAAAATAAAACAAAACCATTGCTTTAAATAGACATATTCAGATTAGTAAAATCGATTCACTAATTAGTTTTTATTAATTAAATTATCCTTGCATTGACAATCATCCAGCATTACTCAAAAGTCATACTTTATTTTCTCATTCAGTGTCTAATGCATCTTAATGAATACATTAAAGACATACAAGTGCTTAGGGTTTATTGATAGGTAAGACATGTTCACATTGTTTATTGTAGCAAATCTAATGGTCGACTACCTCATCTGGAAAATCCATATCACAGTATACTGTTCTCATAGCTGTTTTATGTAGCAGGTTCTCATGCACCCAACACAGTTTATTGTAGAAGTCTTTCAGTAAAGGAGAGTGGCTTACAAAGTGAGTTGTCATAGAGATGACAGTAGAAAATCTGTCACAAAGATTCACCACATGTAAATATCTAAGTGTATCTCTGTAGTGAATTGCGCCCTGATCTATTTAATGTTTCATAATTTGTTTTATTTTTGGGATGGGGGAGGGAGGAAGTGTAGGTGCTCGTTGTTGTTGAGACAGTTGATGATGAAAGCATTTTTTTTGTTTTTTTTTGTTTTGTTTTTTGAACTGATTTGTTCCTAAAATGGGTGAGTTTACTTCCCCTTACATACCTGCGCAAACTGATTATATGTTTAGGGAGGAGTTATTTTGTAAATGCAGTATTTATTAATCAATATTTATGAATTAATAGTTTTATCATCACTTAAGTAACCATGAATGTAAATGGATTTAATAATACAAAACATAATTTGCATTAGTGTTGATAGACACATAAATATATAATGCTTAAAAGCTATATTAAACTGTCTTACATGATAGATGTGAAGGGAAGACATTTAAGATTGTCCTTCACACTTGCACAAGTTGGGTATTGTTTGCTTCTGTTTGGTAAATATAATGTACAGGGCAAAAGTCTTTGTGAACTGACAGGATTACCCAGCTGCCAATAATGTTGCTCTTCAAATGACTAAAGAGTGTCCCTGTCCATTAAAAAATATGTACAGATTTTGTATATTTGATTTAACATTTACAATGTATAACAGAATGACACTGGGTGTATTTTGCATGATTGGACTAAATCAAATATGACAATGGGAAGTTAGTTGTATATGGTGAAGTTTATCTTTTTGCCATTGTTGTTATTGAAAATACCGGAGTGTTGTAGGTGTTATTACTGTCGAGACAGGAAGATGGACTTTGAACCTGAAATATCTCTAAACCAGTTGAAAATGTGGGTAATGGTTCATGTATGATAAAATACCCTCAGTCCATAATTGCCAGAATCTTTATATACCTAATGTACAGATGAACTATCATAGATGAGTTAACACATCAGTGTTTGCGTGCTTGTGAAATATTGTGGAATTGAGGTATAATTTGGTTTGCTTCTGCTTTTTAGATCAGTTATTTTACTCCTCTGTAAGAAAAAGGTATGTACTTTGTGTCAGTTCCTCACTGCAACGCTATTGCTAAGTGAAACAGAGAGTGAAACCCTCAGGGATGAAACACTTACCATTCTTTATTCAGGTACTCCTCTTAACTCTTTAGGCGTTACCAGCAGGGATGTGAAGTTAATGGGCTTAGCAAAAAACAAACAAATAAATAAAAGGTCAGGTTCCACTTGCAGCAAAGGTTATTTTCTAATCTCAAAATGTTATTTTTTAATCGCTAAAAGTTACATTTGAGATATTTTGGAATGCTGTACAAATCTTTTAATGTTTGGAGCCAAAAAAATCTTAAGTACATCTTTTTACTTTTTCACTCACTCTTTTTATTTTTGTACTTTCTTACACAATGAATATCAATATAATCTCAGTTGCAGGTAAGATGTTGACTAATGGGGTATTTAATTAACACATTTCTCTCTAGTTCACAGTGCCTCAAAAAGGACATATTTTATTTAAAAGACTGCTCATGTAACATCCTAAAACTGCATAAGGTAAATGAAAAAAATCCACATTGAAGTTACCTGCTTGGTCTATGACATTTCACTTAGCCGGATACTGAGTAGAGCCTTCATACTATGCTTAATTTGAGCTTTTCCACCATCTTTGCTGTAGAAAAGGTGACAACATTTGGAAAGTTACAGATGTCAGCATGGTATTTGGCAATGCAGCATTATTGTATACAAATATATTGTAGGTTTTAATTAGCATAACGTTTAACTTTTTTTTTTTCTGACTAGTATTGCTCTGCTGTGCACACAGTGTGTGTAAAGTTGCAGCTGTGTGCAAAGCAATTTCTCTTTTTCATCACTCCACATACATTTGTGACATGCTATTTGTTAAAAGGGTCACCTCAGGAATCCAGATGTGGTTTCATTTGTCTGGTCACTTCCTTGTTAGAAGACCACAGTGTAGCTAAGAAAGGACTTTTTTTTAACAAATAAAATAAACTTTTCAGAGTGATTATAATATAAATATATTTTTGGCATAATGTGATAGTGTAAATGCTCCAAAGGTATCGGAGGATTTTGTAATAGACCTACCTCGCTGACACAACTTTAGCCAAAAATACAGACGTAATCCCCTCCCAATTAATTACCTGACTAATTTAGGTTTGCATTGGCACAAAGAACACCTTACAGGTATTAGAATGACTAATTTTGTTCTGCCACGCCTGTATTGTCATGCTACTATTCTTCTTTTACTGGTTAATTTGTCTTAAGTTGTTGAGCACTTGTATTTAAATGTTATCCTTTGCACTAGTCATTAAATACATGAACAATTGACAAAATTGATGTACTCTACATTTGCCCCCAATGTATTTGCTCTTTAAAGTGATAAACATGTGACTTGTTTTAAACAAAGTGGGTCACCATTACTAAATGTCTTGTGCATGTGAAAAAAAAATCTTGATGTATACTGTAATAAAAAAACACCACTGTGCAAAGAAGAAAAATGTATTAGCTGTAACAGTGTAATTGGTCAAGTTCACTGGATTGAAGCTTCACTTTTAAAATCACTTATTCTTCTAATAAATATGCAATGATAAATATTGTAATGCATTTGTGAATTATTTCACACAAACATTTAGTTCCACAACTTTGACAATTTTATCAGGGACTTACAGAGATGAAGGAACATGTTTCTGCATAAATATAATAATCGCATACAAATCAATAGTATGAACCATTTTTGCCTTTTCTTAATGTTCAGTTACATCCATTTTGTTCTTTTTTTCCCCACAGTGCGTCTCCAGACTTGCGTGTTGCAAAGGCAAAAGACCTGCAGTCCACCTCAACGCTGGAACAGTTCATGGCCAAACTCTGCCCCCACCATCAGAGACAGATAGTTGATGCCATAAGCTTCCTACAGACGGAGGTCAAGGCACTCACATCCTCCAATACACAGCAAGCCTCTAACTCTACCTCTGGGATCCAGGGAACTGCCTACTCCACTGCAAAATCCAGTGCAGTCACCCCCGAGAAGTCATGCTCTGAGCTAAGGTTTCCCAGTGAATCCACTCCCAAATCAGAAGTCCAGGATATATCCCATTCTATCACAAGCAGCTGTGCAATGAAAAAAGTTCCAGACACTGCAGTTTCGCTGAAAACATCTGTTACTGCTGGCCCTGCCTTGGATCTTCGCAGCCCTGGCTCGGGGAGTAACCAGGTTTTGGTCACCTCCATTGCTAATCCAGTGGACGCAGAGAACAACCGTCATGGTGATCATGCACCTCTTAAGATGAAAATCATGAAGACCAGCAACGTTGCTGCTGGTAAGAAGTTGTCATGTGTGCTCACAGCCTCTCTTTCTGACTCTGGCACTTTGGAGGACAGACAGGGTAACTCAAATTCATCCAACAGAACAGAGACTCATAGTGCTAGACTCAGCTCCTCTGTAAAAAGACACAATCAGTTTAGTCACACACATCAAGCTAGACAGAGAGAGACTCTTGGGAATGCCAAAGATCTACCAGCAAAACCGTTTTCAGTTCATGGGACTATTCCCGCAGACTCTCCAAGGACTGCCAGGAAGACCATGAAGGTATCCTCTGATCATCAGATCAGTGACTCTTTTAGGGGAATGGTTGACCCTGATCGCGGCCATTGTGACATTGTTTATATCGACAAACCAATTACAGAGTGTTTTAAGGAACAGCAGCGCAACATGCTCCCACGCCGCAATGCTAGAAAAAGCACCAGGGGGCATATGTATTCAGATGAAATATGGGAGTTAAAAACTGTCCGTACATTGGCTGGGAGGGGCAACTGTCCTAATCCAATGCCAGAGCTGATCACATTGGTCACCCCTAAACAAATACTTTCAAAGCCTGAAGGTGTACCACCTGTGGATATGCCTTTTGCTGGAGCATGCCGGGAGGCAATGAATCAACAAATGTCAACAGAAGAGTCAGATGAGAGGGTGATCCCAGGAACAGGAGATATGGTAGAGGTAGCAGCCAGTGAAGTAGACATTATAGTTGAAACTAGTCAGACAGATCAATGTCAGAGCAAGGGGCAGTCTGCTCCTCAATCTCCAATAAGCTCTCCAACAGAAAACAGAGAAATGGATATGGGTGCAGATATAGAACAGGATACATCTGCAGATTCAGGGAAAACAACAGGAAGTGAAGAAAGTGTTGCTCAGGCACCATTTGAAGCAGAAAAAGATAATAAGGCTGAGCCTCAAGAGGACATACATGAGAGTACTGAGCAAGTAATGTCAGAAATGATAGTGGAACCATTAGAGACTAATACCATAGAGGAAGCTGAGCCTCAACTTTCATCGGATAAAATACAGAGCAGTGAGCCCATTCTCCAACAGAATAGTTCCCCATCACCGTTGAATCAAAATGAGGAAGAGACAGAAGAAACTGAAAGGGAGAGAATACAAGAGGAGAAACCTCAGGAACTTGAGCCGGAGACGCAGATACTCGATGACAACTTTGAAGAGACAGAAAAGTCCAACACCTCAGGTTCAGCAGAGGAGGAGATGGTGAGAGAGCAGGAAATTAAAAACGCTGAAGCTGTTGATAGTGTTATGCCTCCAGAGACCGAAAATGATGACAATGGCATTGCAGATGATGTGTCCACAAAGACACTTGACACGCTCTTGAAGGAATTACCCCCTTGGCGTAGAAAAAGAGGTGTCGTAGTCCCTCTGCCAAAGCGGGTAAGACAAGCAGAAACCGTGATAGTGGGCTATGTTAACGGTAGACCCGTATCATCCTCTGACAGAAGCTTGCGTCGAAGATCAAGTAACAGCAGTACATCACCTACTAAAAGCCCAGTGAAATCAAGTCCGAATGTCCCAAACAAGACTTCTGTTGATTCAGACATTGAAACCAGGAATCTGGAGAAACATGTACCTGAAACAAACACACATGTAGAATCAATTGAGAGTACACCTGTAATTCCACAGGTGACAGGACCATCTTCTGACACACCATCAAGCCCAATATCTAAATTCCCCTCAAGGACCAAACAAATCCAAAAACAAAGAGTTCAGAAAGATCAGGATAGATCGCCTGTCCTTTCTGATCAGCCAGTTGATTCTCCCCAGAGCTCCGAATCCAAACGGCAACTTAGATCAGCCAGCCAGAAGCCAGCTGAAACTCCAGCATCACCACCTTCTTCAAATGTTGTCACTTCTGTTTCCTCTCCAAAACCTGCTGCCACCCATGCCCTTCCATTTACAGAGCACCTCCCCTCCCTCGCCCCTCCTTCTCCGCCGCCTGTTTCTTCTTCTCCTCTAGCCACGTCATCTCCCCCTGCAGCTCCTGAACAGTCCCAACCGAGCACAGTCCCAGAAACAACTGCGGAATTAAACATTGAAAAAACTCAACCAGTAGAGACAACCTCTGAAGAAACACAAAAAACTGAGATAGAAAGTAGATTCCAGGCCAAACAAAAACTAAGGTCTGCAAAGGTTGTAGCAGATGTAAATGAGAATGAGAAGAATCAACTTAGCAGTGAGGTAACAAGTCCATTAGAAAATCAAAGTCCTGTAAAGACTGAAATGCAAACAATGCCATCAAAACGTAAACGGGCTCTCAGAAAGGAGGCAGAAGCATGTGATTTTGCTTTGCAGCAGAAGCCAAATGTAGCATCTTTAGAAGACAAGTCTGCAAGTGGAAATGATAGCAGTTCTTCCATACCAGACAAACCCACTAGAATGCCATTGAGGAGTGAAAGCAGTAAGGCTGAAATGTCCCACCAGTCTGTTCCTCAGTCACCACCACTGGACAAGAAATTGACTTTGAGATCACAAAGATTGACAGCACCTTCTACCAGTGCTCTTTCTGTAGTTGGAAGACAGAGTGATGTAGCTTCACCTATCAGAATAATGCCAGAAAGGATAACTAAAGCTCAGGTGAGGCCCCCTCCATTACCTGTGCCATCTGTGTTGCCCCACAGCTCCGCCATCCCTGTCATTACACCAAGACCTGAGCCCCTCAAACAGACTGCTAACAAATTCTTGGAGAGTCTGACTGGTGAAGAAAACCAACAACAAATTACAAACTTGAACATTAGGTATGATAAAATGCAGAAAGGCTGGGTGCAAATGGACAAAGAGGGTCAGCCAGCGACAAAATACAAAAACAAAGCAGACAGACAGGCAGCTATATGGAAAAGTAAACGCAGGGCAAGAAAACCAAAGTCTTCAGAGCACCAGAGATACTCACCAGTGCAAATGCTCTTCATGAAAGGCTTTGATCTTACCAGTATTTGTCGCTGGTTCCTTGAATCAACAGAAACAAAATCCCTTGTCATTGTCAAGAAAGTGAATACACGTCTTCCTTCGGAAACTCAGCTGTGCTTCCACAGCTCGTCTAGTGCTTCAGGGACCTCTCAAGGGGTATTTCCAAGCCTACAGGCAGAGCGCTTAAAGAAACATTTGAAAAAATTTGCCATCGCCTCTCCTGTAAAGAGCAACCCCAAGAGTCAGAAACTGATTGCCAGAGCACTGGAACAAGAGGCAAATGCAGTCAGAGGGAAAGAGAGGAGAGAACTACCCAATACTACTCAGATTTTTACTAAGTCGCACTCCTCTGCCGAAGCCTGTGTGCAAAAAGGAGAATCCCAGAAAGCTTCTGGTAAATCAAAGAATCCAGCCAGTGCAAGGATCTTGAGGAAATACTCTTATATCCGAGAGAAGATGCAGGGTCAGCAAACCAGCAAAGTTAGACTGAAAGACACCTCAAAAAGCTTAAAAGCAAACAATTTGAAAAGACTGACCACCACAAAGTCTGCCTCCAAATCCAAATTGAAACCAGCTCTGAAGGCGCGGAAATCACCCCTACCTGTCGGTAAACAAATGAAAGCGTCTGCAGCAAAAATG
This sequence comes from Scomberomorus guttatus, assembly GCA_038419695.1. NCBI lineage: Eukaryota > Metazoa > Chordata > Actinopteri > Scombriformes > Scombridae > Scomberomorus > Scomberomorus guttatus. Next base: position 15,329,456 of record CM076458.1, read on the forward strand.
GAGAGAAGGATAACACTGGCTGGCAAAAAGGCAACAAAGCATCCTGTTAAAGCAAGGGCAGTCAAGGCACAGGGCAGTAGTAGAGCTCCAAGAGATACAATTAAAAAAGAAGAGTTGCCAAAGAGATGTTCTCAACGACTAGGTTCTCCTAAAACATCTGAACATAATCCTGTTGACATATATAAAAAGAAGGCTGACAAAAAACTATTTGAAGCAGAGAAAGCAGAAGTTGAAAAGCCCACTGTGAGTAAAGTGAATGCTGCAAAAATGCAAACAAAGGAATCATCTCAAAGTACAGTCACTGAAATGAAAGGTACCGAGAATGCTGTTGAAACCCCACAGCAGAGCGTGGATGTCAAGGTTCCAACCTCACCTGACCAGGTACTGACAAGATCCCAGAGAAAAATGGAGGCAGCAGTCCCTTTGACTGGAAGCCCCAGTCTTGCGTCAAAGAGGGCAACAAAGTCAATGACATCACAAAATGCATCTCCTAAATCAGTCCGGAAAGCTGAGGAAGCCACGTCGACCAGAAAAGGGGCTTTAAAACCCCCGGCAAAGAGAAGGCAGGCAGCCATGTTGCCACGCAGTGCAACAAAGAGAGCTCTGGAGCTTTTAGAGACCCCAGCTAAGCGCACCAGGACATCACACTCAAAATAAAGTGGACCTGCAGAGAGAGAGAGAAATCATCTTTATTTAGAAAATGTTGTTGTTTTTTTTCTTTCTTTTATCCGGAGTATAGTCAGAAGGACCAGAAGTATCTATTTTGTAGCCTTCACCAAGCTCTTCAGAAGATACCTTTTTTTTAGTAGGCAAACGTGTGAAGGAGGAACAGAGATTTTGAAATTCATTAACGCTTTTGTAAAGCTTCGGTGTGAAAATGCAAATGTGATTGTTTGCTGAGCGTTTGCTCTGTGTTCAGGGACTACATACCAGTCCTACATGATGTCTAGCAGATGTAGTTTGCTGTTTGGCTTTATGTTTCAGCACTCTACGACACAGCTGGAGATAACAAAACCTCATTTTAAAAGTAAGAATAACAAACGTCTAGCTTCCAGCTGTTATAATGGCGACATTAAATCCATTCATCATCCCGTTTTGTTTCTTCTTTTTTTTTTGCCATTTTGTATATAATTATTGTTTTCGATAATAGCATGCACTGCGTTTACTGAATGACAGAGAATATCAATGTTCAGAGAGCTTGATATGAGAAGGAAGGTCAGCTTTGGATAAAATTTGTACTTACAGTAAGTAGGCGGTTTGTATCTCCAGCTTGTCTTCCAATCACAACATTGTGAATATGTGACTGTTGTGACCAGGTGCCTTATTTATGAAGTGTGAAGTTATAGAATGTGTTGCTAAATGTGAAAACTCCTGTCCTCTAGTTGTAACAGCTCTCAATTTAACTGGAGAGGCAGACAACATTCATTTGCCTCACAGAGGGTGTGTGCAAATAGTTTCTGTTCCGCAGTGTGTGCCTCGTGCTTCATCTGTAAAGTCTTTATGTTGACTGAGGCATACCTGACAGTTTTATTTTTCTATGCCCGTTTTCTCAGAGCATTAACATGAAATTGTTCTTATTATAGTTGTATTAGATGTTTAAAAAAAAAAGTGTCAGAAATGTTGAAAGAGACGTGCGCTCTGTATGTGTCAATGACAAAAGTTTGTATTTTTTTATTTTGTTTCTGGTCAGTTTTTGATGCATCTCTGCAGTCACTTCTGACCATTATGCCCATTGTTATTTGAGTGTTTTACCTGCTTCTGCATGTGTTAAGTCTTGTTAATGTGGAGACAGTTGCAGATCTATTTTAGCGACTCTTGCAATGCAGCTGTTGCCTTCCTACCAACTGAGATCCAGAATTATATTTATGCCCCTGATCTTTGACAATACTAACCCCATTCAAGACTATGCATGCACGTTTAGTGCCCATCAAAAAGCTATACTGAAAAACCACCTGAGAAAACTTTGGGACAGTGGTTTGTGTATCACTTTGGCAACAATATTTCTGAACAACAAAGGCCTGAAAAGTGTGTACATGTGATTGGTGTTAATGGCCTCTTTAGAATTGATGGCACATTACAGGCTGATAAAGTCCTTCCCTTGATTTATTCACAAGTAGGATATAAAGTTTTTGGGGTAGTCTAGTCACACTTCTGAGTTGTGTATCAAAGTACATTGCAGTTTTATTATTATGTTGTTATTTTTTATTGTCAATGACTGTCAGATGTTCTCATAATGTGAAGTTTCTTTACTTCCACAGTAGTAACTGACTTTAGTATATTGTCAAAGGAAAAATACCATTTTTAGCACAGTGTTATTTTTTTATTGAGGTCATTTCTCTTTAGAGGGTAAATCATCTGTAAATGCAAAACATGTCTGTCATGTTTTTATTGTTATTTAAGAACTTCATGTAGGCTAAAGAATTTAGCAAATCTAAAACAGCCCACCAAATATCAGACTTGAACATGTTTATTCTTTACAGTTGCTATTTAAATATTTTGATTTTGTATATTAGAAAGAAATAACTGCTTTATTTGTGGTAATCCCAAGAAAGATACGTCTTTAAGAACTTTGTATTTTTGCTGGAGTTGATATAAAGATGTTTGAATTTTATGTTTGGTTTCTTGACTCATTTATGCCTGTGTTTTAATGTTCTTTAACCAGACAAAGTTGAACTGCATTTTGGAGAATGATCCGACAAGGTCTTGTTAGTGGAAAGGAAGAAAGGAAGGGGCACGGTGAAGACTGAGGACCTCAGTATGCTTCATACGAACTTGGTTATAGTGTATGTCTAAAGGCTTTCTGAAGCCAGGGGCGTCATAGTCCCCTCCTGGCATCCAACTGCTGCCTCAATCTCTCCAACAGCTCTGTCTTTGCAGTGTCTTTGTAGTCTTGACACAATTAATTACAAAAAGTGACAAAAGTATGTGTGAACTGGGGCCACATGCATAAACGATGCATACGCACAAAAACCATACATACACCCTTTACCGCACATAAACTGGTATTTATAAAAATTGATTTTGTTTTTTTGGTTTTTTTTTGTTGCAAATTACCTTTGTGTGATTCATTTTATCATTACTTTACATAGGAGTCAAAATTGTATTTTGCTGTTAATATTCTTTTTATCCTCAGTTGTGTCACACCTTGTAAAGTCGGTTTTTTCGTCGGTTGCTGACGATGGTTTACAGGTCCATGTGATGAATTAATGATCTGGATGGTATAAAGAGCCGCACAGCTGTGCGTAATGACAGCTGTTTTTGTTGCTGGAGAACCTCACAGGTGAAACGGCATTTTCTTTTTAGGTGTACAGGTGACCGGTGGAGCAGGTATGAAAACGGCTGGTTCAGGGCGTGTCTTCACCCACGTATGGCTAATTGTGAGAGTGGAAATGAGGCTCGTGCACGTGCGCCCAGACTGAGATTTATAAAACACAACTATGCGCACGCACGGCTTTATAAATCTGACGAAAATAATGCGTATGCATATTTCTGGCTTTGTGCGTACACACAGTTTTAGTCATGTGGCCCCTGCTGTAGTGTGTTCCGGTGGCAAATTTGTGAAACGCCTTGAAGGTATTTCACATGACAGGGACCTGCCACAACCTGCCATACGGCTCTCGGGAAGCTCCTACTGTGGGACAGATGGGCAAGCAGTTGGCCTCCATCACCTCAGTCCCTGCAGAAACCAGAGAATGAACGACAACCTCTCACCAAAACCAATACGACACAAGGAAATTTGCCATTCATTCACCTTAATGGTGGAACATGACAGTGATACATGGCCCTACATGGTGTTGCAGCTTTTCCTTTCCATCACTCATGCCATCTGATGCCATACATGATATATCATGAAACAATCTGTCTTTGGAGTTGGTGATTACTGATTTGCAAGCATCTTCAGCACCAGCACTGAAATCAAATCAGTACTGTGCTGGTCGGTCTTCCAAAGGGGAAAATGTCCATGCCCCAGTCGAGCTACTTCATGTGCCGATGCAGGGCACGCTGCATCCAAGGTGGTGGTCAGGGAAATGTCAGAGGAGACACGTCATATCACCTTACTTGAAACACACAAGGACATCAGTTACTAAAGTGGCAACAAACTGTACTTGTACTTGTGGATAATTACATGGAGATGGTCCATCAACAGGGAGGGGGACTTGGTATGTCTTACTGTTGCAGGATATGAAAAACCGGCAGGAATGGGCCACAGAGAAATAATTTTCTTCCTCCAGACGGTCAAACACTTTGGGCTCGGTGTGTTTTCACATAGTCAAGGCCAAGAAAGCAGCTTTATTCATTTACTCTGCTGCATTGGATCCCTTCTCTTTTTGTAAAAATCAGTTCAATCAGGAGAGACAAGTGAATGAAGCAAAAAGAATTGTTTATTATACAGATGATATTGATGATTAAGTCTTGTCAAAAGTCTTTGGCGCTTAGACTCCGCAGGGAGATTTTGTAATGGAGGGACATCAGCCCTGAGCAGCAGCAAGTAAATCCCCCCACCAGTGTCTGGAGTCCAGACACTGGTGGTGGCTGATGACTTCTGCTGAGTCTGACAAGAATGATGAGGTTGTGAAGTGATGCACTGATGAATCGGTGAAGACTGGGTGGTGATGGGGAGATCATGGGGTGGGCATGACGGCAACAGGAAAGCACTAAGGCAGAGAGGGAGAAAACATATTTAAAAAGACAGCCGCAAGATGATAGGCTGACAGTGAAGGTGTGTCACTGTGCTATTGGTTAGACGTGACCAGCTGATGTGAAAAGCCTCAATTGATGGCCCCAGGCAGTGACAGCAAGGAAATTATGAGTGAGCATGCCTGAGGGACGGGAATGACAGATGGTTTGAGAAATAAAACTATAGACCTGAACATGCAAAAGATCCTGACTGAACATTCGCTAAAGCTCCATTTGGTACGCAGTAAATTCCTAGTTGGCAGCCTTGTCTGTGATGAACTCCAAACAATAACTTCCAAGTTATTAAAGACTTCCAAGTTAATTTTTGAAAGAAAAAAAAAATTAAAAAGTCAATTTAGTAGCTGTTCTGGAGATTTTGGTTGTATCACATGATCTAATCACTGTAAGGACTTTAGTTTAAAGCATTTATGTTTTGTAAAACAACAAAGACAACAAAAAAAAACAACAAAAAAAACCAAAAAAAACCACACACATTGTTTTAAAAGCACACACATTTAAGTTTAATTAATGAAAAGAGTGGAGGTTTGGTAAACATTTTGTCGGTGGCACTACATACATTCAGCATTATTGGGAGTTTTTCAGTTCAATCCCACCATCAATCCTGTAACAAAAAAGCAAACAGACAGAACCCGACCAGGGATACTTCTTAAGTTTTTGCACCAGTTCAATACAACAGAGACATTGTGTCGTTTACAATAACATATTTATGTATATAGTTCATAGGATGGACAATCTGTGTTTCTGGTCATCGGACCAGATAACTGAATTACATCTCAATATAGCACAAGCACCACTAAGATGTCTACCAGGAAGCTGAATGCACCTGTCCAGTACAGATCAGTGCAGAGGAAGGAAAGGAGACATGGAAAAGAAAGCCACATTCGACTAAATATGCACCTTTACGAGGCACACAGCCTAAGAATTACAGTGACTGTTCATTAGCGTCCTTTATGAGATCTTCTTTTAATGTTATTGTACACCACTGGGATCACATCAACAGCATGTAAAACAAAGTTAACATGGGTAGCAATATGAATAGGAGCTCTGTGATGTGGCATTGTACCGAGCTGAGATCTGGGATGTGCAGCCTTTTACATTATAAAGAGACTTTTTTTTTTTTTTTTTTTTTTTTAACATTTAGATCAGCAAAATGGAAAAAACACGATCCCAATCTTCAGGAAGAACAATGCCTTAAGCCATCCTGATGAACTGTCACTTATAAAACAGTATGTGATTTCTATATCTTACATTGGAAACTAAATAACAGCTAAAAGTTACCACTTCATGAATAAGCATAGGTCATATTTATCTATACACATTTATACATTCAGGTATGACTGTTGTGGTCACTGTAATTGGCACCGTTTCTTCTTTTTTTTTTTTTTTGTGGATAGCCAGTCAGAACTGACAAACATTTAAATGTCCAGACCTTTCTCATTTATTATCTGTCAGTAGTAGGCATGTACTGCTTCACACAGTTGCCTCTTCAAACAGATCTAGGATGATATACATACACAGGAAACTTCATCCTATTTCTTCTGGCTTGACAGTAGCTTATGATCAGTTGAGCTTGACTACTTGAACTCTGTTGAACTAAAAACACCTCAACGGACTTCTCTCTATGGCAAACATCTCTCAAATTAAAATGATAGAAATACAACCGAGCACTTCCAACAAAATGAACATGAAAACAATCAGAAGCCTTTAAAGTGTGATATGGTAATTACAAGGTAAATTTGAGGGGGACATGTGTTAATCTCACACACATCCCAGCTCTGACCTCTCCAGCTCGTGCAGCAAATGAGGAATGTCTGAGCCGGAGAGGAGGAAAACACTGTCGTAACTCGCTATTAAGTGATGTTACAAATACCTTACATATTTTTATGCAATTTTTATTCATTATTTTACCTTTTTTCGTCTTTTTGAAATTTTTGAAAATATCTGAAAGTCAGGAACATTTATGCCTTCCACTTTCTACAGGAAAACGCCTTGAGATAAAATAAATAAAGGAACAAAAACAAGCACAGACTCTCATGAATTAGATGTAATATTCACATGGAAGACAACATATACAATATTAAACATATTTCTAGACCAATACTGCCTCCTATACAACAAGGCCAACCAGCTGCTGTATTTTTGGCCAATTACTGTAATTAATTACCTTGTTGGAACAAGTGAGATCAACAAATAAAAACACCTAGGGAACCACCTGCCAGTCCACCAGTCCCAAAGCTTCCAGAAACAGACTTACTCTTTAACATAGAAAAATACTATACCAAAATGAAATACAAATATATATATATTAGAATCTGTTAGGCATTTCTATATAAAGGGTTGTTGGGGAGGGGTTTTTTTGGGAGCGGGGTGGGGGCTAAAGGAGTTAGGTTACATCATGAAACAAAATATAACAAAAATAAAAACAAATCAATATGGGAAATTAGACGTAACAAAACAAAAATCAGAAGATGATTCTGCAACCTTTTGTTTCGTAATAACATTTATAATGATATTAAGAAGCTCTACATATTTGTTGGCAAACTTTTCTCCACACATGCAACAGTTTGCAAACGTTTAATACTGCAGGCATCAAGAGGAGCGGGGGCTGAACGGCCTCCTGCTCAAAGGGGGTGGGATTATGCAAATCATCCTAACCCTGAGGCAATGCATGCTGGGGGGACTGGTAACCACTGGGCGCACTGCCAGCACCAGATTGGTTTGCTGTATGAACAGAAGAGATAGTTGCACCACACAGGCCCTCTCACTTCTACTGGTGTTAAGACTGTGTGTGTGTGTGTGTGTGTGTGTGTGTGTGTGTGTGCATGTATGTACGGTACGCCATGCATGTGTGATCATGTACTTCAGAGAGGTGTATGACTGTCGTCTTCAGTGCTGCTAGTCAGTGCAGTCTCTATTTTTACGGAGTTTCTATGTAACAGTACCTCACAGCAAACAACTGTGACACCAGACCACCTGGCCTCAAAGCCACGACATCCACACCGGATTATGTGCCACTCTAAACCCTACCTTTCTTTGTTCACTTCTACATGTGCATGTGTCGATGGATGACTGTATCCTGGCAGAGAAGATGCTACACCAAACCAACAACAACTTTTAACTGAACCCAAACCATATCCAGCCCAGTCCAGGTAACCCAGCCAAGCTCAACTCAAGATAGCTTTGCCAAGTCAAACGGTCCAGCTCTCTCCTTATTCACTTCTTTTCCCTCTCTTTGCCTTTCTTCGCTTCTCTTGTGCCATTCTCAGCCAGGCTGGACCCCACTGTCCTCGCTGCCTCCACGGAGTAAAGATGGTAGATGGTGGTTAGGCTGTCAGAGGCCTCACAGATGGATGGGGAATTCACACTGGGTAATTTGAGTTGGAGGGATGCCTCACTCCGAATGCAACACCTTTGAAATCTCTGGACCTCTTGGAACAATGTTGCAGATACAATGGTTTTGTTGCTGTTGTCACTTCTACATTTTTGCTCATGATGTTGGTTTCTCTGTGTTACTGTAGGTCACACACCCTTGGAAGGGGAGGAAATGTCCTATTTTACAAACATTGTTGTCCATAATATATAGATAGAGGTTTTATATATATTCTTTATAATCTCTCTTTCTTCTCTTTCCCTCCCTCGCTCGCTTTCCTCCAGTCCTCTCTCTTCCCTCCTTCCTTCCTTTCTTTCTATCTTCTGCTCAACGGCAGCGGCAGGAAACGTGAGTGAATGGTGCTACATGCAGCCCACGCAGCCACACTTGATGGTCTTTTCCACTTCCTCGCTGAAGGAGGTTCCATCGCTGCATTCAAAGGTGTATTTCCGGCGTTTCATCCGCTGGCTGGCGCAGCAGGCCCCCGTGTCGCAGGCTCCGGTGCAATCCACCCAGGAGACCATGCGTGTTGTCTGGCAGATGGCGTAGCCTCGCTGCACCTGGTAGAAGTCTCGCACAGGCTCCCCTCGGCACTCAGACTCTGGGAAACAGGAAAAACACCCACAGACATTAGTATAAACGCTTTTTTGGATCGAGCCAAAAAATATAATTTTCTTTATCTTTGAGATTCCAGATTGAGCAAACCAACCTGCGTCACAAAGTTCCCCAGTGTAGCCACTTTCACAGTGACAGTAGGCGTCTCCTGTGTCTGAGATTTGGCAGCGACCGTGTTTGCAGGCCAGCCGGCGGCAGGGGTTGAACAGCTCCCCTTGTTGGTTACACAGGGCACCGCGGTAACCCTCCACACACTCGCAGCGGTATGACTGACTGTCCAGTGGGATGCACTTTCCATGGACGCATCTAGTAAGAGGACAACACTCTGTTAATGTCTAAGAAGGTGTACCTAAGCTGAAGCTGTACCTACCTGTAAATTGATCTTTTGAGAGAAATAACATCACAAATTTGTCCCAGAACAACATAGGACACTCTCTATCCTTAGACACTCAATTTGGACAAGGAAAAGCTAAAAAACAAAATAACTAGTATTATGGGAAGAGCATGGATATAAGAACATACTTGCTGCCCTGGCAGGGGTTGGTAGCAGGCTGGTCACAGTGCGGCCCGCTCCAGCCTGGCTGGCAGTGGCATACTGGTCCCTGGACCCCATCAGGTTGGCAGATGCCATGTACACAGTAGATCTTCTTGCAGGGCTCACAGCCCGGTACCACGCCAGGCTTCATCTGGGTCTTGGTAAAGTCCTGGAGCTCATTGTTGATGTACAGGTTCTGGATACAGCCATGGAAACTGGAACCGTTCTGGATCTGCCAGAGACGGAAAGCGCCAGAATGTACGTCTACTGGCATACCTGGAGGACGAGGGGAGAAGGAAAGGAGATGATGTTTATAGATGTGAAAGCTGGCAAGCGGGATCACAAACAGACAGCTAACACGGGGCTGGTATGAGTGTAATGGAGGAGAGCATTTTCAAACATGTGTGTCCCACAGTGCATTCAGTATGTCCGATTGATATATGCTACTTTTTAAATATTTATTTAAATATTTATTTAAAAAGTATTTTGTATTTGCACCACAAGACACATCATCCTTGAAAAAAAGGACAGCAAAAGGCAAACAGGTATAGGGAAATGTCTCCTGTAGAGTTGTATGAATGAAGAACAGTACAGCACAACACAGCACATCACAGCACTGAAACAAACTGTACAAATTCAAGGCCACTTCTGAGCAAACCATCATGTTAATCCCAGAATTGGGGTTGAACGGCAACAAAGGTTTCTAATTTTTCAAATGACATGATAAAAGGATGTCAAGAGTGGCTAAATCACACATACAAATAAATACAGTTGCATTTTGTGCAAACAAAATCCATGCCAATACGAAACAAACTTAAAGGAAAGACTGTGTCTGGTAGTTCTCACAGAAGTCACTAGAGGGCAGACTTTACACACTGTAAAATGTGCTGTAAAGACAATGGATATGTTGGACTACAAAGTGGACATAGGGTTCACTGTGTGTTGTATGATCACTATAGGTAATGAGTCATTTTTGAGAAATATGTTTTATCTGTCATAGTGAAATGTGTTATTTATTCATTACAAATTTGTGCATACAGTGTATTTGTTGGTCTATGTATATTTTTTGTATTGTACATTAATTTGTGGCCCCTAGCAAACACAGTTATGACTGAAGGTGGGGATGGTGTGGTTGGAGGATAGGGTTTGGGTGGAGGTAGGACTGGGTTGCATGGTTGAGGGGAGGGGTTGGTTGCGGTGGTGACAAAGCGATGGGGGAGGGGAGGTGATTGACAGTAGTGTAGTAGTTAAGAGTGCCTGCAGAGGAGGGAGGTGTGTTCTGGAGAGGGCCCCTACCCCCCACGTATAGCGGAGCCTCCCCGTTGAGGGGCCGCACCGCCCCAAAGCTGTCCATTGTGGTGGGGAGACCTCCGTCAATGGACAGGTTCACCATCTGGTCAAAGGTCACAAGCTCCACTGTGTGGAACTGGCCATCGTTGATAGTCTCAGTACTGGCAAAAGAAAACAGACACAGGACATAAGACATAATTAGACAGCCATAGACAACATAATTACCTCACAAAGATCTAATTAAAAAAATACAAACGCTACGTTTTCATCAGGAGTCAGCAGAGACAGTAAACTTCAGCCTTTCAAGGGGTTGTTGGGTCCTTACCTGTAGATGGCGTGTCCAGGCTGGCTGCCGGGGTCATAGCTGACCTTGACGTGACCTTGGTAGAGCTCCACTGCAATATGATCATTGTCTCCATTGTACAGCAGGATACCATTATCCTCATCTGTGGATACCTACAGACAGACATTTGAATTTGTCAGGTGTCAGAAAGGCAGCGTCTTCACGCAGAAATCATATAAATGTTTGCGCATTAACACACTGTGTATACCTGTAGGGTGATGTTAGCTTGGGGCCAGTTCTTGAGGTCAGAGAGCAATAAGTAGGAATCTCTGTCGATGAAGTTGACGCTGACCAGCTTCTCACAGCGTGGCCCGCCGAACTCTGGGGGACACTGGCAGAGGGCACGACCACCTCGCTCCACACAGGGGGCGTTGTTCTGGCAGTCGGCCAGCTCGCACAGAGACAGTGGGGACGGAGGAACCTCGCATAACTGACCGCTGAAGAAGAATTGTGTGAGTATAAAATGTGAGTACAGCAGAGAAGTGATTAGCCCATTCATGTTGAATTTGTGCTATTTCTTACCTGTATCCTTCAGCACAGACGCAGGAGTATCCATTCAGCTCATCCACACACTGAGCTCCATTCTGACAGCGATGCTCCCCACAGTCATTATAGTCTACACTGCAGTCATCGCCAACATAACCAGGAGAGCACACACACCTGCAGTACACAAACACATTACTCAAATTAAGCCAAAAATAGCCAGAGATACCTCACAGTCTGTGTGTAACGCCTATTTTCTGATGTATATGCAGCAGCAGGAGAGGCAGCAAACACTCACTTGGGCCCCGTGGAGGTGATGAGGCAGGTAGACTGATGTTGGCAGGGGCTCCGTCCTGGGGCGCACACATCCTCCATTTCCTCACACATCTCTCCTACATGAAAATAAAAACATTATGTTATAGAACGGTTCCATCCTGAGCACCTGCTGCTCATTGAAGTCAGAATATTACACCACCTGTGTAGTAGGAGGGACAAAAGCAAGTGTAGTTGTTGACTCCGTCGATGCAGGTTGCTCCGTTCTCACAGTCGTTGTCTTCGCAGTCGTCAATGTTGGTTTGGCAAGTGGGGCCCTCAAAGCCCAGTGGACATGTACAACTGCAAAAACACACACACTCATTATGTCAACATGTATAGTTACTCAAGTTCCTCTCACTCTTAGATTCAATCCTTTTGTTGCATTTATTTCTAAGCTCCACACCTGTATTCTCCCGCCCCATCCTCATTCACTTGGCAGGTTCCTCCATTGGCACATGGGTTACTCACGCAGGCATTCAGAGCTGTCTCACAGTTCTTGCCCTGAGACAGAGAGCAAAGACACATTTACTGTCAGACCTGCAACACCTTTACGTCTACGTCGAACTGGATATTCTCAAACGCTGTATGTGGTAGCATTGTGTGGCTCTGACCTTGAATCCCGGAGGACAGCTGCACCTGTAGATCTCCACCAGGTCACTGTGACAGATGCCTTGGTTAAGACAGGGACTGGACAGACAGGGGTTACACTTGGCCAGCACAGCCCTGTCCACGTCACCTGCGTGAATGGAGGACAGATAAGAATGAACTGCATGAAGATACTAGTGCCAATTATATTTCCTTATCCATCTCATTAACTCACCTGTGCATTCAAACTTCTTTGCAGGTGTGGTGAGCAGCAGTTTGCCCTCCATGCCCAGCGGGCCAGCACAGCGGGCGATGCCGGGCTCTTTGTATCCAGTCTTCACCCAGTCAGACAGCCAGCGCAAGCGACAGTCACAGTAAAGCGGGTTGGCACCGATTGCTCTGATAGAACAAGAAAAATGAAAGTGATCGGTAATTTAACAAATTCTGGCTATGTCAGTGTAGTACGCTGTATCACCAGCAGGTGTCTCTACACCTTTACCTAAAACAATCCATGCCAAACTCATGCTTCTTGAAGAATAAAACAGATTTAAAGTTTAATTCTCAATGCCACTTTGTGCCATACATCATCAGGCAGAGGGCCTCTCAATTATGGGCAAAGGTATGAACAGAAGGCACTCTTAACCACTTCTGTCATGGTGGTCGTGAATCAATGCCGCTCTGTCCTCCTGCTGGATGCACAAACACTCCTGAATCGATGCTGTTCCATTACGGTGGAACACAGGCTCATCTTTCAGGCCAGGCCAATAGCTGACACCTGACATCTGCTAACATGAAAGCCACTTGACTGTGACTGTGGATCAATGGCTCCCCTCCATTCTCCCCTTCACCCCGTTTTCATACAACCTTGACTGCTGTACTTCTCTCCATAAATGTCTTTGTTTAGTTCTCTCTATCCTTCCTTCCTCTTCTGCCCTCTGCACCACCCCAACTCTGACACTGATAGGTCTATTGATCAGTGACTGTCAATGGGTGATGTGAATATCTAGCCTGGATGGCAGAGGGCACACAGCAGAGATACTTCTGTTTAGTTTTTACGTATGTCCACAGGTCCATGCACAACCACACAACAGCTACACACTGACCACCCGACGGACACACACAAAATTACAGACATAAATAAACAAACACTAAAGTCTGTGGACCATGGAGAATCTGTATGTATGTGTGTGTGTGTATGTGTGTGTGTGTGTGTGTACGTGTCTTTTGGAGATGTCACAGAGAGATGAGACAGTAGAGGGGTCTGTGTGTTGCATTAACCACAGGACTGCGGCTGATTAAGGGAGGGCTCGGCTCATGGGGAGCCCACCAAAGCCCTACAGACAGGCCAGTGTGAGCCACACGCTCTGGCTGTCTGACCAGACCCCCTCTGTGCCTGAGAGTATGCATGTGTGTGTGTGTGTGTGTGTGTGTGTGTGTACATGTGTGTACATTTTCACAAACTCAGTAATAAGTGCAGACAGTATCACGTAGGCTGCCATTGGGGCATACAGTTACAACTTACAAGTGGGAAAGTGAGGCCACATCGTTGAAGATGCCGTCAGGAAGCTCGGAGATTTCGTTGCCATGGAGAGACCTTAGGGGGTGATGGAGGAAGAAGATGAGAAAATTTAAGAAATGAACATAATTTTCTGCACAGGAAAAAAAAGACAACTCTTGTTTGCAGCATCTCTGTCATACAGCTTTTTCTTTTACGAAAACCAGAAAGAACGACGTTGAGGAATATTTCACTCAGTGTTGGCATCCTGAATGGGTGGTCGGTGGTTTGTATTTCTGGTTAGGCCATGTGCAGCTGGCAGAGATGAGAGGCTCGGTAAGTCTGGAAAAGACTGGTGTCAAGTTTCTATGTGCGTCTGGCTGGCAGGGCCAACATGGGTATAGAGGGAGGGGGGTGACAGAGTTGCACCACATCCAGGACAGTGAAAGACATGAATTGTGTGAGTGGACAAACAGGTATATTTATGTGCATGCTTATTTGTCTGTATCAATATGTGTGTGCATATGCACAATTCTGTTTATGCTGTTATTTTCCTTGCTGTTCTTTAAATAGAAAATAGGGTGACAAGCCAACATGGCTTAATAGCTAGATGACTGATGGCTGTTGTAATCCGCCAGGTCATTACCACCTCCTAACCTCAGCTGACCGCACGCTAATGTTACCACAGCTCAGTCCACAGTACCAACACAGGACACATCTGCTCTCTATGCCTGGATGAAGAGAACTGATGTATAAACAGACTTTGAAACCCTACTTCTTAACCTCTTTGATCTGTGAATTACCACTAAGCTGCGGAAGAGTCAGGGGAAAGCGTATAGCGAGCACGGCTGGTCGATGTGAGGATACAGAGCCGTGCTTGAGCGCGGAAGGGAAAATATACAATGTAACCGTCTGAGACAACAAGTTAATTGGTCCGTGCGCAGCAAAGGTCGCTTATTAGTGTAGAGTAAGTAGCTGGGTTGGTGTGGTGGGGATTGGTTAGGATACAGAGGGCATGAAGCCAGCAGCAGCGTGCCAGCCAGGCAGAGCGAGCTCTCATGGGAGAAAGGAGCCAGGGAGTCTCCAGGAAGAAACCTGATCCGCTCTCCAACTAGCATTCTCTCTGTCTATCTGTCTCTCTCTGTCTTTTTACTTTTCTACAGCTGTATATCATTACATCACCCTGTCTTACCTATGTCTACTTATCTCTAAACTGGCATGAATCTCTGAATAAAAACTGCATTTGATCCATCGGGACAGGCAAAATGGTTCATAATTCAGCATTATGCTTGAAATGCCCAGCTGAACTTGCTCAAAATGTTCACACAGACTTGTTCACCTGCAACCAGTTAATAATGTCTCGTGATTTGGTGAGTCTTCTGGGCTGCATGTTTTCGTTTCAGCTCTTGTTTTAAGTAACTCCTTACACTGGCATCTCATACAGCACTGTATCCAACAGTGGATTGAGAATATGTCTGTTCTGATTTCATTTAATGTTGCCTTTTTGTTCTTTTCTGTTTTTTTTTTTTTTACTCTATCATGCTCTTTCCTTCTCTTCTCACAGCTTCCCACCCAAACCCTGGCGGACCACGCCCTGGCGCTGTCTCAGCTCACTCACCTCACACCCAATGCCCAGCAGGCCAATTAGCAGCTTATTAATCCGCAGCACAAACCACAAACATCATACACACACACACACACGCACACACATGTGTACACGATCGCGCCAAACCACACTACATCCATGCAAGGCTCAGACCCTCGGTCTGTTTGAAGCCGCGAGCGTTAATGATTCTTCTCCTCTTTACTGCTCTGTAAAGCCAAAGGTGCAGCTTTATAAAGGCTTTGGCACCTCAGTGTGTGCGAGTATGCATGAGTGTGTCCCGCTCTTCGGCGGCTTTGGCACCTCACTGTGGTTTCTGTGAAGCTTCCAACTTTGAACTTTGAACCCAGTGTGGAGTCTTAAAGTTGAAACTATTAAATGGAGCTCATTGTCGCTTTAGATTTGTTGCACCCCCACAGCCTTACTTAGTAAGGAAAAAAAAAAAAGGCACGCCACCGATTGACATTTAATGGGAGGTTTTTGATTGATCAGACCAGCAGTAAAGACATCAAAGTTTTCTGCTTCATTTGGACTCCCGTCTGACTGAGACAATAAGGTAGTCCAGACAGTCTGCGCGTATATGTGTGTGTTAGTCTGAGCTTGTATATAGCTCTAAGTCTGTGTGTGTGGGGTGGGCAGCATTGGGGGAGGGCCTCACATGGCGTCTAGCACACTTGCACAGGGAATATTTCAGAAGTGAAGGTGGCGTGAGTGAGTAAGAGCAGAAATAACGGACGCAGCTTCATTAGAGATCAAAGCAACACGCCCAGGCTAGCAAGGCGGCATCAGCTAATGATGACCGAGTTTCACTCTCATTCCACGCTAAAAGGGCTCTTACGCTTTGTGTCTCATAATGATCAGGGGCCTTAGTCGAATCCCGCCGTAAAAAGAGGCTTTGTTGAAGCTTTGTTGTCAGTAGTAAAAAGTGTGCCTGCTATGAGAACACATGGAAGGCCGATAAGTCTACTCCCACACACATACTAACGGGCACCAAGCCAGTAGATGACAAACATGTAGGCACCAATGCACACACACACACACACACACACACATATATATACACACACACAGATGCATGCATAATCTTGTAAGGAGTGCGGCCAGGCCTGGTCTCTGTTTCTCCCTTGCAGAACTAAGCTGTACGTTTGAGTTAAACTGTGAGGCGTCCAGCTGCTGTATCTTTGGATGCAGGTCCAAAGATTGGTTTGGTTTCGTCATCAGTCTGTCTAACACATTTACATTCTACATCTCGGTTATTAAGCAGACCAATTTATCCACAGGGAGCCCATGGTCACTGGGAGTGCACAATCAAAGACTTCATAACTTCATAAAAGCCCGGAGGCAGAGTCAAAACCATTACGGTTAGCGGGGCAAACATTCTCCGGTAATCAGTGTCAAAGTGATTTTGTACAGTGGCTTGTGGGGGGGCGTGTTTGGCCCTGATGGCCCTGATGGCAAAGCAGTGATGAGCTTGGGGCGTTTAGAGGTGAACAGGCAGACTGGGCAGAAGACAAGTTGTGGGCAGCAGTATGAGCAACGCTGCTGCTGCCCCCATTGCTATTTAAACAGAGAAAATAGGTCGGAGGTTGTGTGTGTGTGTGTGTGTGTGTGTGTTTATTCATAAGCTGTCATAACTGTTTAGACTGTGTTTCAGTTCTCTGGAGTTAATCAAAGATTCTCAGCATCTGCTGCACCCTCTCTGTAGTCATGCTGCAAAAATATCCTCCTTAATAACTCATTTAGTCTGGTAGTGAGTCTTATCTTGTTTTAGAACATTTCGTTCAAAATAACTTCACTTGTTTCCAGTGAAGTTTCTGTTTCGAGCATTGTCTTGAAATACAGTAACAACAAAGCAAGATAATGTCACTCAAACGTTCGATTACCATGTGAAAGAAGAGAAACTCTCTTGTACCACTGCCTAGCAAAGTGTTTCACATAGTAAAAATAGAATTTTGAGACTGAACCCTAAACTAAACAACATACTAAGATGAACACACTGATATGTGCGCATGCATTTAAATATAAAAATAAACTCACAGCAGCCGGAGAGAGTGCAGTCCACTGAAGGCCATTTTGGGGATACAACGCAGGGAGTTGTAGCTCAGGATTCTGCAATGTAAAAATAATTACATATGTATGTATATAAAATGCATCTGTTTCCATCCTACTGTCAGCACCAGAATGAAATACTAGTTCTTAGTCTGAGGGGCTGAGGCTTGCCAGGACTTACAGAGTGGTGAGCTGGCTCATGTTAGCGAACGACGAGTTGGTCAGAGAGTTGATCTTGTTGTTGCTCAGGTCTCTGAAAGGAAATGAAAGAGGCATAAGCTCACTATACTAATCTGCACAGAGAGACAGCGGGCGCAGAAAGAAAAAAGACTTACACCAGCTGTAGATACTTGAAGGCAGACAGTTCCTTTGGCACAATACTGAACTGGTTTCCATCCAGATACCTGAAGATGCAGAGACACACATTTAGCTCAGGAATAAAGTCAGTAGACATGAGAAATTATTCTAACATTGCCAGATAAAAATGCGCACACACTTTCAACTGTACAATACAATATTATTAACAACGCAATACTGACACAAAATAAAACAAACCCTCCGCGGTCAACGTTTTTAATGCATGAATCATTTCATATCACACTGCAGAGTGAATGGATGAAACAAAAATAAAAATTATAACTTTTTTGCTTTCTAGATCATCTGTGTGTCAAATTTTTCTCTGAGAATGTGAAATGTTATCGTTCATTTAATATCAATACATTATAACTCAACACGTCCTGCAGCTGCTTCACAGTAGAAATCTACATTCATCTAAATTTACTGCTAAAGTATCCTCAGGAAATGTTGCAGTTGAGTTGAGTTATTGTAAATGTGAGTTGCATATCTTGTGTTTGTCAGGTTTTGGCTGGTGTTAGAAGTTAATTTAATTCAATATTTTGCAACTGTGCTCTGCTTTTAGTCATTGGATCAGTTTTACTCTCAACTCTGACCTGGTGACAAGCTGTAGGCAGTTATTACAGTTTAGGTGAACATCAAACTTTCAACACAGAACACTTTTTCCATGCTGTTGCAGCCAGTTTAATCCCAAGATACACCAAACAGATGAATGTTTTGTCTTGCAATTATTTTTTTTAGAAGATTTGATATAATATGCCTAAAAGTCAGGCTTATTGAACATCTTAATCCTATTCCACACATATACAGTACTGTAAGGTTTTACCATTTCTACTGGGGTTGAATAACTGGATGAAGAGGGCAAACTTTCCTGAATTTCCTGTATAGCTGCAATTTCTGAATGTGACCCACCGCTCTACTTTTTGAGGTGACTGAGGTACACACACACACACACACTTAAACATGTGCATGCGTTCATACGTGTGTGTGTTAACATGCTGATGTATGTACAAGCTACCACAGTTGACACCGTGCCTGCAGGGATGCAACCACCCTGCTGACTGCCAACACAAAGTGCTACCAGAGGGCTGTCACCTTGATAAATGGCTGATTTAAGGCCTGGTCCCTATGAGCAAAGCTGCAGGGGCTTTCTCCTGCTATTATTGTTGACTGCACACAGGGTGGAGAGGGCAGGAGAGGGGGTGGGGGGGTGGATGGGGGTTGGGGGGGGGGGGTTGCTGGTTAGTTAGGGGGGCCTTTGGGTTCAGAGGTAATGATAGGTAATGACGGTGCAGAGGACACTTGGGATAATGATGGAGTAGCAAACTCTCCAGATGACTAGATGAAAGCCCAGAACAGGGGGGCACACCTGGTCACACCTGCTGGGACAATGACAGGCCTTAAGGCTTGCACAGCGTGTGTGTGCATCTGTGTGTGTGTGTGTGTGTGTGTGTGTGTGTGTGTGTGTGTGTGTGTGTATGTGTATGTGTGTGAGTAAGTCTGAACCACTTGGAGCAGTATTGGAAAGTTCCAGACCTATTCCATTCCCTCCCCTTTCCATTGAAGACTGCTCATTAAAATGTCCTCTTGCTCCCCTATGCTCCTGTGGACAGGCTTTTGGCCCTCACACAAAAATGCACACACACACACAAACACACACACACACTCTGATCCTTGGCTCTGAGTGTGAGAGTGACATCAGTGCTAGCCCTGAGGGCTACAGGGAGCACAGAAGAAGAATGTCTGAGAGAATAACTGCAGGGTTTATTGGCTCCTTTCCTCTTCTCTCTTCTCCAAATGATGAGATCTGTTTTCTTCGCCTCCACTGTTTTCACTAAGTCTTATCTCTTTCATACCTCCTAAGCTCCTCTCTATCTTTTTATACTGTCGCCTTTCCTTTCCAGGCCTCCAGGAGCAACGATACCTGAAACTCAAACTGATAAGATATAAAGGCAATTAGCATAATTCATGCCAAGAGACTCACAGTTCAGTCACATTTCTGGGGATGCCTTTGGGCAGTATGTGGAGGTGCTTGTTACTGCAGCGCACCACAGTCTCCAGGCAAGTACATTCACTGGGACACTGGGGTCTGGGCACACAGCTTGACTCCTCTTGGCCTGGGAAAAAGAGGAGATATAGGAGAGTCAGATACAGAGAGGAGGAGAAAGGAGGAATGGGAGGACAAGGAGAACAGCTAAAAGATGAACTGTAGAAAGAGTAGAAGCTTAAAGTCAAGACAAAGCACAAACTGCACAATCCTTCAAGGCATTACTGAGACAATGAACAAAGAGGAAGTGAAAAATGTGAAAAGTAAAGCAGGACAGAGAGAGAGGAGCCTCACTAATGTAATATCGACCAGCAAAAGCAAAGAATGGAAGCTGCCCGAGGCCTGAAGACAAGTCTAACATTCATTCAGGTGCAAATAGGCTGACTGGTCAATAAGGCAAACAGCTCAATAGCTCCACTCAGCCCGGCATCGACTAGCAGCTTAGGAACTGCTGAGTAGCAATCTATTCAGTAAACAAAAGACTGGCACAATGGCGGTCATTATTTAAGATGATCTCAGACACTTTAAGCAGCTCTTGTTCATAATGTATTGTGCAACGTTAAAATCTTCATCAGTCAGGCCCAGACAGGTTAGTTTCACACAGTGGAGGTCATCTACGACACTGAAGATGTTTATCTCCTTTCAAAGAGACAGCTCACTTAATTTTAAAGTGGAGAAGCTGCAACAAAACTTCAGATAAATAAGGACATCAGTAGAGAAACTGTCAAAAGGTGAAAACTGAAAGAGCAGCTGACTCAAATCAAGATGGCTAGTTGCACGTCTTGGTACCACCACTCACCTTCCTCACAGCGGAAATCAGGCAGAGCCACGTCCTGCAGAGGGATCTCCTTCAGGAAGGCGGGACGCTGGCAGCGAGGGTTACCTGTAACAATCTTCCTACTCCTCAGCCAATCACCGAGCCAGGAAAGCCGGCAGTCACAGTTGAAGGAGTTGGCCAAGAGGTTACTAGGAGAGAAAGTGAGCATGAGAGAGAGAGATCATTAGACACGGAAATTTTAAATGTACAGTTATAGGTGAGAGTGTGTGTGTATGCCAGGGTCTCACAGGGTGGAAAGTGTCTGCAGAGTGTCGAAGGCTCCGGGAGTGATGGTGGTCAGCTGGTTGTCGTACAGAGACAGCAGACGGACGTTGTGCAGCCCTGTGAAACTGTCGTTGTGGACACAGCTGATCTTGTTGTTCCTCAGCATCCTGAGGTGAAAAGAAATGACATACTTAACCCTAAAAATCTGAAATATTACCTTGTGTTTCACAAGTAGAGACATACCTGAGAGTTTGTGTGTGTGCATCACTTACAGCATGCGTAATCCCTCAAGGCCACGGAACATCCCGCTTCGGACCGAGTCAATCTGATTGGCTGTGAGGTGCAGCTCATTGACGGATGATGCGCCCTCAAATGCTCCATCCTCAATCTCTGTGATCTTGTTGTTGCTGAGGTTACTGCAGACAAAAAAGCATGTCAGATGATTTAATTATAACTTTCAACAGCTAAAGATAAAAAGGAAAATGAAAGTTTCACTTACATTTTCTTTAGCTGGGAAAGGTTCTTAAACACTCCAGTTGCCTCCAGAGTGGTGATCTCATTGTTGTTGAGGCGGCTAGAGACAAAAGGTTGAAAAAGTTGAACCATACAAATAAACCGATCTATTCAAGTTCAAAGTTCTTTTTAAATATTCAGTGGCAATCATAAAAAAGTGTGAGTTTTCGAATTTGCTTGGTCCACAGTTTCATTTCTTTTCATTCTATCTCTGCTCAGTCCATTTCTTTCCTCTTTGCCTGTTATCAATGTACAACAGACTTTTTTCCTGATGCCTTACAGCTCAGAGGTGGATGCCGGGATGTGCTCAGGGATCTTGGTGAGCTTCAGGTTGGAGCAGTCCACTACGTTGGACTCACAGCGGCACTTGGGAGGACACACTGGATCACTATTACAGGCATTATTCAGACGGGTGTCCTCTGTACCTAAACAGGGGAAAAGCAAACACATACACTCATGTGACACAAAACTAAACCATGCATAATCATATCAGCCTCCTCACTGTACCCAGACATGCATTTCACTTTCCCATGATGCTCTTAGTCACGCATCCAGTCGCTCTGTATGTCAGTAGTTTTTCCTGTTGTGACCTAAGTGGCGGCTTCGTTAACTAGTCTTTGACCTGAAGTGCCCTGAAGAACACCCTGCAGCTCTCCTACCATTCATAGGAGGGATATGAGTGGGTGGGGGCAGGAGTGAGTTATTTCCGAGAGGTGATAGAGTGGGAGCAGTGGGGTGAAAAGAACAGTAGCAGGGGAGATTGAGATAGGGATGCCAAAGAGGATTTGGGAAGCCAGCGCCAGTGAAGCAGAGTATCAAAGAGAGGGAGAGAGGATGGTGGGAGAGAGGTAGATGAAATAATGCACAGGAAGTTAAGCAGACAGACAGGTGGAGTCAAAGGAGAGGAGAGGGAGAAAAAGAAAAGGGAGGGCATGAAGGACATAAATGTATGCAGGAAAGAAGGAGGGAGAGGAAAGAGAGAAGACAGATGAGAGAGAAATGAAAGGTGAGTGGCGGAGGTGCAGAGAGACGTCTGTCCTGATGGAGGAAGAGCAAGAAGAATGAGGCAGCGTGGGGAGTGTGGGACGTTTTCCTGCACCTCCTCTGTCTATGAATAGACGTTACGTGCCAAAAAGCGTGCTGCCAGTTACATCATGGCTGCTCAATAATGGAACAGCACTGGGAGCCACTTAGAACAGTGTGTGTGTGTGTGTGTGTGTGTGTGTCTGAGGGAGTGTGCATTGTGTCTCAGTGTCTGTGTATATATAAGTGTGTATGTGTGCGTGTACAGCTTATGTGTGTGCACATGTTCCATTTAGAGGGAACAGCCCAGCGTTTTCTGTTAGGATAACATTTTGTGTCCCGTTCTCTTTTTGCATGCTCACATCAGTGCACCTCTCAGAGTTTTGGAGATGACATCAGCGGGACACCATGGGGCACCCAGACCACAATGAGCAGGAAAACCAGGACAAAATCCTACAGTAGAGTATCAAGAATCTGTCCAAATAAATGGAACAGCATTTGAAACCATAACCTAACCTCAAACCCTCATCTGTGACTTTATTAGAATACGTTTGGACACTGAGCCAGTGAATTGCATTCACAGAAATGACTTCCTCTGGCTGCCAGTGCAAAAAATTTCCCTGAAGCTGTGTCCCTTCTTAGAGTGGCCCATTGGAGGGTGCAGATAGACACAGCAAAGCAGGTCATTAAGGAACTTTCCCTCACTTGGCCAGACAACAGGAAAAGGCATTTCCTGCTAGAGAGGAAGCAATGAAAGTACAGCGCAGCGCTTTGATCCTGAGGATGTAGAGGAGCCAGGGGAGATTCGTGAGCCTGAGTCATCGCCATCGTCACAACTGCGTGGTGGCGACACTTTTACTGTCAGCAGATTTAAAACGAAAGAGGAGAAGACACAGAGGAGAGGGATGAGGTTTTTCCTTTCTGAGGCGCAAAATGACTCATCGCTGAAGTTGTAGAAGTTCTCATAATTCCCTGCAGCTTGGTTCCTCATTATCAATGTATTATGGAATTCCCGTACTGTCAGTGATTGTGTGTGTGTGTGTGTGTGTGTGTATGTGTGTGTAATGTGGAGGCTTTTATTGTTATCATTCAGGGAGGGTGAAATTCTCATTAATCACATTTGGCTTTGATCTTCCTTCTGCTTACATAGTACTCCCATTTGTTCTCTAAGCCAGTGTAGAGCTTTATCTCAGCTTAGCACACAAAGACACATTCATTTACACACACACACACACACATGCACACACGCACACGTGCACACACAAGCATAGACACTGAATCACACAAGCATAGACACTGAATCACACAAGCATCCACACACACACACACACACACACCCACACACACACACACACGCACACACACACAGACAGAGTTCGACACACATCACTGCTCCTCCTAGTTATTTTCTTGGAAGTGCTCTTGTTAAGAGGTCCGGAAACATCCGCTGATAGGAATCTGGGTCCTCTGGTGGGCTTTATTTTCTTTAGCTTTTACTGATAGAAGGACACACTTTCCTTCCCCTCTGTCCTTCTCTCCCTCCCTCCTTTCTCTGCCCCTCTTGGTGAGTGACTGTGCTCATGCCAAAGCAAAGAGCCACTTCCTTTTGACTCTATCTGCTGAGACTGTTAGAGAAACAGACCTGAGGAGAAACAGACGCACTTGCACATATATCACATTAAAATGCACACATAGGTACAGCCCCTCATGGGTCCAATTTGCTGTTCTCACATACATAAATACATACGGTGCAAAATGCCCATTGTTGTTCCTGTGCAGACCATTTCCTCTGAACTTCATCCTACTATCATCCATGATTCTGGTTTGTTACATAACTTTTTCATAGTTTTGGTCATTGTTTCAAGAAACAGTAGAGGTAAAACCGAAAGTGGGTGCATCAGCAATGTCGGTAATAATCCCTCTTATATATAGTTGCACACAGCTATAGGTCAAAGTTGAAATCAGAAGTCAGTCTGCACACTGTGATGGATGTTAACAACAGACCTGTAGCTTTGTTTAAAACCTCTATGCTCATCTGACTGCTTGCGTTTCTTGTCTGACTGTCTGATGTTGCCATGTTCCCAGCTCTCAGTAACTAGCGCGGTAGATAAAATGCCATGAACGATGGCAAAACTGCGCAAATAAGCCCCAAGTTGTAATAAACTGGAATTATCCTTTAACCTGTGGCAGAATTTCATTTAAATGAATGATGAGTAATGGAAAAACTGATGCCGCTACATGGCTGAGGGTGAATAATTAAAGAAAAGAAGAAGACAATGATAGGTGTGAACGTTTACGAGCCACTCACCTGGGATGAAGTACTGCTCTTTGGCTGTGATGGAGAAAAGAAAGAGGGACGGATGTCAGTGAGACCAGTCTGACCTGCATAGCTGTGGTCTCGCTATGCTTCAGAACAGTCATATATATAGAGCTTATATATGACGACACATGACTCACACGGTACATGACAGTTAAACAGAGTAGCCTAGGACTATCTCTGTATAATGGCAATGTGGGGAAACGTAATGATGGTAAAAGGTGGTAAATATTTGGCTGTTGCTAAGGAAGAGTGACAAGGGGGAAAGACGGTGAGAAAGTAAGAAAGAAAAAGACAAAAAAAAAGGAAAGAAAAAAGAAAGAGAAAAACACATGGACCCCCTTCTTTAGCAGGTCTAGCCAAACGAGTGAGGCTATAAAGAAGTGTGAAACCTCAGCAGTGCAGAGTGCCAGACAGCACTGCACAGTGCATAAACACAATAGTGGTCACAGGATGGAGGGAGAGGGCATGGTGAGGCCTGGCTAGTGCAGTGTGGAGGAGTGAAGGAATGAGGGGGCGTGAAGGAAACCTGAGCCTGGCAGGCAGAAAGCGGTGAGCGGGCAAGGGGAGATGGAGGAGAGATGGCTGGGAGGGAGGGAAGCCTGAGATTGGCAGAGGGCAGAGGAATGGTGGGCACGTACAGAAACTCTAGCCCTTATACCAGCTTTGACTGGTGATCTCAGCTCATTGCGGCTTGAATGTGAAACCAGACTCACATTGTGGTAATATGGAGGGGAAATGGAGAAACAGAGAACGATCCCTCTCTCCTTGGCCCCAAGTTTGTCTGGGGAGATATTGATTGAGGAGCACCGGCACAGCAAATGATAGGCTGAATAAAACCTTTTGCCAGGAATGATCACTCATTAAAGGTGCTGCGAGGTAGAGGGAACAATGCAGAGATAAAAGCCGCTCCCAGCGGAGAGAAAGAGAGAAGGTAAGAGTATAGCAGTGAGAGACAAGTGGAATAAAAACAACAAAGCCAGTCTGAGAGATAAAGAGCACAAGAGAGAAAGAAGAGAGAGACATTTGGAGAGACTGACACTGAGTCACCGGCCTACCGGAGCAGCGGAATTTCTTGCTCTTGATCTGTCCGATGCGTTTGTTTGCTAGTCGGCGAGGGCTGGCGCAGCGGGCACCGCTGGTCTCGATGGGGTTGGAGCGCAGGTAGTCAGCCAGCCACTTCAGATTACAGTCACAAATAAATGGGTTCTGGGCCAGGTGACTGGAGAACAGAGAGGGAGGGGGAGATGGTAAGAGAGGAAGGTAGAAGAAAAAAGGGAAGAAAGGAACCCACATTAAAAAACTGTTGGAATAAACACCAGGAAAGAAGTATGTATACATTTGGACATCAGAGCCACGGACTTAGTACAGTTTCTTACCAGAAACTGTAGAAACCAAAGTTAGCAGTCTGAACGTCAGTGCTGGGGGATAATTTAATTTTATCATGTACTGACTTTAAGTTGTAAACCATATCATGATGACATAATCTTATCATGTTAAAGGAACAGTTTCACATTTTGGGGAAAACACTTCTTCCCTTTCTTGCTGAGAGTTAGATGAAAAGATTGATACCACTCTCATGTCTGCACAGTAAATACAGAGCCTCCAGCAGCAGCCAAACTGTGATAAAAACTAATTTTACAAAATATTAGAAATGCCGCTCAGTATAAAACAATATTGTAAAAACACCACAAACTAGAGCCTCCAAAATGATCATAGAATGAAATCTTTTCAAAACATTATGACTTCATGAGGGGAGGATTTATTGGAGGGTTGTTGTATTAGACCGCATTACTTTTAGTTATAACCATAACACCAGACCCTGCTTCATTTCAATGAGTGTGTGTTGTCATGGATGCTGTTGCAGCCATCCAAATTATGTGGTGGATTTGGATGACCGGAGACCAGGGGAAAGACTTTACATGTATTTTTACACCGTGTTCAGAATGTAGGCAAAACAGGAGGCTCATTTTAGACCGAGGCCGTGAAACCCAGTGCACCCTGCGTGTTTTCTATGTGTCTGGTGAGCCAAAGGGCAGCGCTGTCTATCCGTCATCTCCAACAGGTGTCTTGTATGTGTGTGCATGAAACTGATCGACATGCAGCATGTTTCAGAGCTGGTAGACGCCACAGTGTGAGGTCTGTGTTGATAACAGTGTGTGGTTTGCCTTGTTTATTGGGCCAGAAAAAAAAAGAGAGACATTCATTTAGCTAGTATGGGTGCTGTCTGAGGTGGTGGAAAGAGTGGGTGTGGTGTGTGCTGTTTTTGATCTTGATCTGGCTGCAGAAGCTATGCGTGTCCACATGTTTGTGAAGATGATAGATTTACTCTCCTGTCTACCTCATCATTTCATTCCTGTTAATTAATTAATGTAATTACACAGGACCTGCGAGCAAACAACTTGTGTTGGCTCATGTTTTATGGTGAAGGCTTAGTATGTGTCGGAGCATGTACGGCGGCGCGCGCGTGCGTGTGTGCTTGACTCACAGGGTCTGTATAGCTCGGAGCGAAGTGAAGGTGCCCTTGGCGAGGGTTTGGATCTTGTTGTCGTAGAGCGATAACAGCGAGAGATTCTGCAGGTCCTGGAAGGCATTGGCACGAACGCAGTGAATCTTATTGGCATTCAGCAACCTGGGAGAAGGGGGGAAGAAAATGAAAAAAAGAGGGAGGGATGAGGGGGGAGATGAGAAACAGAGAGAGAGAGGAAGGAAAGGAGAAGAGGGAGGGAAGCAGCTTGTCAGAGTTTCTTTATGCATTCATTCATTATGCATTCCAACTAGAAAACTATGCACAGGTACAAAGTTTATTTGAAGGTTATGACTCCTTTACTGAGTAGGAGTAAAGGGATTCTGGTATTCAGTATATGTCTGCAGTGCATCAGCAGAGTGTGTGTAGGTTCTACTTACAGCAGTTGCAGGGCGTAGAGGCCGTCAAACACCCCCTTGGGCAGGTCAGTGATCTTATTTCCATACAGCACGCTGAGAAATCACAACACAGACGTGCTTTAGACACGGGAAACGACAACCGAGACGATATTTATGCACACATACATGAACAAACTTGGCTACGGGGTTACTTACAGGGAGTTGAGGGAGCGCAGGCCCTGGAAGGCATCGGGAGCTATATCTGAGATCTGGTTGTTGCTCAGGTCTCTGTGTGAAAGAAGACGGCCAAGTCAAGTCAAGGAGATGGAGGAATTTGTTCAAGTTTGGTGAAAAAGTCAAAGATTAAATTGGTTTCCTCTGGGGGGGTTTGACCCCACCGTCACTGGGTGTCACCCTCACAGGAAGCTGAGGTGGATGTAAGGCCCCTGCCTGTTGCTTGCGAGGAGGAAGTAAATGTAATGGGAGTAGGATGAAGATGAGTTCCAGCTTTTTCCCATATTTGATGGTGCGTCCCTTCAAGGGATTTGATGAAATGGAGCGGGCTAGAGTATCCTAGCCAATCAAAACATTTACTTGTATTATTTGTGGCCTATCAACCAGCCCTATGTTGTCTCATGATGTGTGTGTGTGTGTGTGTGAGTAAAAATGGGGTACGTGGCTGAAATCCAGAGCAAAACACAGCAGACTGCCTCTGAACATAGCTGTTGTTAATAGGATCCACAGGCCTCTCCCCACAGGATAACCACTAAGCCTGTGTGTCTACGTGTTTATGTGTGTGTGTGTGTGTGTCTGTGTGAGTAAATGCAACAGTAAAATAGGAACAGTGGGACAGAAAGTGAGAAAGACAGATGGAGAGAGAGAGTTAATGGAGTATGTGGACTGAACTCCAGTCGACTGGATACCTTTGAAGGAAAATCATCATGTGGTGAAGAAGAGGGATATTTTCTCATTTGGGGGTAACAGTTAAATAAGTACCCATTTGTCTTCTTGCAAAGGACTGAGGTTTCCTGGAAATGAAAACGCGGCGAAAGGAGCCAACATCTGCACTGGTGTGTGTCTGTAAACTCAGACACTGGTGTGTTTGTGTATGTGTCGGTGTGTGTGAGGGCTGTTACTGCATCCCCGTCTTAAGGAGTGGTTCATGTGTAGGTCATCCAAACTGGGACAAGGTGAAAGAGAATGTGTGTGGTTGGCATTTACTGGGATAAGACGACGCATGGGGTCAGGAGAGGCATTGCACACATACCTGCACATGCCATAAATAAGCAAACAAATGCACAACCATGCACACAAAAGCCTATATATAACTTTTACTCACCCAATGTTCCCTTTTAATCAAATATTTAACTACGCGTATGCCAGAACAAGCCACTAAAATATAAAACATACATATTAACATGTGCAGAACCTGACCCAGGAGGGTGACCATATTCAACATGATGTATCGGTGCTGTCTAAACGCTCTCTGTACTGGGGGTGTTGGACGCAGGACAGGCTGGGCCAGTGAGGGCACGCAGCCAGCTGAATCAACAGAGGCACCGAGGGTCAACACAGACATGCAGCCGTGCATTGTTGTTGCTAAATGCAGAGTCAGCAGCAACAGTAGCAGGTCACGTCTGTTTGGAAGACCAGATGGAAGACAGAAAGACATTTTTCACTGGTTTGTGTATTTTCTATGAAAAACACATTTTTTTTTCATTTTCAACCGAGGCAACCTTTTCTATATAAATATACAATGTTAATAACATTGATTAAAGACTAATTACATTTCTGTGACACCCATTTAGTTTTGGAGTTCATTTTGATTAGAGTTTAATTTGCTTTAATGTAAAAACCTAACCTGGTTGAGTCTATATGATTCTTTCTTGCATTTATTTTTTGTAGAAATAGGCATCACATTTTTGTCAAATCAGGATAAGGGGAGCTACAATGACATAGCAGTTTCATTGGGAGTAGAGTCTTATAGTTAGGGCGGGCCAGGCTTGCTTAGGTCCAGCCCCTAGTTAGGTGCAATAGGCCTAGACTGCCGGGGGACTTCCCATGATGCACTGAGCTCCTCTCTCCTTATCTCCCTCTACATCTGTACGCACTCATGTACCATTAATGCATGTTACTAACTTGGCTTCTTCCCCGGAGTTTTTGTGCTTTCTCGTCTCACAGGTTCCTGTGGATCATGGTCATGGGCTGCCAGATTTCAAGCTTCTGTGGGTCGTGGTTGCGGACCCCATGCTGGCATGGTCCTGCTTGATGCCCATGCCTGCTATAATTATTATTATTAGTCATATTTCTACTGTTATTATTGTTGTTATTGCTATTATTGTTGTTGCTGTGCTTCTCTGTGTCTCTCTCTCTCCCTCTTTCTTTCTCTCTCAACCCAAACAGTCAAGGCAGATGGCCGCCCACCTAGAGCCCGGTTCTGCTTGAGGTTTCTTCCCGTTAAAAGGGAGTTTTTCCTTGCTGCTGTCGCCAAGTGCTTGCTCATGGGGGAATGTTGGGTCTCTGTAAATTAAAGAGTACGGTCTAGACCTGCTCTATGTGAAAAGTGCCCTGAGATAACTTCTATTGTGATTTGGCGCCATATAAATAAAACTGAATCAAATTGAATAGAATTGAAATAGTAAGTACAATTTGTTAATGTGTTAATATTTAGATTTGTTGAATCTGTGAAACTGTTATCATATTTAACCTGTATATAGAACTTGCATGGAAAGAAAACCGCTGAAGTTTGCATCATATTTGATAATAAGTGATTATCCTATTTTGCTGAAGAACAACAAAACCACCTATTTAATTTAAGTTTAGTTTAGAGTTTCCTTCACTTTCACTGTAACATAAAAACTTGATCAGGTTGAGTCGACATGGTTTGCATTTTTTTGTAAACATAGTAAAGAAAAGAAGTGTGTTTGCATTTATTTTTGTGCAAATAAAGAATAATTTGAGATTTCCTTGGCACTACAATGAAATAGCTGTACTTCACCTCATTTGAACTTAAAAGTGTCCCCAGTTTTGGATGATAAAACAGTGTGGAATCCTTTAAGAAGGGCAGAGAAACTCCCTGACCTTCCGTTTCCTCCGTCTTCCTGCTGCTATGTCGGTCAGGCCTGGTGGTGTTGGCGTTATGGGTTTGGCCGGCTGGTGTGTGCTGGCTGGGTGACTGGACGGCTGGCTGTCAATGGGTGAAAAACCACTCCGTCTCAACTACCAGCCTGTCAGTGTTCATTCCCACAGAGAGTGAAGCCTCAGCCCTCATTCCAGCACACTCTCCGTCCCCTCATCATCCCAGCCGCAGTTTACAGTTTGCCCACGCAGGCACAACACACACACAGACCGGACAACACTAGCCAGGGGAATACCAGTGTGCAGCAATGAAAGATGAGAGCTGTTATTATGCTCATGTAGCATCTGAGTGCTTGCTTTCCATGCCACCCCAAGTCTGAGAACAAGAATATGTTCTTTAGGCGCAGACAAAATAAATACTTCATGCTCCTTAGCTGTGGATTGAGAAGACTGCCAATTGTCGCTTCTTTTTCCAGCCCTCAACCTCTTGTTCTCATCTGTATTATTTAGCCCTGAGGTGAGTGTACTGCTGTACTTACATCCTACGCAGTTTCTTGTAGGGAGAGAAGGCTCCGGGAGGAACAGACTTAATCCCATTCTGCTCCAGACGTCTGGAGAAAAGAGGAGAGGAGATACCATCAGTTAACCAAACAATAGACTTCTCCATGGCAACAGAGCTGAGTAATCCCCCATCACCTCCGACCCTTGGTGATTGGCCTGATTATATTAGCGGAGATCTATTCCCCAGCTGTAATAGGTCCAGGCATGTGAGAGTCATAACATCCTTAGAACCAATAAACAGTCTGAATACTAAAGTGCTGTGGACTAAATACTGATGGAAGTGCTGATGGAAAAGGCTCTGTCTCAGTTTGTGGGAGGGTGTAAAGGCCTTCGGCTAAAAGTCATATTTCTTTTTGATGTAACATTTATAGTTTCCAGCACTTATGTTCTCATATGAGATCCTGAAATCAATAATGATCTCACTTGTTCTTGTAAAATTTGTCTTCATCCTCTGGGTGTCTGCAAAGTGTCCACTGAAAACTTTGCAGCGAAGTGAAATATGACTACTTTTAGTTTACTTTTTCCTGTGAGCCTAAGAGCTTCTGAAGCAAAGTTTGTCAAAATCTCACCATACACAAAGTCCAAAAATGTGCATGAATGAAAACACACACAAACATACGCTTGGTCATTTAGTACAGAACAGTCACAAACCCTAATCAGTCTCAGATGGTCCTAGGGAAACAGACATCACTAAACCCCATTAGTGTGGGCATGCATGTCTCTGTGTTTCAGGCTGGCTGCTACTCGGTCCCAGACCAATTCCCTGGTGTAGCTGGCAGAGGGCTGTTTATCTGCAGGTCAGTTCACAGCTTTTAAAACTGTCCTTAACAAGGCTTAGCAGAGCCCGGAGGGAGCCAGCTGTGGGCCTGTCTGGTTGTCCTGCAATGCCACCTCCCAGCAGAGGAACTGGCTGCAGGAACAGGAGACATGAGCCTGTGTGAGGTGTGGTAGGCCAGTGGCTACAACTGGGCTAGTGAGGGAATCCAAAGATCATTAAAATGCCATTTCTCTCCACAGGGAAATGAGAAATATTTAAAAATCTGCAAAACCCCTTGGCAAACAGAATGTTGTTGATAGATTTAACCACCCCCCTCTTAAAAGTATTTGATTACTTGGGGCAGGAATATTTCCACATGATTTAATTATTCTATTACAGACATTTAACATTTAATATGCGCCTCTTAGGCCCCCTGCATTGCGATGTTTATGTCTATTCATGGGGGGTAAATGTTTTGTTAGACATGAACCACAACCACTTAACAGTTTTGAGTTTCTAAATTTTTCAATCAAGAATCTTTCCCCTTCAAAGGAGTGGCCTCCGTTTATAGAGCGATATAAGAGCACAATTGACATTCTTAGGATAGCAGTGATTCCAGACCACAGATTCCTGCGGTGGACGTGCTTTCTCTGTCTGTTTTTCTCGGCCTGTCCCAATGTGTCCGTGGATTTACAGCGGAGTGACAGCGCTGTGGTTCCTCTGCCCTCACCATGCGGCAGCGTGGTGGGCCAAGTGGCTTTAACGCCTTCTCTCATCAACCGGTCGGTCTGACTGGTCCAAACCAGTCTGGCACTCTACATGCTGCTTGC
Organism: Scomberomorus guttatus; assembly: GCA_038419695.1. Classification (NCBI taxonomy): domain Eukaryota; kingdom Metazoa; phylum Chordata; class Actinopteri; order Scombriformes; family Scombridae; genus Scomberomorus; species Scomberomorus guttatus. The sequence goes on from CM076458.1 coordinate 15,362,224, forward strand.
ATGTGTTTCAGTTTCAGAGCTGGTTGTGTACGTGCATGCCTACATGCTGTGGTACTCCGGTGTGTGTCGGTGTTTAACAAAACCCTGTCTAACAAAGCCAGACAAGGGCACACAATGCTGTCTGACAACTTTTAGGCCTTCAAATTGTCGCTCCTCACGGATCGATATGTGCAAGCGACTAAATCCCTCCAATCAACAAAGGGGCTGATCTGTCCAATCGGCGGAGAAAAAAGAAACAATCCCTCGGAGTTGCCTTCAGACGGACAATCAATGGCTCCCATCCAATTTATCAGACTGAACATTTGTATGTGTGTCTGTCTATGTGTGTCTGTGAGCTGGTGTTTGTGTCAGCCCAATCAATGGTCTTCATCCTTTTCATTAAGGTCTGAGCATGGTTTTCATTAAGGGGAAACACATTTTGCCTTTGGGTATTCAGCCAGTGCATGCGTGAGTCAGAAATGGATGGCAGGACCGCAGCGGCGGATGAAAGGCGCGGGGAGGGGGGACTTTTATGGCAGAGTTCAGTCATTGCAGACAGAGACTATGGTGCATAATAATCTGTTGTGGTAGTGTTTAGGCTAACTGGGCCTGGTCTCACAAGAGAGGAGTACAGAAACCAGCTCACATCCCCACAGCCATAAACACAACACTGGCATTCATTAGGGGAGAGCAGGGCAGGGAGGTTGCAGTTCTCCGATTTGTACGTAATGAGAGCAGCATGTGTGTGTTTGCGTGTGCGAGAAAGTGAGTGTGTGTGTGTGTTTCCGAGTGCCTCATTAACAAGGCATTAGGCTGGCCTTGATACCCAGCAGCCCGCCTTGCTGTAATTGAAACTGATTTTATAATGAACTTCAAGCACAGATCAAACCTGCTGTACCAAATTCTTGAGCGGAATCCCCCCCTGCCCTCCCTTTTTATTCCTTCACTGCTGCTCTGCCTCCTCGAACCCGCCTGTGGTGATTTTGGCAAGCCGGGAAAGAGAGAGTGAAGAAAAAAAATCGAGAGGGGTGGAGAAAGAGTGAAGGAAAGTGCGTTTTGGGAATAGAACCTGTAAGGTAAGGCTCTGATGGGCAGGACAGGAGGAATGCACATGATATAAGCCAGTGTTTCACCCCAGTCTTGTAAAAGATGAATCAGAACATAGTAGAGTTTATTAGCAGGACACAGTTAAGTACCAATTAGATGTGAAGGGCAGGGAGACTTTAAAAATGTCTTTACTCATCTGCTGTGTGGAGAGAATCTACTGTCTATAAAACCTGCATGGTTGAATTATCTTTCAGCCGCCTCCCTGTTCTCCCATTAGTGCTGCTCGCTGGTTATTGGGCTCATATATCAAATCACTGTCTCTCAGAGATCCTCCACTTGTGGGACATTACAGCTGGAGGGCACGCTGAAGAGATCTACAAACTATAAAACATGGCAAAAACTGATATGCAAGGCTGAGGCTGAGTTTGAATATTTACATTTTAAAAGTAGGATGTGTGATGTCTTTTAAATGACTTTAAAATTATGATCTCACTATTTCCTGGGTGGTCATTCTATTAGACAATAACATATAGAGAAGTGTGAACTGCGTGTCCAAATTAGGAAATTTAGCACACCACTGCACTAGAAATGGGTCAGGGTTGTTGGGGAACATGGGATCTGTGACTTCCATGCTAGCCGGGTATTTATAAACAGACCCCATAGGGAGGAGGAGACCTAGAAACTTGCTATGTCCTCCTCACTACACACATGCTCCTTGGAAGACATGCAATGCAACCGCTGGCTTTCTTTCTTCATCCTCCCTTTTTCTCAATGTGCATAAATCACAGTGTTGCTGTACCATTTCATGCAGATTTCTGCTGGGGGGCATTAAAGCCCCGATAAAGAACATTAAAGCACTACCTTGAAAAGTCTAGCCCTGCATTCCTGGGAATTACAGTAGGCTGATAGCATGTGGGCCGTAAACAGTTAATGCCCAGACAGATGTTGGAGGACTGATAAACTGAGGGAGGGATGTTAGCAAAGCGCTCGCATGCGGTTCACAGCCATCTGAGCTGATAAGAGCATGTAGTCTCAGTTTAAAGGGGGCCTGTTATGCTCATTGCCAGCTCTATATTTTTTATTCTGGGAGTCCACTAGAGTAGCTTTGCATGATTCACAGTTCAAAAAAATCCTTATTTATCTTATACTGGATCTTCATGCAGCCCCTCAGCTCAACCTCTGTCTGAAACAGGCTGTTTTAGCTCCCGTCTCTTTAAGGCCCACCTCCCAATGAGCCCACTCTGTTCTGATTGGTTAGCTTCCAGAAGCTGTGTCACAGCTGACTTCCCGCCGCTCAGGACGCTACTCAAACAAACCATGAAACAAACTATAGTAGTAGGATTTCACTTCTTTTTCTCTTTCTTTACTCGAAATGTCAACTTCTCAAATACATCCGTACATGTATGAGCCGGAATCCGATCCGAAATATGCGAGTCAACAACGCAAACAACACATGGAACAACCTCAGCAACAACCCTAGCAACCAAGGCTACGGAACGGACGGCTGTTTATGGGCATGTGCGACGATCTGACGTCAACTCGTCGGCAAGATAGAAAAAACACGTCACAAGTGAAGTGTTCAGAGCAGGCTGAAGACCTGGCTTTTGACTTGCAGGGAGCATTTCTACATATGTGTAAGTTTTGGAACTTTGACACAGATCTTCATCGTCATAACAGTATATAAATAACAGAAAAACCACAAAAAGCATAATAGGCCCCCTTTAAAGTCTGCTTTACACACACGCTGTATGTGTCTCTCAGTGTAGAGCAAATGGATGGATGTCTCTCTACCAGGTGATGCATGGTGAGAATAGCGAGCTAGAACAGCATATATACATAAAACATGCATGTTTAAATCCTCTCAGCCTTGTTAAATCCCCGCATGAGCATACACAGACAGATACATATGGAAACACATACATACAGTATCTTTAACGCGCCCACTCAAACAAATGCCCTGCAGGGCCATGCGTCAAAGAAAAATGCAGCTGTGGTTGTCCCTGTGTTTCTCTGAAATCCATCGCTTTCCTCTGCTGCTGAGGGAATCAATTTATAATGAGCTAAGGAATCTGAACTTCCTAAATATGATAAACTCAAACGAGAGTTATCTAGTTCTCATCAGGGTCATCTGTTGAACCAAATCTGACCAAAATCTTTTCTACACTGAGCTGCATATAACTAATAAAATGAAGGGAATGTTGATTTCTCACATTATCCCCAAGTTTTGATGACATTACACGATGAAAGAAATGACCTTTTTGTTCTTTCTCTAATAGATTATCTGTAATATAATCAACAATATAGTGTAGGGTCAGATGTTGTGACTTAGACAATGAACTTAGGAGCTAAATCAACACTTCTGTGATAATCATGTAGAGCTCCTTCACATTTAAAGCTTGATAAAATAAGTTGGGAATAATGTTGATTGCAGTACACATTGAAAAATGTGTTCTTTTTTAGGGGCCTGGACTTGCAGCCCTGTACACTTTTCATTTTATCACATCTCATATCTCGACTGCAATATTTAAGCAACTGCTCACAGATGACACATTTTCTCCATATATATATTCACATATATAGTATTATCTATTTATGATTACATATTGCGATTTGCTCTCTTTAGAGGAGGAGATGGAGGAAGGATCCAGACAGCTGAGGATACATTCAAACTAACTAATTATTGATTTAATCTATATATCAGTGGGGCAAATGTGACTGTGAACTATTTGTACTAAATTGGCCTTTAAGGAATATTTAACTGGGTGTGACTGGGTGTCTGTTAAAGCCAGCAGGTGTTGTGCTCACATCTCGGCCATGCTGTCTGGCAGGTTGGCTGGGATGGCAGTAAGACCTTTCCCTCGACAGTCCACGATGTTGTTACTGCAAGTACACATGGCTGGGCAGGAGCCTCCACCTGTGCTGCACGGCTGCAATCCGGACGACTCCTGCTGACCTGGAGAGACAAGAAGAGGAGAGGAAAAACACGAGGGATGAACCAGGAGGAAGAGAAGAAGGATCTGGCCTCTGCAGGTGAGTGAGCACAGATGAATTTGGTTTCAGTGAGAGCAGCACGACTTAAAGCAGGATTACGGGGTCAGATTGTTTGCTGGAGGATTTGTGCTGTGACGCAGAGCAGCTCTTGCACACATGTGGAGCTTAACCTGTTTTGCTGCTGTTCATGTCACCAATGCTTTGTGCTTTATAGGCTGAATTGCAAATGAACACAGATTCCCGGGGATGCTTTTGACATTGAGAAAAAGAAATGAAACATCCCGCACTTGACTTTATTGTAAAGCCGTACATCCTTGAGAATCAATGGGCAAGAAACTAGGTTATCTATCAAAGGAATGCCACCGTATATTGAGAAAGACATGAATAATAGAGTCGGAGCGGTGATTGAAGGCCTCCCAATAACATCCATTGATCTCTCCGCAAATTTTCCTCCTGAGTCTGCGTTCTCTGGGTGGAATTCTTGCCATTCTGCACATTCAGCTTTACAACCCCCACCTCTTCACTTCCATTTGTTCTGAAACACTTCAACTTTTCAATTTGCATACAGAGCACACAACCCATCACACTGTCTCTAGATACCTGTTCAAATAGCTCCGGCACTGTCAACGATGTGGTGAAGAGCGGGCGCTTGCACTTCCAGTACGACTGTGTTTGGTGTGTGTGTGTGTGTGTGTGTGTGTGTGTACAAGATGTGTGTATGTAAGCCTAACCCAGATAAAATGAATAAAACAGACTTTTAAATGGCCTCATTTACACAGCATTACTAATCCGAGTTTCAAACCATGAATATTTGATTATCTTCCTTTCTATCGCTCAGCTAACGTTGGAGAGAGAGAGTGAAGGGGGAATAGAGATTCGGGGAGAGGAAGACAGAGTGAGTGATGGTGAAAGTCAGTGATAGAGAGAGCACGGTGCTCAAAACTCCACTCCACTGAAAGTTTGCTGCCAAACATGCTTTACAATGGAATTACAGGCGCTAGCTCTCAGGCCATTTAGCTAATAAGCAATGTAGGTTAGGCTTTATGCGTCTGGCCAATCATAATCAACTACCCAGATACAGAGCTGAATCAGGTAAACACGACAAATAAGATTGAGAAGTGTGAATCAACACGCACAATTCACACAGTTGCTAAGCCCGCGTGATCTGAGGGCCTGTGATCTGGGATGGCAGAGATTTGACAGATCTGGGATCAGGTGTAGGGCAGAGCAGAACTCCCTTCTGATCTAACATGGCATATTTGACAGGCCTGGGATCAGGGAGAGTGCAGAGCACAGCTGGAGCGGCCTTAACAATGACAGCTCTCTGACAGGTATACTTGAGGTGAAGCTGTTTGATGTACGCTCATCCCCTGCTCTTACTAGTTCTGTTTTCCCCATCATCTCTTTCCCATCCGCCGTCTCCGCCGCTCTATTCCCATCCCATTTCCCTTGTTTTATTGTCTGTCACCTTTCTCTCCCTCTCTTTCTCCGTCCTCTTCTTCTCACTCCTCTGAGCGTGCTCATTTCCACCCTCTCCAGTCCCCCCATCTCTGCCAATGACTGTCACTTCAAACCATTAACTCCTGTACATTTGCTCGCAAGGTTTTACATTTAACCTCACTGCACCTCATTTCTCTCATCATTTCAAAATATAATGTTATCACTGGCTTCTTCCCATTTGTCTCTTCTCTGAAGTTCCCTTTCAAGCGTAGCATTTAGGTTCACCAGTTTTCTCCCCTTTTCCCCTCTTTATACGGTCATTTTTTCCCCCCATTTCCCACTACAGGAATTGTATTTTATTCCACCCCTCAAGCAATTTATAGCTCATTGCTCATTTCAAACATAATATTTTTACTTCATTTATTATTCCTTAGGAGCAGTAATTCAGTGCAATAGTCATTAATTTTCTGTCAAATAACCCAAATTTGGCACCAGTAGCCTGCATTACATTCAAAACTTCCAACTTTTTAGTTCCCTCTCTTGTAAATGATCACAGGGTCTACTTGTAAATGTTTTTCTCAATAAAATCATTCAGATGAACTATTCAGAAGCCTCTGTAATCCAAACTAGAGTCAGAGGATTACGACAAATTAAGATGAAAATGGGTATGTTGCTATAGGTAAGACCCATTATTTCTTATTGCTTTATTTTAAAGGAGCAGGAGCAAACAGATTTTTGCCCAGATTTCAAGTCCTCAGGCGCTCAAAAACGGTTGTGTTTCCTGCTGTGCACCTGTTTAAAGTAAACAAGATTGTTTTGTGATGAGAACAGCTCAGAAAATGCTTCTGGTAATAGAAAGTGAAGAAAAAAAAAGGATAGAAACACAAATGAGCTGCTGGTCATGCACCAGAGTCCCTCTAAGTAATTAAAAAGTAAAAGTAAACTGGTTCAATAGAGTGTTTGCGCTGAAAGTGTTTATTTTTAAAATCCAATTTTCATCCGCAGATTCAGTTTTTTTTTTTTTTGTATCTGTTATTCTCCTGTTTTTTAATTATTAATTATAAATACACAGTTAAAATTCATTGCTTTTTTAAAACTGAAAATAATGAGCCGTAGATTCGGGTTTTGGGTTGTTTAACTTTAATGTGTTTTTTAAAAGAGTTTGATAACAACTGACTGACTGGAAAGTGTGATATTATTCCTTGAAATTAAGCAGTAAATGTGTTACTCTACTCATTACCAACATTTGCAATTTTGTGACACTTTCCAGCCGAACACTGGGACTGATCGTCAGTGAGTCATGATGCTGAGAGCGCTGCAGGATTTTGCAACAACTAATAATATGCTGTACCCCCTTTTTTCCTCCTGCCTCTCACAACAACAGCATGCCTCTTTTCTCCCTCTTCCTCTCTTCCAACACAGCGCCACCCCGCCCCAAATCCCCCGCAGGTGTCCTGGCCTGGTCACAGCACAAACTACACACACACACACACACACACACACACACACACACACAGCGCTGAACACTGAAAATACAAAAAAAAAAGCGCGCGCGTGTGTGTGTGTGTGTGTGCCAGCAAGCAAGTCCCTAATGAGTCCTTCACAGGGAGTTCAACTTCTGGTCACTCATCCACTCAAGAAGAAACTGGGTGTACGTGTTTGTGTGTATGTGTGTGCACATGTTTGCGTAAATGCATGACTGTGTATTCTTGCACAGAGGAGCTGGAATACTAATGTGTTCATCCTGTTGTTTGTCTTGCCCAAAAAGTGTGAATGACCATTTGTTACACTCACCAAGAGAACCAATTATACTACAGACATGAACTGCAACCCCCCATCATGCAAAACCTCAACTTTCTGGACCCCAAAGTTTCTCTGACACCCCCTGCTCCCTTTTCATATCTGGAATCGTTACACTCCCACGCTTTGAGTCTCTTTCCCTGGGCGATGAATAGTTAATGATCTGTGCTGTCACGCCGTATGGCTGCGTAAAAATCACAACCCATGGAGAGAAAGAGGGGGAAACACACCCACAAACACACACAAACGCAGACACAAACACTCCTCGCAGCTGGTGTTATAGTGAGATGGCCTTGTGGGGAGTGAAGGTTCTCATGCTGTTTTTCCATTGTCCTGATATGATAACCCCAGTGCACGCCATGCCACGCCCTCATGCACATGCTCTTGCTCTTACACACACACACACACACACACACACACACACACATAGTAGAATAGAGTTCAAAGCCACAATAATCCGTGTGCAAGGAGGTGAGAATCCATGAATAATGACAACTGAGGAGAGGGGTACAACTGTCAACGGGGGCAGCTGTGTGTTTTATATATGTCGGGCATTTTCCTGGCACCACAGCTCCTGGAAGCTGGAGACACATGAAAGGGCCAGAAGAGAGCCGTGGGGTTGCCCGGGGGCAGAGGAGCTGTCAGGTGGCTGCCAGGTGAATACATTGACACAGTGGGTGTGGAGGGAGATCTACTAGCTAAGGCAGACTTTTTGGCATGAATGATTAGATCAAAGTAGAATAAAAGTGTGGAACAAAAAGATTGTAAAGAGAAGAGATCAGCTAGCCCTATCAAATAAACAATATACTGTATGAAATGCAATGTTCTTGTGGTATCCTGCTTGTATAGTTATGTGTAAGTAACACTGGAAGTTTTACCTGAGCAGCTGAATTCGTGTTTCTGTACCTCTGCCACATTGAGACCTCTGAGCTCAGATGGGGCAGTACACTGGGTGAATAGGCCAATTGTAGGTCTCTGTCTGAGCCACTGGGCCAACCAGGCCAGGTGACAGTCACAGTTGAGATTGTTGGAGTGGAGACGGCTGTTAAAAGAGAGAGAAAATGAAACATTGACTTATTTGAAGATCTTCTCTGCCTTTTTTTTTTCTTTTTTGCGAGCTGATTTGACAGCAGCTGAAGACACAAATAGCATAAAGTGTCTATTCTTTCTTAGAGCTCATCACATCCAACCACTGTGGCAAAACACACTAAATGATATGCTACATGGATGACTGTAAATGGCACATTCTAAAGGAAGGACACTAAACCCAGTGCTCCAAACACGGCATTCCTGGAATGTTGAGCCTGTCCAGAATAACTCTGGCTCTGGTGTGGTGGACCTCTGGAGCACGTATACTAACTTGCAAACCCATGTGCCCTGACACATGCAGTACACACAAACAGAAAAGTTATAAAATGAAACCCCACTGGGAGCAAGGAAGCCTAAAAAGCCACCACATGAACAGTGGAGTCACGGCTCTGAGAGTTTCAGTAGGCATAAATGTTTTAATTTGTACATAATTTCAGATTTGGTAATCACACACGATGCACAATACACAACAGGCTTCGGGGGGCTATTTGTGTCTATCTGGGAAAGTTGTTGTCGTGTGGGCTTTAGATGGAGGGGGTTAATGGCCCCTGGCTTTGCTACAGACCCTTCTGTGGTGCTCTGCGGTTATGGCAGACTCCCGACCCTGCCTGGAATGACAGAACCTATCTACTCCCATTGAGATCATATGGGACTTCAGCACTTTCTCTACTGTGCCATGCATGCATGTGGAACATTATTTTAAAGCATACACCCCGAATCATAGAGCATTGCAGTGGGATAGGTGTGACTTACAAGGTTCGTAGTTTGGGCATGTGGTTGAAGCTGGAAACAGGGATGCTGCTGATGTTGTTGTTGTTCAGCGTTCTGTGAGAAGGAAAGAGCGAACAAAGTCACACTGTCAGTGCAGCCATTTAAAAAAAAATATATATTTAAAAAAAAGTTTTGTTGTGTACTCTTCCGCTTTATGTTTTTAGATCTATCCTCCCTCTCTTTTCTCTCTTTGTGGCATCCCGCTGGGAAGATAACACCTCATTCCACGCAGATGGGAAGCCCTCGCACCTCCCACACACACGCACAGTCGTACACGCATGCACATCCAAGCATGCAGGCATGATCACGAGCTACTTGTGGTTCTAGAGACATACAATACAATACGCACACACACGCACGCACACACACACACACACACATTTTCCTCGAACCCTGGGCATCAGCTGCAGCAAGAGAATCAGGTCATTTCAATCAGCATAATAACCCTTTACCATATTTCAACCTGCTCCCCCTTTTAACACAACCTGTCCTCCTCCCCCATAAAACCCATACATGCAGACCCCATCAAAACAACCCCCCCGATCCCCTCTTACACCATTATGACAACCCTATCACTACATCTGCAATCCATCCATGCCATGAAAGCAGCCTTTAATGGCTTTTTTTTGTCTCCCCACCCCCTCAAAAAAAGAAAGAAAGAAAAAAAAAACCTTCACAAACACACATGCACATCACAGTCTTTCAACATAAAAATAACAAGGCTGTCAAATTTCCTTTGTCCCCCGACCTGCACTGTTAGTCTACATTGTTTCAGGTGGAGAGCTCTAACAAAGGCCTGTGATTATGATTTTTGACAAGGAATGATTAATTGAATGTTCAAAAATCCGGCATGGAATGCCCACTTGAATGGGATTTTTGATCAGGATGGCAGGAACCCCCTTGTCAGATGGCCCGCCCAGGGCTGGATGGGGTGTAGATGGGGTGGAGGAGTGTGGTAGGGTGGGGGGTGTTAATGTGATGGAGGGGAACACTGCTGTCAACTGTGTGGAACAATGAGTTAATGGAGCTTGGTCTCCACGATGCAGGCCCCCTCGCGAGGCCCACTGGGGATATTTTGGCATAATAACCAAAGCCATACTAATTAAAGGCCTGCACTATGTGTATGTATTAGTTATGATTATTATCTGGGCAAAACAATGTCTTAATTTAACTAAGTGCTTTAATGGAATGATACAGGGTGGGGCTGGTTGAATAACATCACTTCAGATACTTACAACACTTCCAAGCCTCTCAGCGCTCTGAAGGCGCCATCCTCAATGCAGCTGATGTGGTTTTTATCCAGCTGACTGCAGAGCACACAGAAGAGTGTTATACAAGACTCACACACACACACAATCTTTTCTTCTCCCTGTGGGGTAGTTGTAATCATTGATACAGTAAGTAGTACACTGATGGATTACGGTAAATCGATACTGGTCTAGTCATCTCAGCTCATGTAACCCCTGAGAGTGGCGAGAGGGGACTTTGCTGATTGTTTATCTGCATCGATACGCCCCATAAATCTGTGTGTGAATGTGCGTATACCCCGGTGAAGTAAATCAGGGTTGCTACAAGGCATCTTTGGGGAGCCACGTGTGTACGTACACGGTAGTTAGTCAACTCAATCACAATGATATCCTAACCACTGAACACACATACACACATCAATACGCAAATAGTGTGTTACTCTTACCGAGGACCATTAACTCAGCCAGCTAAACAAAAAAAATGTTAAGATGCTGGAATTATATTGTGTTGAGAATGAGCAGCTTTTATGTCTGACTCTGAGATCATTATCAATGTCATTTTTTAAACAAAAATGAGAAACTGTCACTGGTTCCAGCTTCTGGTTTTCTTATTCTCCTGTGATAGTTAACTAAAACGTCTTTGGGCTTTGGACTGCTGGTCGCCAAAACAAGATGTCACCATAGGCTTTGGGAATTTGTGATGAGCAATTTTTGCTATTTGCTGACATTCTATAGACCAAATGATTCAATGCAAAAAACCTTTGCAGCCTTAAGTACATCAATCCCTGCTGGAAGAAGGGGTGAAGTACTCACAGGTTCTTTATGTCTGTAGCTCCTCTGAAAGCTTTTCTGGGGATGGACTGGATGAAGTTCTCGCTCAGATCTCTGTGGAGACAACAATGAGTGGACATTAAATGCATATAACTTATTCAAATACCACTGAGGATGGCTTTGTTTGGTTGCTTTAGCAGGGTGTGTTTTTTTTTTTAAAAGAACAATACAACACATTACTGGAAACCATATTAACATGTTTAAATAATTTCCTCTGTTAAACGTTTGACTTGCAGTCAACCAGTAGGATTTACACTCTATTCAATGTCACTCTTTCTTTTACCACACTCATTGGCGCAGAACAGAAAGCTAAGGGGGATTGTTTTTTCTTTCTAATGTGTGCCAAAACCCCGAGGTGTGGTACTGCATGGAGAGCTCTCACTCACAGTGGAGTGGTTATTTTATAGTGGCTGTATTATTCAGTGTTCACTCATGCTATAATTTATTTCCCTGCTCCGGTGTGAGGTGTCCATCTCGCTGCCTGCACACACGGACCTCACAAACGGGCAGCATGGGCAGCAACCAATGAGGGGTCCTCCCTGAGCCTGTGGGGTGGATTCATTAGGGAAGTCGCCACACAAAGGACATTATCGTTTAGTATTAGACTGTGTGTGTGTGTTCAGCGCTTAACGCTGGGTACAAATTAGGCATTTGAAAAGTGCATGTGTGTGGAAAGTAAGAGACTGAGAGAGCAGAGGGGAGGGTCAGAGAGGAGAGGAGGGAAGGAGAGTGAGTGAAACACAAGTAGCCATAGTTTTAATTAGCAGAGTCTTTTGTCTGCCGTTTAAATGGTGAGCTAACCTTATTCAGAAAGGCTCTGCCCCTCTTCTACACACACACACACACACACACACTACAGCGGGAAACTGTAGGGCCTGTCTTGAAACACACACACGCAAAGGGAGAGCTTCCACAGCTCAGACAGACGTAAACAGAGTACTTATCGTTGCCCGTAGAGAGGCTCAAGCACAACACCAGAATCTATAATACTACACAGCGCAACTGTGCTGCATGAGACTTTGATGAATTCTACTCATTTAATGTGAATGTGCACCACAGCACGCAATCCCATGATGCACGCACAAGCATCCACAGTTATAAAACCCCATGGGGTAATGTTAAAAGGAGTTCCTAAGACTCCTGCGACACATCACTCTCATATACTGTCCCCACTGGGTCATCCTTTCAAGAGTTCTCCTCTGAATGAAGATTGCAGAGACATTGTTTTTAACGGGATAGAAAACAAGAGGGCAGAACACACCACAGTGGTTGTGTTGTGCAATCAATCTAATGAATGTGTGGTTGTGCCCTTTTGGTGGAGCAGAAATTAAAACAGCGCTCTGCAGGCCACAAATACAAATACACTACAATTAAAAATTGAATTTGTGTGTTTGCTTTTTTTGTTGTTTGAATATATTAAACCACTCTTGAACCAAGATTAAATGGTGCATTTTGCTTGAACATGCATAGGTCAGCAATTCATGGGACATGAATGAATTGTGAATAGTCCTATAGAGCTCAAGCTGTACGTTGGTGGTCGACTGTGACTTGTTATGTCTTGCCTCATCTTTACAGTTTCATCCTGTTAAAAGATGACTATGTATTTAACATGTCATGACACTGAGTGGTCATAAAATGAGTCCCTTTATACCTTGGATAAACTAACGAAGAAGCAGTCCAATTATCATAACTTACATCACATTCCAGCTGTATAGACATCGGCTTTATCTGGCTGCTATTCTCAGCGAACACAAATGCAACATGCACGTACAGATGTGCACATGAAACACGCACTTCGCTGGCTTGTATTCAAAGAGGACATAAATATTCCACCTCATGGCACATTCTAATTTTATCATCTGAGGTTTTTGAGTTTAATTTCCTTGAGCAGATCTGAGTAACATCTGCTTTCACCAAGATATTAAGTTAACTGTTAACTGCAGGCAATTTAGTCAATTACACAACAGTAATCCATCTATTCTGCCAGTCAACCATATTTTGCAGGATCATATCCTAAACATCAAACCAGCTTCTTGTCTCCTTGCAAGCGAGCATGGGAGCCAGAACAGTTGTGCTCCCTCCAGCTTCTTTGTTGTTCTCTTGGCAAAACAGCCTGAGTGCAGAGTTGAAAGCTGAGTCAGTCTGGCACCCGGGCTATATTGGTGCCTCTTATCAAGGCGGCTCCATGTGAGAGGAATGCTTTTGGTCTACCTTGCCCTGCACTCCATCTGATGACTAATTAGTCCTCTCACCTTCTCCTCACCTCCCCGCAACAAACACACCAACACACACGCTGCATGCTGTAGCGCTGAACTACAGACACACTGTTAATGACTTCTCCCCCCGGACATCTGGGATGTGTGCGGTATGTCTTTCTGTATGTGTGTCTTAATGTGTGTGTTCGCTCCCAGGTAACAGTAAGATATGAGAACAGACTGCTGTGCTAGGACAGCAATGTAAGAGTGCCAGAGGCTGCATTATAGGTGCAAGGAGAGGAAGAAAGACAGAGACAGGCATGAGAAGCTAGAATGCAAGACGAGGCAGGAAGGCTCTGACAATATGAATACAATGTTATGTGTGTAAGTAGTAAAATGAAAGCTCTAGGGTGGAATCCGCACACTAAAACCCCCATAATCCTGTTAGCACGCTATAACACGATTGGCTGGAGTGATCTATACGCTCCCACTTATGGTGCTGTTTGATTGGATTAGATGCTGAGGTCGTGGGAGGTCGCTTTATAACTGTAGGTCTGTTCTGGGACAATGTGCGCCCAGAAAAAAAAGCCCAGTGACAACCCTAAAAGATGCTATCTGTCGTGCCAGAAACACTGCCTTTCTCTCATTTACTTAAATTGCCTTTCTCCCTCAGCCTGGGTCTTTGTCTCCACTGTCACATCTAACAGAATAATCACAGTGGTCACGGTTTGGAGTCTGCAGTCTTCTGTGTCCTTTAAGGATTTATCGACGGGTTCAACTCCTACGGGAGCCAGAGCAATATTAAATTTAGCAACGCTACATTTCTGCATTTACACATTCTTAAAACGGCAAACAGGACATTTCTGTGGGAGACCATGCTGTATTTTACATAGTCTGTGGTTGCCCCTCACTGGTATTTTCTAAGCTCAGCCCTGACTGTGTTGGCTCCGAGATATTTGACATTTCTGATTAATTTGGAAGCAGATTTTCATGGAAGCACTGATCCCTTCAAAAACAGACATGATTATGTGAGAACAGTCACCACAAAGAGGGATATTGGCCACCATGGTCTCCATCGCTAAGTCGTGACAGTAAATCTAATGTTACAGCTCTTCAACAAATACCACCACAGTGCTTCACTTGAAAAGCGTCCCAAACATATAAAGAAAACTAAATCTGGAGTTAACAATCAAACCGACATGGCAAGAAATGACACACAAAAAAAATGTTCCTCCCTTTTTCCCCTGTTTGTTTCTATCTCAGACTATACTTCCGTGGTGTGCCTGGCCAATACACACTTTCCAAAATGTGAGTCTGTGTATTACTTCAGCTAACCCACAGGGTCTGTGGGGTCATCAGATTGTGAAGTATAACAGGACCAGACACAGTTAAGCATCAGAAGCAGAAGCACAGGTCATAACCTCCAGTCGTCACTCCACTTGCACAGCTCTGTTCAGCCTAAAAGGATTCATGGAAACTGTCAGAACCACGCCGCTCTCTCCATTGCCCAGACTCCTTCCATACACTCATTACAATGCTATGTAGACTATCCCGAGGCATGGCTGCGGCCTCCAGCCCCAGTCCAGGCCCCCAGGCATCTCACAGAGTGCTGTAATGATGTCAGACCTGCAACTTTTTGTTTCCTTATTTCCTGCACACAGCATGCCTACCAGTCCTTTTTCATTACAGGTGTGTGAACCAATGCCTGAGTGAGCGAGAGTGAGTGTGGCTATGCCAGTGTTCAAACAGCCAAGACCTGGTATAGATTTACCTTAATGCACTGCATACCTCGAGGTGGGCAGTTAGTTCATTAATGTAGCCTGGCTCTCCTTAGGTGATGTTGCTCACAGTTCATTCCCATTGTAGCCCTAATGATGAGGTAACACACATGTTTTCAGGTGTGCCTTTGCTGTATGAACTCCAGTCTCCAGTCACACGCTGCGGTCAGAATTTGTAAGGTTTGAGTTATACTAGACCTCAAACAATGGTATTGTTTAGTCAGTGTAAAGTGCTCTGACAATAAACTCAGCCACTGATACGCCTGTTTACAAGAATCCCTGCTAAGTCTATATCTGGTATAATTAGCAATGTTATCAGACATAGCTCAAGGCGCCTGGTCTAGAGATTAGCTGTATGCTGAAGGTAATGTCTGGTTCCTGTCTGATTCACATCATTAACCCCTGATCTTTATCTCGGTAGACTGCATTAATACTGTATACAACTCTCTTCTGCATGACACAAATACCTACTGTGACTGCATAACCAATTGGGACGTTAATCCCAACAATGAAAAAAGCAGTGTAAAGAGATTAGCATAGTTTTTTTTATGCCTATGTTAATCACAGATTATAATTCTTTAATGTATGTTTCTGCAGGTGGATGGAAAATGAGACATACTTTTCTATTTAAAATCCTCAGGGCTTCAGGCTCCACAGTGTGGGAGTCTGTGGGTAAAGTAATACACAACTTCTAATGCACGGATGAAAACATGCACATGGACACATGCGCACAAATGTCTACATTGAGAACACTTCAACAGCCTCTTTCATATCCTAAAGATCTCATAACCTCTGCCCCCATACTTGGTTGACAACAGCAGTTGACAAAGAGGTTCATAAATCAGATGGGATTATCTCATGTTCTGATGTCTTGGTTTTACAGGTTTCACATAAGGGAAATACACACTGCCATTTAAGGATCTATGTGAAAATCTGTCCTATGCAGTATGTTCTCTCCTTCATTACCTACTTGTTCACTGTGACCTTCTTTTTTCTCCTTCTCTCTGTGTTTGTGTGCAGTTCTCTTGTAAACAAACTCTACAAATTTTCTACCATGTCCACAAAGTTTTTTGCAGACTCAGGCACCAAAGGAGGGAAATTTGAAGTTCCAGTTTTGCACTGCTGTATGGATTGGACAAAATACTAGCATAGCTGTCATGTGACCTGCATTGAACTGCAGGCAAAAGTGGGATACTAATGCTCAACAAGTTATTTTGTAGCACTTTGGCATTTTAATGGATGTTGAACATATAGAAAATGACCCAAAATGTGCAGTCAAACTAAAGAAATCTGTGTCTTTCACCTCTAAATGTGATTTCACCTCCATTTGTGATTAGATTTCATACAGACAAACAATGACTGACCCTGAAAAGAAGTGCTTGTAATTTGAGTGCATTCATTATAGGATGTGTGTATCTAAAATAGAGTGTTTGTTTTCTTGATTTCTCGACTTGAGCGCGTGATAAGAAAATGTTTATCTTTGCCAAAAGCTTTTAATTTTATTCTTCCATCTAAAGGAGAGAAAAAGACGGAGCAAGAGAGCGAGGGAATGTGTCTGATTACTTACTCATTAAGAGAGTTAATGAGGTGTGTGAGGGCTGTTAAAAGAATGGCAGTGTGCTGCCACTAACTGCTAACTACTTTCTTCCTTAACGGTAAAAACCCACAAATAGTCACACTAACATAAACAACCACACACAAACTGTGAGCCTTCAGAAAGAAGTGGCTCAACCTGAAAGCGCACCAACAAATGACTCAAGATACAACTCCAAATAAGGGAGCAATAGATTCAAATAAAGAAACCAACCAGGGCATGCATAAATGGTTCATGTCCAGATTTTTTTCTTCATCTGTGTGTGACTCCTGTGATATTAGTATTTATTTATTGCATTCACTGTACTATGCTACTTAATGCTGTCAGAGGAAAAAAAATCAAAATGTGATCTTTTGGTTAAAAGTCAACCTTTGCTATCACTACAGTCACTCTAGTGCTCCGGTCCTTGATATGGAGTTAACTGCCTAAAGACTTGAATTAAGGCTTGAAAAACATTCAATTCTCAAGTTGTGACTGCTAAAAATCCATGCACAATAACAAAATAAGACTGCAACATGCCTTGCGTAGCCATAAACCTTGAAGATTTAAGTATTTTTTTTTCTGCATTGAAAGGATTTATTTCATGTCTGTTGGCCCTGGAAGAGAGATCCCTCCTCTGTTGCTCTTTGTCTCTCAGTAGGGACAGTAGGGAGTAAATGATGGCTTGATCAGGCGTAGCGTGGAAGTGGAACCTCCCGCTCTATTAGCCCTGACAGTGGAGACGCTACAGCAGATGCAGCCAACCGAGGAGAAGCTCCAACAAACAATGATTAAGCAATGACAGAGAAAGAGGGAGGCAAGGAGAGAGAGGACTAAAGGGTGAGGAAGAGTCAGGATGTAGATATTGTCACTTGATTAAGCTCTGTTACTGAGTTTTAAAGAGGTCTTGAGTTGTTAAAAGTGAAAAAAAAATACCCGGTTATGTTAACATGCAGCATTTAGGTGTAGACATATTGTTGGCTGAGGTGCAAAGAACTGTAAAAGAGAATGAACCCGCAGTGTCAGGCAGATGAAAAAAGAGGGAAGGTGTTAAGAGTGGGGGATAACATAAAGAGAAGGAGGTGAGGAGTATGGATTGAGGCCGCAGGGCCTTTGGGTGCTTGCCAAAACATAGGCGTGCATGTGTGTGTGCTTGTGTGGCCCAGAGAGAGTGACTGAGTGTTTCTGTGTGCGGTCAAGAGTATCTGCTCCTTCCTTCTCACCCTCATGCGCCCCCCTCCTCTTCTCATCCTTCTTTCCACACCTTCACATTTTGCTTTCTTTCTCGCTAAATAAATGATAAACATGCCTCCAAGTTGTGTCTCCCTTCACTTTCTCTCTCCTGTCTATCCTCTGTGTTTGGGTCGGAGGCTAAAGCACATCCATTCAGTAGTCAGTAGCAATCTGGATAAGGGAGCCAGACACCGCCACCACTATCATCATCGTGATCACCATTATCATCTGGAGGTCAAAACACAGTCTTGAAAATAAAATCCTTCATTCATGTTCACACAAATTATCATGCACAGACACACATATATAGCACACGCGAGCACGCAGGGTGCGTAAGGTGTTGCTCTAATCCCTTTGTGGTGGAGATGAGAGAGGAGGAGAAAGCTGGATAGAGCTCAGTGGGAGGAGGACTTGATATGCGGGGAAGGAGAAACTGCTTTTATAAAGAGAGGAATAAACAGGCTGCTTTAGGAATACTCTCACACAAAAACCCAGGAGAGAAAGTCTTTCTTTCCTTCTTTGTCTCTCTTCTAGGACTAAATATAGGCTCTACAAAGAATCCTAATGAAAAACAAACACTGTGCTAATACCGAATGCAGCATAATTCAACAGCATCTGTTTGTCTTTGTAGATCTTTTTTTTCTTTTCAAAGCTAATGTCAACACCAAAACTAGTACAAACAGCCAGAGAAAATGCTTGAGTAGAGCTGCATGTCACTTCACTGTAGTTTCTCTTTCCTCTGCAGTGTCGCTTACTCTACTTATTTATACGGACTTCAGGAAATAAGTCATCAAGCAGCATTATCTCATTTCCAACAGACCCCATGGACTGTCATAGCAGAGTGCTCATTTATATATTTAACTCTCTAATGTATTATGCGTCTACACATGCTGAAAGAGGAAAAAAGGGGGACATGTGGACGCATCTGGAGAGGGTTTGTGATTTATTCTGATGTTGAAAAATACAGCTAGCATAACACCCTCTGTCTCCCGTTCTCATAATACACACATGTCCGCAAACTGTCTCTTTTCGATGCGACCTAAAGGGGATTTCATGGATGGGCTCCACTCTAATCATCTACAGCTCACCAACCAATGAGAAACACACAGTGCTCCCAGACTGGAACACTCAACAACCACCAAGAGAAAACACAATGTCAGTGGAACTTATCAAGTCCACATGAGGTCTGACAGACAGACACACATACACATACACATAGAAAATCAAGACAGAACCAGTTTAACTGTTGCCCACATCTCTGCTTTCACTGTAAATGATTCATGATGTCTATGTGCATTTATAGGCTTAAAAATCCCATATGAGCACATACATTTGGCCGCATGCTCTGCTGCCACCCGTAAGCAAATCAAAGTTAACATGGTGAAGAAAGGAGGAGAGAAAATCTATCCTTCTTCCCAGCTCTCAATTCACTTTAATTTCCCCCTACCATTATGTCTACTTGTGTTTCTGAGTGTGTCCAAGCCTTTCACTGGCAGTCAAGCTGAGTGATGGAGCAGGGCTGAGCAGCATCGATCACGACAAACGTTTACAGGCGCTATCAAGTGACGGCGGGGTGTACGATAGCGTGGCTTTTGCACGCGGACACAGCCGAGCCCCGTCCATCCATCATGCTGTCTACCTGCTGGACAATAGGAGAAAAGTGTGAGAAAAACAGAAGGGAGGGGAGGGGTGAGGGAAACATACCTCTCAACAGGTCCATTATCAGTGCCATTACCTATCCCTACATTAGCCAGCAGGCTCACACCAAGCCAGGAATAATGATCTCCGTCTCTGAAAATAGCCTGGAAATCATTTTGCTAGATTGGACTTTACACCCCTGGGTCGGTACAGGAGTAAAAGGGAAGGAGACGGCTATTTAGAAAGACAACAAAGCCAATCTGGGTGCTCTCTCCCCTCACATACACACTGTGTGGCCTTACTAAACTAGTTAAAGATGCCTCTTTGTGAACGGCTGGCTACCTAGAAAGTGGGAAACTGATCCCAAATATCGGATGACAGCTTTTCCTGGAAGCGCTGGCCTGAGGTCAGTGTTATTGAGCTGCTGTGATGACAGATCTACCACACCTAACCACAAGCGGCTGATACCAGATCAGAGGACTGTCACAAAGACACACACAGTCAGGAGCTATTTCAATCAACACGTAAACTGAATACACTTCACAACACTTAATCGACTCCATGCACTTTGTAGAGGTGCAGAATTGCATCGAGAGGCCGAGTGAGAAAAAGCTCTAGGGAAATAGAGCGAAAAAAATAACCTAGAGAGTAGGAGGATTTGATGAATGCTGACCAAAATGAACCCCTGCATAGATCATTTTCTAGTTTCCTCTGCCCCTTCTACTCTCTAGACTCACGGTAATCGAGAGTGAAACCACCCAGTCATTGCTTTAAGCTCTCACAGTCCCTGTCACACATGGAAAGTATCAAGCGAGAGGAGAGGAGAGGACAGGAGAGGAAAGGAGAGGAGAGGAGAGGAGAGGAGAGGAGAGCAGAGGACTAAGCCAGAGGGAAGGTGAGCAGAATATCTACCTTTATATTGCACCTGTTCTCTGTCCAAATCCCTCTGAAAGCTAAACTTAAAACACAGCCCAAAGGTACATGCTGAGATATACACAGTCAAGGACAGACAGAAGAACTCATTAGAGGAGACAAATGTATGATTTCTCTTCAACGCATCTCGTTATCTTTGGAAATACAATCAGTTCTCTACACTTTTAACCAGGTTTTCTCTTTTATTTTCCCTTTACATGTCTTAATGTATATATTTTGTGGGTTTGCACTGATTTAAATATGTAGTATATGTGCATTTTTGCTGCGGGGAATTCGAGGCTACATTGCACAGAGTGGGAGATTTAGTTGTCCCATGGCACAGATGAGAGAGGTGAAGTGAACTTAAGTGAACAGCGAAATAAAGGCTGCAGGCTTTTCTCTTCTCTGTGTTACTTATACTGCTCACCATGATGTATGAGACAGGTGGATTGGGGCTGACGTCAAGTCAACAATTCACCCTGGGCATGTATCACCTTATCTTTCACAGGACACACTCGCATGCACACAAACGCTTCCTCCAAGGCATGCATGTGCATACATACAGTGCTTTTACTCCCACACACACACACACACACACACACACACACACACACACACACACACACACACACACACACACACACACACACACACACACACACACACACACACACACACACACACACACACACACACACACACACACACACACACACACACACACACACACACACACACACACACACACACACACACCTTATCTTAGTGCAGCAAGACAGCAATGTAATCAGCAGTAAGTCGGGCCTCCCGTCACTGTATCTCAGTGTTTCACAAACAACACAATGTAGGTGACAAGTGGTTTGGTAAAGGCAAGATTAGCTGCTGCTGATACCACTTTGTCACAAATTGAAGGTGAAACTATACTTGTGTGTCACAGTGTACGGCACTGCTTGCAGTATAGGAACTGATTTATAGTCCGGCATCAGATTTCACCTGTTGATTGCACCACTGCAACGCTATATGAATACTGTATGTCCTACATTATCAGGCCATATTGTGTGTAATAGTGATGTAACTGTGTGTCCATTGCTGTGTATTTTCCTAACAGGAAAAACATTTAAAGCAGCTGGAGGTGGGAGCATGTACACTAGATTCTCCAGAGAACAAGGCTGTCTTAAAAGTATGCCCAGAGCATGTACAGTGGATGCATACAAAACAATAGTAGAGTTGACAAGAATTTAAGAGTTGTCTTTAGATTTGTTATTCATCTGGTGTGCTCAGGAGTACACAGGGACTTTGCACCTCCATCTGCTCCATCATACTACGCTAGTCATCCCAGATGGCCTGTTACATGAGTGTAGAGGTAAAGGCTAACCACAGCTAGCACTGTGTGTTTGTGTGTATGAACGGGTTGGAGGAGGCAACGTTTCCTTCCTGTGACAGGTGTGTGTACATGTCAGGGGTCAGTAAAGACATTCGTGAAGCTATGAATACATAACTGCAGGGTTTCTGAGACTATGGAAATCTACCATGAATATTACATGAGGCTGTCAGGAAGGCAAACAGCTATACTTACTCCGGCGTCTATGCTTACAAACCAGCAACACGCACACACATACAAACTTTAAAACTATGTTTTTCAGTCTTTTATTTGACTGTAGTCTCCAACTGATGAGCCCAGAACTGTAGAATAGAATAGTCATTCCCATTTGTGTTGCATTTAAATATGGGGGATTGAAATGTAACATTTTTCTTTAATGTTGTATTTCTTTTAAATATCTCTTTTGAATGTTTATTTTGAATTCTATCTGTGTGTGGTTTTTCTGAGGAATCTTTAACTTCAATCAATGCCTCAAGTTCTTTTTGTCAGAACACATTTGCATTTCCTTGGGGGCAATTATGGTAACTCAATTGATGCGATGTTGACTTTCTTGTGAGTTTTATGGGCTTGGCACTTAGAGTGAGAAAACTGGAGCTAAAAGTAAAAAAAATGTAATAAAGCAAAGTCATTCTACAACAGTTAACAGCCCAATACTTTTCAGATTCAATTTCACTCAGGCAGCAAGTCAAAACCCAACTCTAGTCAGGGAGTGTGTGTGTGTGTGTGTGTGTGTGTAATCCTTATGTCAGGATGGGTTCTCAGTCCAAACTAGAGGTGCAAGGCCAGAAATTGCAGAGGTGCTGGTTGCTAGGAGACAAAAGATACCCAGCTGGAATTGACTAAACCTTGAGGGTAGTGTGTGTGTGTGTGTGTGTGTGTGTGTGTGTGCACGCATACGTGTTTGCAAGCATGCACATTTGTATGTGTGTATTCTGTCTGTGAGAGAGACTGAGGCTGGCAGAGGAAGGAGAGGACAATGGAGTTGGTCCCAGCTGTGCTGCAGTGGGTGGGAGTCGTCCTGAGAAAAAGAGCTTAACAATGGACATCAGTGACTGCTCTGGATGTTTACTCTGTCCTCCACACTGCTCTGGAATACCCTCATCCTCCCACACTGACAGCCCACATACAATGTAGGCAGAGGAGTAAGTGAAGCAAACCTAACAACCACCATGTAATGACGACAGACAGAGACAACAATTTCAGCTTGATATACTACAGATGATCTGCTACCAATAAGGCTTTTACAATTATTCTTAATAGTATTATGCCAGACCTCACAGTTTTTTTCAAGAGTTTTCATTGGAACTATTTCTTCGGTAGAAAGTAGTTCCAAAGAAAATTGTTCACAATGATGTCTGTGGATTATCCTGAGTAACCGTGACATTGTTTCTGGAAAGCAACGATTCTTTTAAATGTGTTTTTTCAATACTTTGAATGGCACAAATAAAATTCCATTCACCTACTTTGCATTTTGTTGGCAGGTCAATTTTACAATTCTGAAAACCTCAGCAGACAAAAATGAAACTATCTAAATGGTTGACAGAGGGTCTACCTGCCTCTTTGATTTGTTTAGCATGTGATAATCCCCATGCACATTCCTCAAAATATTTTGTATATGTCACAAATAGCCTAAAGGTGTGTTCATTATTGAGCGACCAGCCTGTATTATACAGCGGAGCAGCAGATGTGATCTGCAATGCTCAGGAGATAAAGATGAGGCCTGAGAAGACTGAGCTTTCAGGGTTAATGAACCCTCGCAGAGGTGCAGCCGTAGGCATGGATTATTATCACAACGGCCAAACACACACACACACACACACACACAGATTTATGCTAAAGCGTCTCTTTGTCTACCTTCAACTGCACTCCGAGTTAAATCAATAAAATATCTTCAGCTCTTCATAGGTGTATTTCAACAAAATCATCATAACTCATCTTGACAACAGTGTCTGATAAACATATTCCTGAGTGAAGGAAGTAGTCTTTCCCTTTTCTAACAGATAGAGTCCAACACAATGGATGCTGAAGCACATCCATCATCATCCACGAGCATTAGCATAGAGACTGATTACTCCCCAGGGCTACGGGTCGTCTGTGTAGAGTAATGAATGCATGCCAGTACAGTTAGCATTCTGTCGCTAGCCAGATGAGGCCAATACCTTTAGATGAATTACTGCAACAATGACAGCTGTGATGGATAAGTAGGAATACAGTGGCTTTTTGTTCCATATGTGTGAACACTGAATCAAGTCCATTCGTTCAAGTTGAACTAACATGCCACTGCGCTTGCTTGTGTAATCACGTCTCTGACAGCATGTGTCTTTGTGTGTTCTTGAGAGCAACTTCTGCATCATTTTATTGCCATAAGTTCTGCATGGACGCCGATGCATAGCCCAGGGCTGAGAGCATGCATATTTGCAGCTGTGTGTGTGTATGTGTGTGTGTTAGGGAGGCTGGTAGCCCCTGAGGAAGCTGCGTGTCACAAAGCCAGCCTGGCACTCACTAGAGGACCAACTGCTAGAGCAGGGGGCATGAAATTAAAACTCACCACCCAGGAAAAGGGAGAGGAAAAGTCAGAGGGAGGAGGAGAGAGCAGTGGCAGAAGAGAAACAAAGGATAATAAAGATGCAGGGGAGGACAAGACACAATGGGCTGGCAATATAAAATCACCCAAATCAAATAGGAAACAAAAGAAATTTGCAGCGGTGGAATGGAAATGTGCTCTGCATTAATGATGCCTGCCCAGATTCCTCTATACCATATCTGCTTCAGGAAAAAAAAGGGTCTGACAAAAAGAAAATCCTGCAACTATCAAAAAACCACAAGACAGACCGTCAACTACTTGGAGAAAAAGTGCTGTTGACCCTCAGAATTTCAAGCCATATATCATTATATGTGTTGACTTGCCTTGTTGCCAGACATACATTTGGTTTGTGTTTCTTGTGATGGCAATAGATCACCCCACTGGTCTAGACCTAATCAACACTGAGGCTGTGCACAAATCTGGCACCTACAAACACACACACACACACACATAAACTATACTGGATGTCTACGTAGGCGTCCTCTCTACCATTTTCAACTCTGACCTCTAGAAAGAACAGGAGGCCCCGAGAGGCTATGATGGATATGCCAGACACAAGGAGTGTGTGTATGTGTGTGTGTGCAAGTACACATTTGTATGCTTACCTGACAATGCTACATCCTGTAGCTGAACTTTGCTATTTATTTTCTTTGGTGTATTTTACTGCTCTGTGCAAACCGTACCCCCAGCTACCCTACATACTAGTACAGACAGAGTGTTTACTGAGAAAATAATGCATGCACACACACACACACACAGACACACACACACACACACACACACGACTGGGAACAGCCAAGCGGATGTCCTCTCCCCGAGGTTTCTATCTCACCCTAGCCATGATCTTTCACCCCAGCTCTGTGAGTCAGGCTGGGAGGGCCCTGAGCGTGACCAATCCATTAGACTCTTCTGACAAGGATGAGGATGACATCTGAACCCCCAGAGGCAGGGGAGGGAGGAAGACGACAAACAGGAGGACTACTAAAAAGCGGGGAGAGTGTGGGCAATGGGGACGAGTGGATAGTGACTCCCATGAAAATTTGAGCATTCAATTTTGAGAAAATTCTTTATTCCCAAAGTGAATAAACTTTTGAAGCAAGTCCCTGACCTTTCCCTGATTAATATTCAGTTTAGCTGACTGGATCCAGTTGCAGAGACTTTATTTAAACAAGGAGTGTAAAAGAGCCTGAGTCAAAAAAAAAATAGCGTAAGCATTATTATCAAAATTATATAAATGAAAATGTCCAGCAGTCACCATTAGAATAAAATTCATATTTTTTTTAGGTGATGCAAAGGTTAGGTTCACTATTTATGGCAAATTAATCTTCATTCAAAATATACTTTTAAATTTTGGGTGGCTCGCTCCTCTATTAGAGTGACTCCCATCATGTTTGTGTTTTGTATGTCTGTAGTGAAGGACTACTACTAACACATGCACATATTTGCACTTTGACACCTCTTCTTACAGTATACATGTATGTTTTTTTGTTTTTAACTTTATGTGTCTGTTTTTAATCAGTGTTTACTGTATGAGTAAACACTCATGAGTAAATTTTTATGTTGCGGATTCTGAAATGAGGGTTGAACATACACACAGAACAGAGTAAACGCGTTCTGATAACAAGTCAGATACAGTGGGATTTCAACAAAGTGTCACAGATAGCGGAGATGCCTTGCTCAGAGCTGAAAAGAGAGACCTTGGGAGGAAATAAAGGAAGGGACAGGAGTGTGAAGGAAGGAGGTGGGGGGAGTTGTAGGGAAGGAGCGAAAGAGGAGGATGGGACTTTAAGGATGAGCGAGTGAGAGTGACAGCCCTGTCTGGAATGCCTTTGTCTGCATAGGCTAATATTTGCTCTCGGATTTTGCTTTTTCCCCTTCTCTTATTTGCTGTTGACAGAGAGGAATGAAAAGGCAGATAGCCAATGGGTTACCTAGTAGCAAGACTTTTGTGCTTGTATGAGTGTGAGTGTGTATGCGTGTGTGTGTGTGTGTGTTGCCAGCAGGTTCCCAAGCAGCAGGTGGTGAGCAGAGGCAGAGAGTATCGTGTTTAGGAATTTTGTTTGCTGCTCAAAAGTTGCCTCTGCTTTCCCATTAACCCTGCTTAGAACCACAAACACATGCAAAACATGCAGCCAAAATGTGTGTGAATTTTTGTTTGTGTGTGAGAGAGACAGAAAGAGACAGGGAGAAAGGATGGAGACAAGCTCCTTACACATGGTGCCAAGATCCGCTCCACCTCCAACCCCTCCCTCCACTCCTCTCCCCTCCTGGGGTGTAAGGGGTTTGCGGCAGCCTGGGTGTCTGCCTGAAGGCCAGTCTCACAGCGGGCCAGTCATAGCGGCGGAACTTTGATGTCTTTGTGGCGAGACTTCATGCCTCATGTCCACGCTCATTAACTTTGTCAATGACAGATCAATGTGAGCCCACAGAATGCTGCACTGCCTCGAAATTACAGCCTATTTACCATTCTGGGTCTGAGTCTGGACTGGCCTTGGCATCGCTCTGAACAAACACACAATACAGCAAGAAAGGGAGAGAGAGATTGTCCGCTCACGATAGCATCTACTTAACAAGAGTAGCCCCCTCACACATGCAGCCTAACGCAAGGAGGATGTTGCTCCACTTACTGGCATCGCGACGTCCTACGGCTTACTGCTCACAGACAGCAGTCACATCTCCACCTCCCATTTACATCCTGTAGTTCCCTGTTTAATGATTAGGAGATTATGGTCCCTCTATCTTTTTGCACCCTAACGTCAGTCAGACAGATGCAGTCGACCAGAGAGTTACAACAATGAACAGTTTAGGCTTGTCTCTCATTACGTGACCTACATTGTCAAGATTTACCACCTAGCACCTTTAAACCACTTCTTGCATCTGAGCTCTGTCTTGTTTTATCTCCCACTCAATCTCACTGATTGTTGATTTTTACTGCTTTTCCCTGTTTTTTGATGGCCTGCCAGTTGAGTAGGGGGGAGTAAAAGAGAATCTCTATTGCAATCTGTCT
The DNA here is from genome assembly GCA_038419695.1 of Scomberomorus guttatus. Taxonomy (NCBI): domain Eukaryota; kingdom Metazoa; phylum Chordata; class Actinopteri; order Scombriformes; family Scombridae; genus Scomberomorus; species Scomberomorus guttatus. Next base: position 15,389,720 of record CM076458.1, read on the forward strand.
GGGAGATAGGGTTAGTGTTGTTAAGAGAGAATAAACAGTCAATCTTGTGTTTCTTTACCACTCCTTCTGCCTATAACTTGGTGCCAGAATTTGATTGGATGACGATATACTATATTTAAAATGATCCAAATCATTTGGAAAAGGGTTTTATGAGACTAAGAAGTTGGGGAATTTTCTCAACTCACAAACAAGTTTGCAATAATCTGATCTGAAAGCATGAAATTAACCTTAATTTAACTCAAAAGTGACACTGCAGTTTGCCGCCAAAATCTTCAAGATTCCACAAGATTCCACAGTCTCATCTCCCAACACATGTAATGCCCCCCACACACACATCCACATAAACATGTTCCGAGTAACACACAGGACTGCATATGCACCACATGTGCACACACAAACAAATTCCTACATGGCCATGCATGTACACATGTGTGCAGCGCGCGCACACACAAAGCCTGATGCACGCAAACACACACAACCAGAGAGATCATGTGTACTCTAAATATTTAAAAAGACTATTTCTCTGTCTGTAATTAAAACCACTGCAGCATTCCAGAGCAGTATCCCCTACCATCCACCCCTCTCTCTCTCTCTCTCTCTCCATCTCTCTCTAGTCTGTTGTTCTCTTCCTCTTTCCTTCATTTTGACCTTTGCTTCAGTTGCCTAGAAATGGGATGTTTGAAAATCTTCCAAAAAGAATGAAACTGTGGGAATCTTCTGTGCAACAACTGCCTTCTCCTTGACACCCATGAATCCCTCACTTTCTCTCATGAGCACCCCACCACCACCGCCGCCGCCACTTCTCATTTTCACTCACAGTTCATCTATAATGGCATCGGTTCATTTACTGTTGAGAGAAAGTAAAAGGTCAGGTTTTGTCTGGAAGGTAGGCAGCCGTCTCTCCTGAGGAGAAGGTTGCCTTTCCTAAGAGAAATAATGATATGTTAGGACAACCCGCAGAGCAAATACAGGAACTGTGAGTCAGCGCCACACACTGTTTGGTTACAAAACTCAGGGCTTCTGTCGTGCCCGGGCCTGCGGCGATACTGGGGATAAATCCTCTCCCTTCCCCACCGCTTCCTCCCATTAGAATCTGCCCAAATCCTGCCTTTATCACTGTGTTTGCTCTGCTGAGCTCACTAATGCTCTCCAGCCTCTCTCACAAGGTAGGTGTTTATATGCGTGTGTGTGTGTGTGTGTGTGTATTAGCTTTGGCCTGCACTGTAATGCTTTCCATCCCTTCACCATCAACATGGATGGAATGCAGAGTGTAATGTGACGAAGGCCTGAGATTGGGAACACACACTTAGAAACTCAAAGACATGTTCCTGGAAAGGAGAGCAACAGTATATTCCTCGGCTCTGGTAGCAATGGATGTAGCGCGTGCGTGAGTGTGTGTATGTGTGTGCGCGGAGCGGTAAACAAGCACTTCTCATGGAGTGGGGATGGTCTACGGAGAGCTGCTCTCATTTCAAACATCATTTATTTATCAGCCCCCCCCCCGTGTGGGACATACGCACACAAAGTCACACGCGCGCACGCAGTGACAGAAATTCTGCAGTTTATTCCATCACGCACCAGTGATCAACCTCAATCCCTCGCCCTTCTCTTTCCGCCCCCTCCCTCAATCCCTCCCTCCTTCCTTCCTTGAAATCGATGGAGTGTTTTGTCACCCAATGCCGCGTTTCGTGCAATATTCATCTAAAGAAAAAAAAGCTCATCTCACACTCAATGAATTTTCATAAACTCTGTTTGCCGCTGATTGGTTAATGAAGGGCTACGGGCTTGACACACATGCATGTACGGGTACACACTCGCACACACCAACAACCCCATTATCCAAGCTTCGGGCGAGAGCTTTGTTTCGTACCATTGGAATCTGACAGTGATTTATGGAGAAAGGGAGTCACACTACACCCTGATACACACAGCAACACAAAGCAAGGTTACTGGCCCAAACATGGGCACAAAGAAAGGTTACTGCTCCACCAACAAAGCCACACTGACAGCAGTGCATGCTGTGGGCTGGGGTCAACACCACATCAATGCAGCCCAACGGATGAATTCAGCCGACCCATTAAATGAATGCATTGGCCGCTTTCAATAACTTGTTTTGATGAATTCCATGAATATGAATCTCTCTCTGCTTCCTCACTCAATGATTCCTTAATGACTCTTCCGGAAACTGTGTGAGGCTTGGTAAAAGCAAACCTCCCGATGTCACACTGAGTCCAAGTTTATTTGTCAGTTTCTGGAGTCATTTCCTGCTGCATTACCACTGCGGTTTTGTCAGAGCGGTGAACCCAGCAAGGCCGGACACACCCTGCTACTCAGCGCAGGTATGCCCTCTGCAATGCCAGGCTTCCTTTTTTCTCCTTCTGCTTGGGCATGTCAGATCCTCTTTATATCCGCTATCAGTTACAGCTCAGGTGAGGACACCGCATTCCTTCTGGCTCATTATGAGTGTTGAGAACACAAGGCAGCAGTTGAGCTGGTAATCAGCAACAATTTTAGCTCCACGGTTGGTTTTGGAACACACACATGCAGACGCTGCAGGAGGAAAACCGATTCCCGAGGGAATACTTTTTCTACACAGCAACCACAGAGCTTTTTCTGCAGCGCTTTGCAAAATCCATTCTGGGTGCTAGATTGTTGCTGCTCACATTCTTGCTGGGACAAAACAGACAGCTGTAATACACTGTCTTGTAATGTCAGCAAACCCAAGACAAGAAGAGGAAGAGATAAGGCGAGTGGGACAGACAGACAAATGAGGGCACGGAAGGAAGAGGAAAAGTTAACCTGTCTCATGTGCTAAAAAGTTGGATATAAGACACAAAACACACAGTGATGACTCACAGACACATAACACTGACAGTGAGTCATCCTTAATGATACTTAATGTGCGGTAAAACACTCACTGCTGGTTTTGCTCTAAGGGCACAGGGATGTACTGCAGAAACTAATGATATCAGAGAACAGGCCTCTGCAGCATAATCACAGTCACACGGACTATATAGAGTTTAGAGTAAACTGTAGAAGCACAGAGAGAGAGAGAGAGAGAGAGAGAGAGAGAGAAAGAGAGAGAGAGAGAGAGAGAGAGAGAGAGAGAGAGAGAGAGAGAGAGAGAGAGAGAGAGAGAGAGAGAGAGAGAGGTGAGAACAGGACTCATTTGAATAAGAGCTCATTTTCTAAAAATGTTCCTCTCTGTTTTGCTCATTTCTCCACTCGCATTCTCTTAATGAGTGCTTCAGCTTTGGCAACAATAGTATAGGTTTGTGTGTGTGTGTGTGTGTGTGTGAGCGTGCATGTGTGCGCATGTGTGTGGAGCTTCATGAAAGCCACTCCAGGGCTCTCCAAGGCCGGCCAGCCACAGCCAGCTTGACGATTGAGGATCGGAATTCAGGAGGGCGGTTGACAAAGAGGCTCTCCCCTGGTGTGTGTTTTACAGAATGAGAGAAACACAGTATAGAAAGTATGGAGAGAAAGAATGAGGGAGAGAGAGAGAGAGAGAGAGAGAGAGAGAGAGAGAGAGAGAGAGAGAGAGAGAGAAAGAGGGAGGGAGAGAGGGAGAGGGAGAGAGATGAAAGCGAGAGCAGGTGTGAGTGCCTGAAACAGTATTGACAACTCAAAGACAGTGGTCTATTCAGTGCTGTGTAATTGCTGTTACAGTGGCTGCTTGTTTCTTTAATTTCCCCTTTAGAGCGATACGGCCGCTCTTGTGTTACACATTAATTATGTTTTCCGGGATCCCCTCTCTGCCCCTCCCCCTCACTGCTGACTGACAGCTCGGCTGCCTCCTGGCCCAGCCTGGCTCAGAGCAGGGGAGTGGGTGACTGAATAGGCTAATAAATGGTGAAGGAGGGGTTGGTCACACCCCACACTTTTGTACCAGTGCTGTCACGCCTGACCCTTAACCAAACACACACACACACACACGCACACACACACACACACACACACGCACCCACATACACACTTTGATGACTAACAATGTGTGCACACAACCCTGTATGTGTGTAAATGTAGTCACACACACACACACGCACACACACCTTCACATCACCTCTGTCAGCCCTGACCCTATACCAAATACCCAGGCTCCCCCCTGTATCCAAGGTGACCAAATGAGGCCCCAGCTATTGCCTAGCAACCGGGGAACAATGAGCTCCAAGGAGACGGAATGGCTTGAGCAAAAGGGCAGGCTATTCTCTGGAGATGGAGGGAGGGAAGAAGGGATGGGAGCGGAGGGCGGGCAAGGAGGGGACGAGGGGTGATGGGAATGGTGTTAGGACACATCTTTAACCGTGTCACAAAGAGGGTGCCTGCCTGGGAAACAAGCCTGTGCTTCTCTAACCCCACTGGTCGGCTCTGTTCAACTTTGCTCCACTCAGCTCAGCTCACTCTCCCAACTTGGAGGAAAAAAAAAACCCCAAAACAATTTGACTTCCTTTTATCTACTTCACCCTCCACTTCACATATGCATAAAGAATGGCGGGAGGCAGGGAGAAAAGCCAGAAAAGCAAAATGAAGAGAAAAATAAAATATTACATAATCAGCTGTTCCGTTCTGTACGACAGAGGAAGCTGTCAAACACTGAAAATGTCTGTGTTATGCTAAGCAGACTAAACTTAGGACCAACCGCATTACAGCACATTTCCTGAAATCAGCAGAGGAAACTTTTATCTAATTTCATTGTTGATGCCGACACTCCCAAGATTTGACTTTACTCGTACCGTGAAAAAAACTTTTATCAGTTCTCCATCTCTCTGCCCATGGAAGAGCGAGGGTGTTAACACAGATGTATCACCATCTTTCAGCTTTCTATATCCAGAAACACAGGTAGGAAGGTGAATGAGGGTGATACTGCCGAGGGGCCAAATGCAGCATAACAACACTCTGCCAATTCAGTCTCCATAGAAACTATTAGGAGCTATACTATAAAAAGACAAAGAAATGAGTGAAAAATCGAACCCACCCAGTTAACTGGCTCACGCTGTAATCATTTCACTTCACAGGTATTTATCAAAAACCCATCTTTGATGAGACTGCTGCCATTATCTCCTGACAAAGTTTCTGGCAGTAAAAAACTCCTGCACGTTTCATCGGTTCTTAAAATTGACACCCCAGCCGACTATACAAACAAAGATGTTTTTCCAATTAACTTATGAGAAAGAGTTGAGAAAGGGGGGAGCAGAGGGAAGAGAGAGGAAATGAAATGGGTAAAAAGAGTGTTGAGGAAGTGTGGAGGGCTGTTGAGAACCAATCTGTTAGCTTGTTCATGTGAAAACTCTTTGTTAGCCATGAATGGCTTCCTCTCTTTTACAACAGCTTCATGAAGTGGAACCTGGGCATATCCCCTATGCTCCCTGTAAGTACGACACACAAACTGTAGCTTTCTTTCTTTTGCACATCGGTACACTAATTACCAGAAAGAACTGAACCAAGCATTACAGTTTTTCAGCAATGAGAAGGAAGGAAACACTCACCAAAGGGAAAATGTCTGTGTGTGTATGTACATGCATGCCTGATTCTGACAGAATAAGACTTGCTTGTGATTGCTGCTTCTTAGATTCATGTCTTTGTGACAAAATGATGTCTGTTCATTAGTGCTGAAATGATTATTTGATCAACAGAAAGTCATTTGTCATGAAAATATACTATATTTTGGTTTTAGACTGTTGGTCAGACAAAACAAGAAATTTGAAGACATCACCTTGAGCTATGTGAAATGGTGATAGACATTTTCACTGTTTTCTGACATTTTATAGACGAAATAATTTATCAAGCAATCGTAAAAAAGTTTGCAAAATAATTGATAATGAAAATAAGCATCAGTTGCAGCCCTAGCATGCATAAACATAGTCATTCTATGATGTGCGCAGGCAAGTGGCCTAATCTACAAATCCAAAGTAATCCCTGTCTGTGGGCCTAATGAAGGTGTCAGGGGGAGGGAGCAATAATGGTGTGTGGCTAGGCGTTACGGATTAATAGACACACACACACACACACACACACACACACACACACACACACACACACATAGATTGGTTTTGGAGGATTTAACAGGGGTGGCCAAGGAGGATTTAGGGAGTGGCAATGCTGCTTCTGGGCGAAGTCAAATCAAGGAGTGCCAGACTGTCACTCTCTCTTTGTCCCTGGATACTACTTATTCACATGGCAAATTTATGAAGTGTTGACTCTCTCAGAGAGCAAGCAGAGAGTAGTAGAAGAAAATGCTGCATAAGTTTGTGTGTCTGCCATTGATTTCTGGCTTATACAGTTGTCCTGCTTAAAGTATCTGACCTTCTGTGGCCTGTAAATAACAGGATAGGTCCCTGGGATAACGTATTGGACAGAGGAATGCTATAACTAACACAGACTATAATGATTTCCCCCATTCTTTAACAGTATTGTGTGTCTCTGTGTCTGGCTGAGGCACTCTTGACTTCATGGGAACTGTCTGCATCTCCAGGTCTGGACGGGGCTGAGTTGACCTACTACTCTCCTTTTCTACGAGCCACAATCCTGGTAATATCCACTCCACTAACACCAACACCAACAACACCCCCTCCAGCCATCGGCTTGATCTCCACATGAAAGGGGTTGCGAGCTCATTACCACTGCCTGGGGCTCATCAGGGCCTCCAGTCCCCAGGCCCTTTATAAGCCAGAGAGGATGGAGAAATTCAGCCAGGAGGGAAGAGGAATGAAAGAAATCTTATATAGGGCTTGCCATCCAGGCAGCCAGGTGTTAAAGATACAGATAAGACGCAGGGAGGAAGTAATCAAGAGGGAGGAAGGGGAAGCGATAAGGAAGGTAGGACACGGTAGATGACAGAGAGGAAGTGAGGTACAGTAAAAGGGGTAGGGCGTGCGATGATAAAGGGGAGAGCTGACAGAGGGAGGGGGCTTTCTACTCCTATCTCTGTGCGGTGTTTCATCCTCTGTAGGGCCCCAGTGTCACCCTGGCCTCCTCCAGCTTTGAAGTGATAATGGGACTTTTGGCTAATGCTCCACTGCAGGTGCCCCTGGCTCCCTCTCCCGCTCTGTCTCCCAGCATGGCCACATAGATGAGAGGAGATGAGAATCCTTTCAAAGTCTATAGATGAGGCCAATCTTTCTTCTCTCTCTGCCTCTCTTTCTTCCTTTCGCTCTATCTGCCAACCCCACTTACTATATCCCCACTCTATTTATTGCTTTCCAGTCACTGTCTGTCACTCTCAGGTCCTTCTATTTCCCTCTAACTCATTTTACCTTCTTTCCACTCCTCTCATTCTTTGTCTATTTACTTGATAGAATTGCAGTGCTACACTAGATTTGGGAGGGAGGCATTTTAAACTACTTGAAAAAACAATTTAGAGCTCATGGGGGTGGGAGGGGGATCAACTTTCCAAGCCGTAGAAACAATATATCAAGTGTAAAATAGGATATCTATAAGACGAAATTATTGCAAAAGGTTTTTTAAATTCCTCTCCTGCCCCACCTTCTTTTCTCTTTCACTGCTCTCCTCTTTCATCTTTTCTGCTTTCCAACTGTGCCTTCTATCTCTTTCCAACTCCCTCCTTCTCGATCAATACTCAATGCCTCTTTCCTCCACCTCTTTTCTCCCTCTGAAGTGTCAGATTGGTGTGACTGCAGGCCCTCCTCCAGTTACAATGCACAACAGGTAAACACGCAAATACACACACACACACACACACACACACACAGATCTGGCTGCATCTCAGATGTAACACTCATTTCTGGAAGCTTTGTTTGGGTGGGGTAGGTGTGTGTATGTACCCTTAGTTGAAACAATGGGGAAAGGGAATCGATTCCATCCCCCAGCGATTTCCTGTTGTACTGTATAAAGCTAAGAAGGAACGACACCTCCTGCACAGAACAACATACTGTTTCTCACCAAAAAACATCTCCACAGTAGGCATATACATATACACACACACACACACACACACACTCTGGGGCTAATGAGATCACTGCTTCATGCTGTGATACCAGCAGGAGAGTATTGTGAGACGGAGCCAATATTGGAAACAGATAGGCATTTGTACTGGAATTCAGTTTTTCCTCTTCGCTCTGCTCACCGGCTCTGCACCTCAGCTCAATATGTGTTTTGCTGGAATGTGGGCTGTCCATTACCTAAGCAGACAAGTGTCTTTTGTTTACTGAGAAAGTAGGATGGCTGTAGAGAGGTGCAGAGCAAGGAGAGATACAGGAAAGACGCTTCTGGTTGGGTTTTACATTTAAGATGAAACAGATGAAACAGATGATGTTTAAACTAGTATTTTCCAGGAGTATGTTTACATGCACACAGACTGTAACTCATTACTGTGAATAACCAGATAACAGTAAACAGGTGAATTTAAGTGTTTACATGACTGACAACTGACAGTTTGTTTATAAGTCAATATAATGTCTGAGAAATATGCATTTTGTTGGTGTTTATTGTTTACATGTTCATACATTTACAGAGATCCTTAATGCATGTTCTACTTTGAATTTGATGCACTGTGAACCATTGATTTAGTGTTTGATCACTGTTGTATTTTTGTAAATTTGTAACGGTAGCAGAAAACGATTGACAAAAACTATGGAAAACTAAAAGTCAATATCTTGTTTGGTTGTGTTTGATTTGAAAAAGTTTTGTTTTGGAAGGGTAGTGCTTACACGTTTCTTTTTCTAAATGCAGCAGTATTTCAGGAAATATCAGAACACATTAAAAGACTTAAAGGACTATCATGGTATATTAAAGGTGCAAAGTCAGCTTATAAAATCCATCAGTGGCAGAAGAGAGCTGACCTTGCTTCTCTGCCAGAGACCCTTTTAGAGAAGACAGACTCATTAATAAGGCCTGAGTTACCATCTTGATACATAATAACTTTGATATCCATAATAAGTAGTTACCATATGCCATTGTAAAACCTGCCATTTCTTTCAAGCGCTTAGAAAAAACTGCAGCAGAGCATTTCCTTCATGCACAGTAATGGTCTCTGAGAAATTTCAGTCAGGTTTTAGGGCAGATTATAGCACAGAAACTGCACTCCTTAAAGTTTTAAATAATTTTCTCTTAGCAGCAGACTGCTCAACACACTTTATTACTCCTGTTGGACCTGTCCAAGGCTTTTGACACTGTTAAATCATAGTATTTTAACTGAACGTCTTAAAAATTGGGTGGGCATTTCAGGTTTAGTTTTTAGATTAGTTCAGTTCTTATCTTCCAGGAAGTTCATTCTGTGTGGAAAAAATTGGGAATTATAAATCTGCTGCGGTACCACTAAAATATGGAGTTCCACAGGGATCTGTTCGTGGTCCCTTACTCTTTTCCATTTACATGCTACCACTTGGTCGTATTATTAAGAAACACAGAGTCAGTCACCATTTGCTGACGATACACTATTATACCTCTCCTTTAACAATAATGACACCAATAAATTGAATAACCTCCATGCTTGCATTGCAGATATCAAACATTATGCATTAATTTCATCCTGGTTAGATGACTACAATACACTCTACTCATGTCTTAGACAACAAAACCTCAATAAACTTCATCTTATTCAAAATACCACAGCCAGACTCATAACCAGGTCCAACAGGAGGGAACACATCACACCAGTTTTAAAATCACTTCATTGGCTCCCAGTCTGTCTTAGAGTGGATTTTAAAATTTTAATGATCATTTTTAAGGCTCGTACGGGGTTAGCCCCTGAATATATAGCTGATCTCCTGACCCCCATACGAGTCTGAATGCAACCTGAGATCCTCTGGTAGGTCATTCCTGGCCATTCCTCGGTCAAACCTAAAGACTAAAGGTTAAAGGACCTTTTCTGTTTGGGCCCCTCAGTTGTAGAATGACCTACTGGAGGAGATCAGGGAAGCTCACTTTTAAAAACTCACTATTTTAGATTGCTTTTTATTGATTTTACTATTTGTTTTATTATCTTTCATTGTATTTAATCTTTTTATTAGAATAATTTATTAATTTCTTGCTTTTATTGTCTTTATGTAAAGCACTATGTAACTTGTTTTGAAAAGTTCTATAATAGTTCCATAATCAGTATACTGATGAGGTGGGGGGTGGGTATCTATAGATGCTGAGTGTTACAGCACAGCACTCGATGCACTTTTATGAACACTTTTCTCGTAGTTTTTGTTTTAACTTTGAAGCTCTTTTACTACAAAATACATTTGTCACTGCTAGACATTTTTTGAAACACCAATTTGCATTAAGTTCACTGTGGCCTTTTTGGTGCACTCACAAAATCAAATGCCAAATTTAACCAGAGTAATGTGTATAAATGTCAAGAGTGATTTTAAAGACGTAAAAGTAATCAAGCTATGTTAATTATGCTATCTGAATTTCAGGATAACTTAAGTAATGTGCACATCACAGGTGCATGACTCTGAATGTTGCCTTGATTTTGTTATAATTGCAAAGCACTCAGTCACACCAGGGTGCTAGCACAACCACAGTACTACCACTGGAGCTAAAGGTTAGGAGGCGACATGTTCAAGGGCACCTCAACAGTAGTTACAGAAAGAGAAACGGTGTCTCATTCACTTGGCCAACTAACAGTCTCCTAGCTGAGATTCAAACCAGCAAACCTGTTGTCACAACTTTGCTTCTTTCACCATTAAACTGCATCATCTTAACCTCATCAACCTCAGGCGCACAAGGCGTCATCTTTATGCAGTAAAACACTCAATCACCAAGTTTTCAAGTTCAACTGCTATGTGGCAGCATTTCCACAGCCTGTGGAGTCTCAAGAACAAAAGGCCTGGAGGTGTGCTAAGTATAAAGCCCTAAGAATGGACCTGCTTACCACAGACAGAGTGGAGACAGAGCCCAGAGTTCACACACACACAAGCATAAACACACAGAAATATAGCCATGGGGAAGAGGAAGGAGTTCAACCAGAGATTCTCCTTCCAGAGGATAAAGGGATGTGTCTAAAGCCTATAATTACATACACACACACACAACTAAAAATCCAAAAATCTCTTTCCATCCATTACACCACACTTTTCCCAAGCAATTGGATCAGATCTCTTTCACAAAATATGGGGCTCTTTTTGAACCATTTCACCTCCCAATTTTTTCTTTTACTGTGTGTATTCCACGTGCTCAGAAAAAGATAAACAGCCTGAGTCCGAGCCCCGCCAGAGCATTAGTTGCTAAAGCAGCAAATCAGCAGGAGGTGGGCAGTGACATCTGTGTGATTGCACGTGTATGTGTGTGTGTATGTGTGTGTGAAGGCATAATTTGCCCTGCAGTTTGTTTGTTTGTTCTTTTTAAATCTTTGAATCAGAGACAGAGCCTGAGGCCACAGGATAGGGCTGGAACGATCATTTACTGTACGTGTGTGGGTTTGCTGGGCACATGGGCATGTGTGGGTAGTTTCCTGCTTCTTTCTGCTTTGGAGGATGTTGGAAAGGGTTTCGACCCCCCCCCCCCCCCCCCCCCCACCCAAGCAAGGAGAGGCTGTGTTTGGATCTGCTTGGGTTACATCCAACACTGAGCTCCAGAGTCTCAAGTCCAGACCCTAACAGCTCATAACTAGAGATTACACACAGATACTGTAGTCGTCTTGCTAAGCTCCTCACACACGACACTTCCACATGATGATCCAGACCAGATAGTGCTGATCGAAATCCCAGATCTCGAATCAAACCGTAATGAGATGGACAGATGCACTGAGTCAGGGAAACACCTATTGCAGGGAGATTACACTCTATTAAGGCTGTGATGAATGAGCTGGGTTTCTCATTCTGATAGCTGCGTTTATATGCCATGCTGCTTTACTGTACAGAGCCATTATGCACACACATGTCCACTAAGCATGCGTTCATACACACACAAGCATGACAACCCAACTTGCATTATATGGGTTGTTATTCCTGGCCGGGACTGCAGCATTCCACAAGCCCCTGCTTGGAGATTCCAGAGAGTGTGTGTGTGTGTGCGTGTTTGTGTGTGCGTGTGTGTGTGAGGACATGAGGGGCAGCCTTTTCTCCCGTGTGTCAGTTCCAATCTGGACAAGGCGAAGCCAGCCGTCACAGAGGCAAACTGTCAGTGGTGGCACAGAGAGGAGGAGGAGGAGGAGGAGGCCTCCTTCGGCAGCTCCGCGAGTGAAATCCCTGTGTGTGTATACTCATGACGGATCTAGACCACACTGTGATGTCTTATTCATGCCGTATCAATTCATAATGACCAGGCCAGTCCCCAATGTGGGAGCATACATGCACGCACACACCCACAAATACTCACACATGTGCATGATTGGGGCGGTCATCGTAGAATAACGTGTGTGTGTGTGTGTGTGTGTGTGTGTGTGTGTGTGTGCATGTTTGCTTGTGTGAATATCTAGAGCATCAGAGCTGGTATTAGCGGGTATGTAGAGCAGTGTGTACCAGACACTGGACACACACACACACACACACACACATCACAAAACAGCACTGATGTCCCTGCGCTCCAGTGTGAATATTTAACAAGCTTCAATCCATCTGTTCAATTATTTATGAGGAGGGACACAGAATCGTTAGTAAATATAAACACCACTGTTTATCCGCCGTATCCTTTCTTTTGCACCTCTGACCATCTCACTCCCTCTTCTTCCACTTTCTTCTTCTGCCCCTTTTTTCCTCCTGTCATTCTTTCTGTCTCGCTCCCCTTGTGCTGCTGTTTTGAATATTTCAGATGGCGGAGTGGTTTTTAAATTACCCCCTTTTGGCTTCCGCTCTTCCTCACATGGTTTTGTCTGCATTTCTCTCTCACACACGGTCCGACTCGTAAAGAAAACAGCGACAAGCCATAAAAGCCACTTTTACCAGCTGACAGGGACAGGGGCAGGAAGAGGGGCAGGAGCAAGGAGTTTAGGTTTTAAACATATCTTAAACACCACAAGCAAAATTCTATTCACCTCCATTGTATTGGAATGAAGGCAAAAATCTCAGAGACAGATATTTAATCAAATGTAGAACATGGCTAGAAACCACTACAGGTAACTGAAAGTGAAAGTTTTTCATAATTTGGGAGAACCAGCACCTTAAGTAGCTAGTTTCTCTGATACTTTCCTGGTAATTTGCTTTCATTGTGTCTCAAGTTAACTTTGCTCACTGAAGCCTTTGCTATCAGTGTTTACTTAGTGTCAGACAAACCACAGTCAAGAAATCAGGATGTCTGCCATCGATGGCACAGAAACCTCCTGATGAAGACGGGTTGCCATGGGGACCGCTGCCAAGAGGGGGCCCAAACGGTCCTCTGAGAGAGAGAGAGAGACAGAGAGAGAGAGAGAGAGAGAGAGAGACCTAGCACGTCGAGGCAGGTCATTCATCAGTAGAGACAAAGAGAAGGAAACGACAAGACCAGCTTGGACCATTAACAGCCTGCCAGGCACACACGCACGGACAGACACACACACACACACACACACACACACACACACACACACACACACACACACACACACACACACACACACACACACACACACACACACACACACACACACACACACACACACACACACACACACACACACACAGCACAGTATTATGGAAACACTTAAAAACAGTCACGAGGAGGGAAAAAAAACACATTCACACATCAGTCTTTCATGCAGTCATAAACAAAAAGTCAAAAGTTTGAAAGAGTTAATTTGCTTGCTTTGTGGCACAAAAAAGTCTTGGAACACCAGAGCAGGTTTACAAGCCAATCGAACTGCAGCAAATGAATAAGAAAAATACTGTATACTGAATGGTAATAAAGTCAAAAACAAGCGAGAATACCGTGACAGAGAGATGATTTATAGGTTTAATGATAGTGCACATTATTCATTCTAGATCGTCTTCCCCCAAAACAATTCTTTCTTCTCACACTGCGCTACCGTTCCCTAAGCATCAAGCAATCAACAAACAGAAAACACAGCATCCCTCCAACATAAACACAGAATAGGCAGCTCTGCATCAACACATAGTTGAAGCTGCTCTTTTATCTACAGTCAAAGCCATATAAAGAACGTAATCCCTCGTGTATGCCTCCTATCCACACATTAGCACACAGAGATGTAATTATAGTGTTATTCTGTGTCTGTTTGTGTCTAATTAGTGTTATTTACATTTTCCCCTCTTTTCTCTCTCTTGTGTGTGTGCGCATGTACACGTGTGTCACCCTGCCAGTATTTCAGCGTGTGTGTTTAGGATTTGTGTATATCAGTATACCCGTCGTCAAGCATTAGCACGAAAATGAAAGATGGAAAAAAGGATCTTAAAGAAGGATGACACACGCCCCCTCTCCGTTCCTTTGCCAGGGTTTCCTCGGCTCCCCTGTAAATGCAGGTACTACCACACCCTTCCCTCCTCCTCCTTCATACCCCCCAGGGAGACACACACAAGGGTAAACCTCTCCTAACCATCCCCTCACCCCACCATGTAATATCACACGTTAGCCATTAATGACAGGAACACCCGTTCAAACAAGCCCGTGTTGTTGCCGGTGTTACACCGTATTTGGTGACCCATCAGATTCTGTGACCTGCCCTGATATTCTTACCCTAATCATCTCACTCCTCATCCTTAAACCTAATCAACAGGTCACCGAATCTGATGGGTCATCAAATACAGTGTATCACCGGCATTTGTTTATGGCAGCAACGAGCAACACGGTAATCAAAAACCACAAAATACCCCTTCGCCTCCTCCTCCCCCAGCCCCCATCCTGAGCCCAAACCAGATGCTATTCCCCAGGGCCAGCTATCAGGCTAACTGTTCTGCACTCCTCCGACTCAACTCACCTATCACCTCCTCTTCCCTCCATCCTTCCTCCTGCTCTCCCACTGCGAAAAGACACTAATTACAGACATGGATGAGTAGATTACAGATCTGAAGTGCAGTGGAAGTGGGAAGAGGAGAAGTCAGGGGTGGTGGGCTGGGGGCAACAGGTCGTTAACACTGATGAATGTAACTCTATTTTCGCTGTTATTGTTCACTGATGTTCTGCGCTGCGCCTCTCGCCTCTGCGCCGCAGTTCCCATGCCTTCTCGTCGCTGCCATCCATCACAGGCAGCTTTAACTAACTCTAACTATCTCTAATCATCTCTAATCAATTCCAATTATCTCTGCTCAGCCGCTCATGCATCAGTGTCTCTGGTATCTCCCAGGCATGGGAAGAGACAGGGGAGCAGGGGTGTAGATAAAGAGGTGGGCTCTCAAAACAGAAAGCTGAACACGTAGCCCAGTTAAACTGTAGCTGCACTATTCTCTATTTTCTACATAAAACAGGACATTTAAAATGGCTCATTTTGCACAACTTCAACATAAAAACACTTTTCAATTACTGAAATACTTTGGATAGCCAAACAACTTGGGTTCAAACTTTAGCAGCATTATTCTAAAATATAAAAAGTAATTATTGTTCAATATGATTGTCCTAGTGCCGTACTTTAGTAGGTTTTAGATTTTTAAAAATCAGTGCTCGAGCCAGAACACTTTTCATTATTTCTCCATCCTCCCTTTGTAGTGAAAACTCATTACCCCGTTAGTTTAATGACTGCATGGGAGTCAAGTGTTTAAAAACTCCCCACAAAACAACAGTCCTCTGCTCATTTAACCAACAGCCTTTTATTAACCCGGCTAGCTTTTCCTCAAAAGTTTAATGAGAGCAACGATCTCATCTGCTATCCCTCCCTCCTCTATCCCCTACGTCCTTCTCTCTGTTTGTCCTCTCAGCAGGATGCCGAAGACAAATAGCCACTTTGTTATACAAGCTTTTCCACAAACCCTCACTCCAGAATGAGCAAAAAGAGGGGAGTAAAAGAGACGGAGAGGAAGAGTGTAAAAAGTACAGAGAGAGGGAAGAGGGGCAATTAATCCTGCGTCCAAAGAGAAGAGAAACCATCTGGGTTAGTGCTCCACCTTAGGGCAGCGGGCTTTCACATTAACCTCTCTTGTTAAGATCATAAAGACAGACCCTAACAAGCCCCAGTGAGCACTTAGAGCAAGTGCAAAGACACACACACACATATAACTAGAAGATCTCCGCCAGATGTGTACAGTGAAGATGGCGGCGAAGATAACAAAAATTTATTCATCTCGTATCGTGCGTACTTTAGTGGATCATAACATATCGGGTATGGAATTAATCTGCAGATGAGACCAAACTTTTCTATGGATGTCAGTTTTTTTAGCCGCGGCAAAAAGGTGGCCTGCAACCGACTAGGCAAGCCTTGTTTTAAGCCTAGCTGATGCCTTTTGCTATGTTGTAATGCATATCGTAAAATGGTGAGGACTGCTGAAAAGACAAAGGTCTAAGCTTTATGATGGCCTCATAAGGAATCATCAATATTTATTTGAATTCACAACACAATCTGCTCTCAAGGTACCGAACTTCGTGGTATTGATCTTTCGTGGCAACAAGGCACGATTGGTTGTTCCTTGTGGGAACAAGATTCCAAACTGATGTAGTTGTTGATCACTTGCAGCCCCTAACGACCGGTTAAGAGGAGTCACCAGTCAATGGCAGTATAGAACAGAGCAGTCAATGGCATTATACTCTTTTTTTTAAACTTGTGAATCACCGCAACCGCGAGAGATCCTTCAGCATACAGTCATAGCACACGGACACACACACACACACACGACCAAACGCATGATCCCCTCCAGGCTCACGCCTGGCGGAGATAAATATAAATACATATGCAACCATATACTCTCTTTCTCTGTCTCCGACTTTCTCTCTTTCTTCTCTCTTCCTCAGACACACACACAAAAGTTCACATGAAAAAGCGGAGAAAAGTCTTCCTCTGGGAACTGAGAACCTTTTAAGTCCATTAAAAGCTGCTGGCGGGGCAAGACAGGCTGTAACCTAACCGCATCAGACTGGAACCAGAACCCACGGTGTGGCCCAGACACACGGCTCAGGAGTTAAGAAACACATTAAGAAAAACCTTTGTCTTTTCCTGCTGTTCCTGATCCCACACTAGACCTAATTTTTAACAAGCGCTAGAAGTCTTCCACAAAGTAATACCTGTCAATCAACCACAGATTGTATTATTTTCGATTCCATGGCACTGGGTTGTACATTTGTTTTAACTGCTAAAGAATATACAGCACTTCCACACCTGGAAAGCTTCAAGGTCCATTACGGTTCTCTTTTATCCAGCCAAGGATAAAGAACTAATGAATGTATACACAGACACATAGCAAATCGATCAAGCAATGTTAAACAAAGTCTCTTTATCCAGAATGTGGCTGAAAATCCGGTGCTAGGTTTAGAATAATGAGCGTGAAGTTTGACTGGATGAAACAGGGGAGCTGTGTTAGCACAATCCTCTGGCTGTTGGCAGAGCCTGTTGCTCCAGATGGACTAATCACGCTTGTTCAAGGCCATCCGCTGGTCTGGAAGGCCTTGGTCTGCTCTGTGTCTTTTCCAGCTAGACAGACAACTCAGAGCTGCTCAGTGTTAGCGACCCACAAGCAGGCCAGCCTTGCCCCAAAGGATGACGCTTTGCCCTAAAACCCTACAGGATGACTTTGGCATAATGATAGGTGACATGGGGAGATAGTTGGGAGGAAGTGACAGATAGATTCAAGATGGTGTTAAACATCAAACGCAAGATAAACAGATGGGGGGCTGAGGCCGGGATCATTGGTTAGTAGTACCACTATGTGGATAGAAGGGAGGGAAAAGATTTTTCCATGTCCCACTGTTTCATTATTCCCAGATGCTCCAGGTAATCTGAACTGGAATAATGGGAGCTGGAATGATCAGCTAGCAACAGGGACACTGATTATCCCAAAGATTAAAAAAAACACTAAGCCTTGTTGCAGATGGGAATAAAGTTTAGCATTACTGTGGGATTGTCTCACTGTATGGGGCGCATGAGTGTAAGAATGTGTGGGTGCGTGACAGTATGGCATTGGCCTTAACAAGTGGAAACCAAATCAAGACAATAGCCGTGTTTCCATCTAATGTCAAGTGAATTTTAAGTGAACTTTTGAAATGTCACAAAAAAGAAAAAAAGGAAAATGCGAATTAAGTGCGTTTCCATCAACTGGTTTGGAGCGAATAAACTAGGCTACACAAAGCGTAGTTTTCGTCAGAAGTTGGCGGTGTAGGCTACGTTACGCATGGCTGTAATAAACAGAGTACATGTTGCGAATGGAAATAAAGCGGTCACCTTGGCCATTTCATACATCCATGGGTCATCTACAAGAGAAAAATGGAGAGGGAGAGGTCTCGAGGAATTTGTTTCAATTGGGCAAGTTGTAACTGTTCTTTCATGTCAGCTGGTATTGGCCATGTTTTTGCGCGTTATGGGAATATTCGGGAAGATGCCGAAAGCAGAAACAGCTGATCAGTCATGTGAGTAAAATGTTCGCTACATCAGAACTTATTTGGCAAAGGTGTTTTTTTTTCGAAAAAGGCAAAAACCATCTCAAGCGAGTGTAAAAACTTTTTTGCGAAATTAAGGAAGTTTTTTCAAATTTTGCCTTTTCTATCAACCTTTTCTAATGCAATACTTCAAAATGAGCATAAAAATACGTTGATGGAAACAGAGCTTGTGATGACACATTTCATTTTCATTCATGGAGACCAAACGATCTCATGAAGAAAGGCGTCTCTTAGCTCAAGTCCCAGTGTCACACCAACTCCCTGTCACCAGTGAAGTCTCTTGCAGGCAGAGTTGCGCAGAGAAACTGCAGATGACTTAGCATGAAGGCCCAACGACATGGAACGAACTCAGATTTTCTACTCACTCAGTCCATTTTGTCTCGCAGACAATAAGAATAGTGGGGATCACAGGGAAGACACACACATCTCAATTAATAAGGGAAAAAGTCAAGACCTGCTGACATTCCAGCAAGTGAAATTGAAGCTTAATTGTTGTTTAATTGTGTTTAAACCACACCAAACCAAAGCCAACATTCATCAGACCTGTTTAAACCATGCTGTGCAGTGTTATAGATTGTGTTATAGATAGCGTGTGTGCTGACAGAGAAGGAAAAGTGAATGTACTCAATTGAAATAAAAAACTGAATGTACTTACAGTCGAGACAGGGCAGGGTTCTTCTGAAACAGCAACTCAGGAAGCTGCTGCAGTTGATTACGGTTCAGCCGCCTGCGGCAGGGAAAACATATGATCAACCAGTGAGTTTGTATGTGTGTGTCTATGCATGCGTGCCCTTGAGTGTGTAGGCTGTGAATAATTTCTGCAAGCTGCCGTAGAATCGGCTTAGCCACAGGCTATTGTGTTTCAGTGTGCTCTGAATGTCACATAAATATCCAACTGAAAGTTCAGGGGAATTAAACTGCTAGTCAGAGACAGCGTTGTAAATTATCTCTGCACAGTTAAATTACAATGCTGCGCTGGGTAGAATTCAGTCCTCTGCTGACTTTCCCAGAGTAACAGAATAGCAACATTTCCATTTAAACAAGTGAATTACATCCACCAGTTGTCTGAACATGAGCAGATTTAATCTGGGGTAAACTATCAAAACAAGATGTTTCTAAATAAAATTAAGAGAAATGGATGAGCCTATTCAAGCCCAAGGAAGCATTGACAGGGATGGTGCTTGGCAACAGACTCCATGTCAAACAACTAACGTCCAAGACTGGCAGGCTTTATGCAAATACAACAATTAAGTCAATGAGGAACAGACTGTTGCTAATCTGTTGGAAACCACAACTCTCTTCCCCCTGAATGGCCCATTGGAGGCACATGGGAGTGAATGCAGCGGCTGTGGCACAGAGAGGCTGCAAATCTGAAAGGCAGGCTGCTGCCATGCCTTCAGACACTTTCAGACAGATGTTGGGACCAGTGCCACTCACTGTATATACTAAGAAGAGTGCTTGGCCAGCTGAGGTGGAGATTTAGTGCGTAATGGGCATTAATGGTCTGCTGCTGCTGCTGCGTTCACACTGAACTGTACCTGCTGGTGGGTTAGTGGCTTTTAAACATTAGAGAAACGAGCCGCTTAATTTCCACATTGGTCTGGCACATGGATATGTCTACCCAATGTTTGGGATCAGTTGAATATGGAGAAGGAGGGAAGGCGAGCGGTACATGGCCTCTAGTTTAGTGATGTAAATTGTTAATGTGGGTTTCAGATCAGGGGAAAGTCTTTTATAAGTTAACCACTATGTGTGCATGACGGCATGTGTCCATAAAGTCATCTGCTATGCAGGTTTCCATGTGGGTAGCACTATTGATTTGCTAATGGGCTGGTTGAGGTGTGGTTGACTGTGTTTGTGTGTTTTCCCAGTCGGTTTACAAGCTGTTGAGGAGTCCTGGTGCTGTCCAGATGAGCCAGGGTCTGCGGTGGGGGAGGCCTCTTAAGCCCACATATCCCACTGAGGGCATTCCTGTCAGGCAAAGCTAATAAAAAATACCCCCAGCCCACGCTGTACCCTCTCAGCACCATCCGACCACAATGGAATGACAGGGAAGTGCTTCATACTTGATCCGCCATTTATGGTTGGTTCCTCCTGTTATTTCCATTACACACAACTAATACAAGGACTCAATACAGATCCGTTGAAGAGTGGGATTTTCATTTAAAGTTGAAGTTTAGAAAAGAAATAAAAATATGTTATTTCTTGTAAGTCTATCTGTAGACGACCCTGGGTGGTACTCACAGTCTCTCCAGCTCCTTCATGTCATCAAAAGCCCCACGCTCGATCACAGTAATTTGATTCTCCATCAGCTGCCTGCAGAGAGAAGACAAGAAAGACAGAAAGAGAGTCTTAGAAACTACGCGACACAGTGCGGCTTTGACTTTTTTGTATGTAGATGGTCACTCCGGCTTTAACAAAGTATAGGGGGGGTTTTGGGGTTTGGGTGGTGAGACTTCTTGCAATATGTATATTCATGCTGGGTGCAGTATATTCAACACCTCTCTCACACACACACACACACACACACACACACACAAACACACGCAGGGCAGAAGTGTGGACTGAGGGCACTGTGTGGAATCTTGGCAAAAGAAGCAGGGATAGCAGCCAGGAAAGTTTTCCAAGGTGGCTCAGAAAGTGTGGGTCTGGGCTCTGGTGTGGTCCACTGGGTGTAGCGGCTGGGTGGAGACGAGACGAAAGGTAGGCAGGGGGTCAGAGAGTGTAAGAGGGGAAACTGAGTTGGCACTATCAGGGGAAAGTAGGTTGCGTGTTTATGTGTGTCTGTTGGATAGCATAATTGGGCAGTATCAGAGTTGCAGGCGCTACATCAAGGCTATTAGTGATACACAAACAAACACGGATGCGTATACACGTACAGTACAAGCGCATAAACATGCACACAAGCAGGAACACATCCTTTCCTTACCTACACTGCCAAAGCTAACGCACAAAAAAGAGGCGTGGATGGTTTTGGAAGTGTTACAATAACACAAGGTCAGGAAGGAGAGAAAAGCGTCCAGCAGCTTTAGAAGCAACAAGAGCGTTCCTTCATTACGTATACAACTGTTCTGTGTTGAAGGCAACCTCTCACGTCTCCTGTGAGGCCGCGCCGAGCTGCAACTCAGCAGTCTGGGCTTCCTCCCCATCGAATATAAATGCTAATCACTGTTCGCACTCCATAAACATAGAGAGAAAAGTGCAATTCACCTCCGATCTCTTTCTCATGAATTTAGATGGAAGTGAAAAAAAAATCGTGATGAGTACTTCTGAATTGAGGGAAAAACTTTTTTTTTTTTACAGATAGTCTGAGTGCATATAGCTTTGAATTTCTCTGATCTCTTTCTACCTACTTTTTCCCCGATTGTTCCTCTATTGTGTCTGTGTTCCTCACACACACACACACACAGACAAATTGCTGATTAAGACCAACCAAGCACCCAGTGCCATACGAATGGAGGTAAATCAGCTGTGTTGATTTTAGACTGACAGGATAGATGGCAGCTGACTGTAAAGATAAACCTCCTGTTTATCTTTTCCTGTTTGGCTCCTTCTGGGGGTTGCCCAGGGGTCAGCAGGATCAGAGGTCACCCTTTAACACACACAGACAAACTTTTTTCTGTCTGCACATACAGACCTGCATGCAACTACACCATGTTAATCATGTATCATGTATTTGTTTAGCTGCCATTTAAGAAAGCGAGCAGAGTCGGTGTGTTTGTGCATGTGTGTATTAGGTGTAGCGCAGCGGTGTGTCTGTGAGGGAATCAGAGGCTTTACAGCAAGGGAAGTTCTGTCTTTAGTACCCCTGCAAGGAGTTGTTTCCTTCTTACCTTCTAGTGACAAGCTGGCGACATGAAGGCATTTAACCTCTACGAGGGGGTAGAGGGCGGTGCAGAGGCAGACGTGAGGGGACAAGGAGCATTGGGAACTAGTGAGCTGAAGCTCAGAAAAGAAGCATAGGACAGGGGGATGGGCAAGTAACGATGAGGCTCGAAAATAGTCGGGCTTTGCTGGGCAGTAGGAATTATGTGCAGCTCATGTTACATTTAAAACATGTTCAGGTCTACACAGCTTCCCCTTCGGCAGTGTTTTTATCACCTATTGCACTACTCGCAAGTGTGTGTGTGCACACATGCACTCATATAGACACTTTTACAACTACTTTATTACCTGAAGTCACAAGTGCTGTTTAATTTCAACACAGATGGAGTCAATGACTTCACCTGAATGTGTTAACTGTGTGGAGAGCCTATTTAGGACCGGCGCTTGTGTACACATTACTTGTTGATGTGTGGGAACAGAGGGCAAGTGAGCGTGTATGTGTCTAAGGGACAATGAGTGCTACTAGAACAGACAGAATCCAGTGAGAGGGAGGTCCATTACATCGTTAGCTGCAGTCACTCAGTAGCTTAATGTACTCTGGAGTAGGTCTCTTGACAGAAGCATCTCCACTTCACTGGGTTTATGCAAATTTGAGCATTTCTAGCAAGTCTGTACAACTTGTAAGCTGCAAGGTTAGATACAGCACATGTATGCATGAATAGATAAATTCAGACGCTGACATGCACCACAGACACAAAACATGCCATCATCACACATGAGCATGAAGGGAAGTACTTACAGAACTCGGAGGTACTTGAGTCCAGCAAAGTCACTCTTGGTGATGCGTGTGAGATTATTCCCATTCAGCTCCCTGCAAAGACAGACACGCAAACATATATGAATAATTCATCTTTATTCTCCCTCTGGACCTGTTCAGCCTGATGACTAAAAGCAAACAGTGGCATGGAGGCATTTTTATCTGATACCTGACTCAAAATCCTATCAGTGGCTTTGCAACACCCATAACCACACATTTAGGTACACGTGACACAGACACACTCACACACACTGCCCCGAGCTGTTTGCTAAAGCATACTCCTGGTGTAATATGTGCTAAGAATGCATTTAATTGCCGGTGTTTTTATAAAATGCAAATTGCTTTGGATGTGATGTTACATGTAGATTGGCAGAATTAGAAAGGTTGTGTTAAAGTTCTCGTTCCTTTCTGATTCCACTGGGACATATTAGAAGTTCTATTAAAATGTAAGACACATTTGAGTTGCCTGTTTGTCTTTCTATTCCAGCCCTCACCCACCAACACCCACAACCCCCCTGCCTCTGTCTGTCTGCCATGTCCTTCTACTATTGGTGGGGATTAGCAGGAGCCAGCGGAGGGGATTTGGGTAGGGCCACAAGGCCAGAAAGCTAAGTGCTGTGGATATAATGGGAGCAGCCTCCCTGCTGAGAGCTGGCCATTGCTGCAAAAGAAGGGAGAGACAATATAGTTGATAAAGAGAGATTTTGAATTTGCTGTTGGGTTCTGTCTACCTGCTGACAATAACACATCCCAAAGAGTTGTGGCATCCTCAGATTATTTGGTGGATTCATAGCTTACTTGAGGTGATGTAAGAAAGGTTTTATATTGTCCTGTGTTGCTGCACAAGACTGTGGAAGATTCATATTTAACCTCAGTAGCAGATTGTATTCTCATGACAGACGGGAAAGAAAGCAGGCAAAGCACGCAAACCATACAAGCCACCCAGGCGTTGAGAGTAATCAAAATATGCAGAGTTTTTCTCTGTGCTACTGCTATTTCTAAGCATTATGGGTCCACCCAACCCTACCCCCCCACCCCCCACCCCAACCCCTCACCCCAAAGTACAACCAAAAAACTGGTTCCAAATCTACACCGAAAGCACTGGTCTCTCTCCCTCAGTCGCTCTCTCTCGTCTAATGACCACTCCAGGGACTGTAGCGCTATGCAGTACTAAAGAGAACGGTCATTAGACAGATGGTGTGTGTGTGTGTGTGTGTGTGTGCGTGCGTGCGCGAATGCGTGTGTGTGTGTGTGTGTGTGTGTACACAGGTGCATCGACAGGCCAAGCGACAGAGCCACGGGAAATAAATAATGGACTGGGCTTCATTAGCCTGGGCTCCGATACACACACATGTGGTGCTCATTACAGGTGCTTACGCAGATAGGAACACACATACGCTCGCACATAATTCTGGATTCCCAATGTCTTATCTTCGGGGTGGTCATTGCTGATGACACCCGGAGGACATTAAAAAGGAGAAAGATAGAAGAGGGGAGAAAGGGGAGAGAGATGGTTAAAGTGAGGGGTAGCAGTGAGGAATCTGTGGAAAAATGACTCACACATAAACAAGTAAAACCACACTTTTCTCCTCCAGCAATAAGGTCTTGCTTTATCCTGTAATAAGAGGCGTGCCGTAGTTTCTGCATGTACTCCGGAGCTGACTAATCAAAGCAGTTATGCAAAACATCTCAAAGTTTTATTTTTTTCAGTTGAGATCTGGCGACTGAACTACATTTACTCTTCCTGGAAACGTCTTCAGAAGATATTGATTTATCCTGCTGGAAGTGTCCATTTGGAAAAACCATATACTGGCCATGCACCTGTTCAGCAAAGCTCAAATGCCACCAGCAGCCTATGAAGTTTTAAACTCGTTGAGATGAATCCATGGATCCACACTGTTTATGACATATTCTGACCTTTTCCATTGGCATTTTGCAACAGTAATGATGCAATATTTTCAACTCCTTGAAAATCTCCCAGGTGATAACCGGATCCTTAAAAATTGCCTCGGTAATAATGTGCCCGCTGTAGCTCATCTTCTTCAAGGATTGATGACTTGTGCATATTCACATGACCTTCTGCAGTTAACTGTTACACTGAGCTGTAAATTGCACATTTATGAGATTCACTGTCCCTCACAAGCCCTTTTACATAAACAGAAATCAAAGTGGACAGTGGGCTTTATGATAGAGCACATGGCCCATTTATAGTGCTACAGCTCCTGATGTTTGACCCCAGCTGATGATGTTTGCTGACCCATGGGAGGATTTTGTCTCTGGGGTAACTTGCCAAGTTACTCCCTTGTCTGTGAAGATGCTCCACTGCTCTGGTTGATTGAAAGTAGCTGGGATTCACATCGGCTTTAGACAGGGAAGAATGTGCACACACACACACACATGCAGTGGTAGATATAAAAAAAAAGGTGAGTGAAGTTCCCGCATGGATGAACAAATCTAGGTGAACCCACAACTTAACTACAGAGAGGTAAGAGAACATGAACTCTGCATACAGTCTGTAGTCAGAGGTGCTCAACACTCTGTCTAAATAAAGGCACTGCATGCCAACGTAATATACAGTGTCAATGTCTCAAAGAAAATCTGCTGTTTATTAGCTAAAATATCAGTCACTGCTATTTTCTTTGTTTTACAATCAAAGAAAGCTAAGCAATAGCTTTTGGCACAGCAGCAAAGGCACGTTCACTCCTTTCATAGACAGATGTTTTGTAGTACTGACTTTGTGCGGGTTTTCACATTACAGTACTGCGGTATTACTTTGGAGGCTGAAAATTATTAGGTATCATTCCCAGTTCCTGCAGCGAAGGATTTCCACCTCCAACTGCTTCAGTCAAATCCATTCCATCCTCTGGAAACTCTGTAAGGATTCCCAGCGCTGACACACTTCCTGGAGAGCCAGTGGATTTATGACATCACTATCTAATCCTTCTTCATCTTCCGTGCCCAGTTGATTGATGCCTGGGAGTACTTCCTGGTGCACCTTCCCATGGGTAGACACGCGGCAGCTATGCTCCGCCGCTCCACATCTCTATAATTCAAAGGGGCTCAGAGCCCTGCTACAACGCTGAAAAACTCATTATGTTTATTTCTGCCAGCTGCTGGGGTCCCCAGGTCTGAAGGGGACCTGGTTCGAATTGAGCAACATTACATGAAATAGAACCCCAAGACTAGAGGGAGAATAAGCAAACACACTGGCTCGCTAACGCCTGCACACAGATACACTCCTACAGATACAAATATCCACATGTGCTCTGTTTCTTACACACATACACAAAGACCATATAAATATACTGTGTCAAGGAATGCACACAAGCACACCTACTGGCATATACACAATGCCCGTGGGAAAGGCAATTGTGTTCTGTTGGGAGCCGGCCAGAGCAAACGTATATAATGATCACAGGAGAAACTACTGTTGGCTGCACAGCTTTTCACCAACATTATCGATTTATGCAGAAATGCTGCAGAAGTGAAATAAATGTAGACGCAGTGGGACAGTGCGGGCTAGCAAACAAGGCAAAATGATGAGTCAGTATCTTAAAACGAGGCGTGATAAAGCAGACCGCTCTATTGAAAGTTTTTTTTTTTTTTTTTTTTTTTTTTTACATCAGATGCACTAAAGCTGACACATCACAACAGTGTCATGAAGCTGTCTGTTTTTCATTGATCGGCTAAAATGCCACACAAAAGGAGCATTACTCCTTTTTTGCTGCTTGTCTTTTTTCTTCCTGCATGCACTTGTAGAAACAGGCATCGACCAAAACAGCAACATGACGATACCTCATCTAGAGGTCAATCGTACCCTCTTTTTCAAAATTGGCTTAACATTTAGGAATCTTTTGCAGGTCAAAGTTCAGTCGGGCTGAACTGTGTGCAGGGCCAACAAGTCAGGGTTTTGAAAAGAAGTAAATGCATCTCACCTCATTCTTCCTTAAAATGAATGAGACCATGGCACTAGTATTTCAATATCACATTTTATGGGAGATAACAATGTGCTCTGCTCTGTATAGATCTGCTTTTCATGATCAGTGTTTCAATGCAATGAATCACCTCCTTGTGGCTATCACTGCTCACGCTAACTACTTCTTCTAAGTTCTTCTGCTGCTCTTGCTCCTGCCATACACGGAAAATAAAATAACTTAATGTGCACAGAAGGTGTCTTTTGTAAAAACCCACTAGACACCAGGAGTTTAGAACAACAAGCGTTAAACTGGCACCTTTTTGTGTTAAGTAAACAAGAAATCGAGAGTAGCGCAGACATTTAATGTATTCACCTCAATTGTTGACACTAAATTTAAACAACTTGTTAAGGTGTGTATTTTTTGCTGTGCAGCCATTCTGTATCGGTGCCGTGAGCGCCACAGGACCATTTGTCCTGAACAGCTTTAGCCTGGCAGGGGAGGCAGGAGCCAGATGATTGAGGATTGGTGGCAATGTGCTGTCCAAACTCCTCACTGTGGAAACAAGCTGATGACAAAAAGCCTAAAGGTCCTGTACAGTCTAAGCGTGGATACTCATTAACCACAATCACACACACCGATAATATTTGACCAGACCAGCAAGCGCTCTCCCTAATGAATGAACTGAACAGGTTGAGAAGCTGCGGAAGTAATATTCCCCCCTCCTCCAGACTCTACAACATATGGACGTGACAGCCGTGAAACACGCAGGAAGAGAGAGAGCCGGAGAAAAGATAGAGTCACTGAGAGACGGAAAGAAGAGAGAGCTTCTCTGAAAGTGTTGTGAGCTGCCTGAAAGCAACGGTGTGGAGCGGCGTGGTGGAGTGTTGCGAGTAGCTGGGGAGCTCTGAAGAGCTGACGGGCTGTCTGGGAAACGTCAGTGGAGAGAAGAGGCCTCGACGGCTCGTAGACTATCAGGAGAAAGTGACCTACATACTAGTTTGTCCAGCAGTACATGGAACCAGGCAGTAGCGTGCAGGCTCACAACAACCTCCTAGTCAAAGATAGAGACACTGAGAAAGAGAAGGAGAAAGTCTAAGAGAGAGAGAGAGAGAGAAAGCAGACCACCATAACCAAAATAACACACTCTTCAACCTAACTGGAACACTTCTATCCACACCAAGAGGTCAGATTTCTGCTCAGCTTGAACAAAACATTCCCTCTCTATTGAAATGTGGCTTTCAGACGAGCAGTTAAGTCCCTCAACTGTACATTTTTAGTGTGTTTGTGCGCCAGCGAGCGTCTTAAGTGTGTGTGTGTGTGTGTGTGCGCAGTATGTAAGGACTATGTCTGAGAGTGTTTTCCTGGCTCCCGGGCTCCTCAAGGGCTATTTACAGTTTTCATTCTGCTC
This sequence comes from Scomberomorus guttatus, assembly GCA_038419695.1. NCBI lineage: Eukaryota > Metazoa > Chordata > Actinopteri > Scombriformes > Scombridae > Scomberomorus > Scomberomorus guttatus. Next base: position 15,418,080 of record CM076458.1, read on the forward strand.
AGTCAGGCCTCTGGAGCAAGATTACTGATAGGAAAGGTAAACATCAAGCAAATCCCACACATGCATCGCACACACAGTCAAACCTGCACACATACACAGACACACAGACAACCCTTTCTCAGAGCCTTGACCTGTGCGTGGTATCCTGTTTTGTGCAGAGCCTCTAATTTTATAAACTGCAATAGGTGAAAGTCAGGGGCCCTAATCCAAGTATCTGTCTTGAGCTGATTTACCTGGCCTTCACACTACAACTACAACCTTGACCAAAAGACAGATAGTTTTTTTTTTAGTAGCAGATGCTGATGTAAGCAAAAACTACACAGATAGCAAGAGAGACTGTGAGATAGGAAAAGGCAGCAAGGGAAAAAGACAAGGGAGGAAAAGTAGCACACAGACACTTTCTGATCAAACATAGATAACTTATGACACTCTCTCAGGCAGAAGTGAATCAATTAAACATCTGTTCCGATGTGTTTTACTGCCACAGGCTGGGAAAAGGACACACAGAGAGCTGTAGTAGAAGCAGAGACTGAGGGGTCTTTCATGGTTTATACTGTATCTGTAGTTTGTTCAGTGACAGACGCTGAGGTTCTGTTGTGGCTTGGAATCCCGCATGAAGGCATTTAGGCTGTATGAATGTGTACTTTGACTGTATCGTGTGTATCATGCGGACACAACATCTGCTCTGCCACAATCTATTATGTTTCGGTTACTCTACACAGAAGATGGAGAAGGCTTTTGCCTGACAGATGTGCACTGACGACTGGTAATTTGATGGATGCTCCATGTGTGCTGAATCTGTCTGTTGATCCCCAAGAATGAAGAGTTGCTCTATGTATGTCTCTCTCCCCCACCGAGCACACTCTATTAAGATTAAATAAACTTGCTGCAAAAAAAAATGTGAAGCTGAAACAATAAGTCAAGACTAGTTAATCAACAGAAAATGCATCTGCAACTATTTTGATAATTGTTTCAGTCATTTTTTCGAGCAAAAATGTGAGTGTTTGCTGCTGTCTTTGTCACATAAAGTAGTTAACCAAATCTCCAAGACAAAACAAGACATTTGAAGATGTCACACTGAACTCTCTCTGGGCATGTTTCACTATTTTCTGACATTTTATAGACAAAACAATAATACAATTCATTGAGAGAATAATCTGCGAATTAACCAATAATGAAAAGTGAGAATCATTAGTTGCAGCCGTCAGCCATTTAGTCTCTTAAAATATCATTTTTAATGAAATGTTTGGGAAAATTCTGCTATGGTGTCGCATAGTTTTGACTTGTTCCCGGTGAACTTTTATTTGTTTCACTATATTTTGAGAATTCCCATGATATAACTGTTGCACTGAACACAGCACGGGTACAATAAGTGTGCAGTCGAGTGCAGATCTCAAGCGCTCCTTGCATCTGGAATGCTGCCCATAATTTCCTTTCAGACTTGTATCACATCAAAAGCATCTGACTAGCGTGAAATGTGGATTATGAAGGCATATCTACAATGTCAGGAGAGTGTTCACTGATGTGCACATTTAAACACACACACACATCACTCCCTCCCCCCCATCACTCCCCATTGCCAGCTTCTTACTGGCTAGCCAGGAGGTTAAAAGGAAAGATGGACTTCTGAAAGATGAAAGGCGATCTAGGTGGATTCTCCAAATTCAATTTTCATGGTCTACTAAGATTCAGCCACTCTTTGATAGGCGTGCAAAGCAATCACGCATGTACACTCATATGCACGTGCACACGCCATATATCAGCAATCACATGCACAGAAGCAACAAAAGCTGCATGTATTGGTTGTAGAAGCAGTTATTGGACACACACGCACACATTGATCCCATTGATAGGCTCATTTCCGAGCTCTGACGTGTGCCATCAAATACATAAAGTAGCTGTGCTCATCAGGAGAGCAGGCCAGTGGGTCTGGGGTGAGTTTAGACACACAGCAGCTGGCTTTGATGCTCAGCAGTCTGTCATCACTCATGCTTCGACAAGCAACATGCTTATTATACATGTAAGTAAAATGTAAAAAGCTGGCTAATTGCATAGACCATTCGAAAAGTAAAAACATCTCAGAGTGTCACATGAGGAACTACTTTATAATACCTTTATTACCACCTGTATTATGACATCCTTTTTTCAGTAGAAGACTCTCAAGACAGCTCACAAAACGCTAAACTCAAAAGAAAGCTGGAGAGAGGGGATGGCGTGCACCTCAGTATTCAGAACAAGAGGAAAGACCACAGCTGTGTTGTGCAGGCAGTAAATTGAACTGACTGAGTCCCAGGCCTGTAATTTCACAATCCTCTACTGAGCGTAAACATTCTCTGAATGATCTTCATTCCAGGCATCATCACTCCTCACGGGATTACCAGCTATAAGGATGGATATATTAGACTGTAAAAAAGCACTTGAATGAAATTCAGACTGCCTCGGGGCTAGACCTATTCTGCCCTTTATAATAAATAGCATAATCTCGTTAATTCATTCATTAGCTTTGTGGTTGAGTTACACGACTGTTCACTCCTCTGTGCAGTAATCCCTTCATTACCACCTCAGTTACTGTGCCAATCTCCCCTTCAAGGATCCTCTCATCCTGCTCTTGACCCCCCCCCCCCCCCCCCAAAGCTCCACGCCTCACCCCACTTCTTTGTCTTTTCACATCTCGCTCTTTCCACTTTTGTCACGTAGCCAGAGTTGGCAGGTAGTGGGCAGGCTGTGTTCAGTCTTGTCAGGGTAAATTATGGATCAGGTGGCCAGTGAGCTGTCAGTTGTACCAGCTATGTGCCAGTGCCAAAAACACCACAGGCATTCCCTGGCACATGTACACATACCTCCCACCTCAAACCGCCAAATACATAAATATGGTTATCGAAGCGAGGGAGCTCCTCATCTACAATCACCACCAAACCTCATGTGTTTTCATCTAACATTACTTATTCACCGCACGCATGCACACACGCACATGGGTGTGCACGCTCGAGTTTATGAACAAACACGAGTGAGCATCAGATTTATACAGGCGTGCACGAAAAAAGAGAAACACAAACACACACATATGGCGTGCAGCCTCCACCTCCCATATTCTGGAGGAGCTCCAACATGCCCCTGAATCTCAGTGCAGGGAACGATCTGGCACCGAAACACTCATCAATACACTTGGCTTTTTGCAATTAGATGAAGGCACACACATGCTAACACACACAGCTCCTCCCCTTCTGCAAATCAACTCATTCACAGATGAGGCACACACTTAGGCTAATCTAAGCAGCAGGGCTGCTGGGAGATGCAGGTTTGGTCAACACCTATCCACCTATAAAATCTGAGCCAACTACCTTTACTGCCTGTGTAAAGTCACTTAGAGGTGCTGGTTTCCTCTTGGTGCAGCCTGATACCATGTGATTACCATGTTAATGTGATATTTTGCCACAAAGGATGCATGGAGATGAGGTCGGGAGACAAGGCGGATGAGACATAGAGACAAGGAAAGAGATTAGATGGAGCGACAGAGAGGATGCAGAGAGGGAGCAGAGGGGGGAGGGAGTGGCCGGTGGCCCGTACGAGGCAGGGTGTGATTTTAACACGTGGAGCTCACAGTCTCATTACAGGCTTCGGTCTGAGGAGCGCAGGGGTCAGACCTGATCCAAACCCACACTGACAAGTGCAAATGGGATTCTGCTGTCTGTCTCAACACCCTCCATACACACATCCCACCCCACAAACACACACACACCCCACAAACCCCCCTCTTTCTCTAACACACACACACAGACACACAATCACACACACACTCATCCAAATAGATACCTAAAACATAGAGAAAAACCAGACTGTCAAAGTGAAGTGAAACCTATGTACATTGTTAGCTTCTGACTTTTCGCATCTGTGTCTGCTCTCCTTCCCAACACTAACTCTGCTCCTTCCCCAAGTACTTTTTTGCCATATTACACGTGTGATAACTTCTGGGACAATTCTATAAAAACTTGACCAACTCATTACTCATAAATGCACATTTTCACATACATATACATAAATCTAGCCATGCACTTTGGACCATCATGTGGGGCAGGGTGCACCGCGTTGACTTGCACAATCACCTTGATGAATCACCCTATATAACGGCCTGCAGAAGAGGATAGTCTCTATTGTTAAGTGGTACCTCTCCGCAGAGACCAGCTATCTTTTACATGAGCTACACACACACACACACACACACACGGCTAATTCATGCGCCGCCACACACATTCACACACAAAAAAAGCCAACGACCCAGGAATAAATTACACATGACCTTTATACACATCATGTTTAAAATGCTGCGCCCTGAGTGTGATGGATGCGCTTGAAAACATCCAGAGATGCTACAGCAATAAAAATCCCCTGCTGTACATGACCTATGAATGCACAAACAACTTTTAACACAAAAATGCTCTTGAGTGGAGGGCCAGGGTATATTTCCAGCGTGAATGGCCATTCATGTAAAAGGAAACCACCAAATGACCATGTTTCCTCTCTGCTTCAGTGTTGAACCAGCATGTGCACATAAGCAACCCGGAAACATGCAGACCGCCAGGCAAAAAAAAAAAAAAAAAGGTGTTCTTAGAAATTAAATATGAAAAGCATAAAATATGCAGCCAGCTCCCACTATGCCAGTACTGCCTCTGACACAGGCTTTCTCTCCGTTCCCACCGCATGTTTTATTCAGGACTGATATTCTAAAAGCTGAAATAGAACAATCTATTTCCCCTTGCACTCCTCACTTTTGATTTACTGATAAATATTTCAGAGGAATGTCAGAAAAGACAGAGAAACTCCACTCTGCAAGCCGGCGTCTGCCTCACCTCTCCCTCCGTCTCCCATCCTCCCTCCGTTTTACAAGACAGCTACGTGATCCTTGTGCAAGACTCACTTAAGTAGCACATTTGCTTAATTTTCTACATGATTTAACAATTTGTGGAGTGAGTGTTTCAGGGGCATGAGAGGGTGGGAGAGGGGGATCTTTGACCGGGAGTGGAAGAAAGTGAAAAGGGGCAGAGGGGGGAAAAAAAAAAAGAGATAAAGAGAGGCACAGTGCTGCACAGACAGGATTCATGATATAAGTGGGGGAAACATAACCCCAAACATAGCCGAAAATAAGAGAAGCACAGACAAGGCAGCAAATCTGGTTGTATTACACAAGATTTAAACTTTAAGTCAAACTTAACTTTTTAAGCTCTAAATTTATATCAAAAAGTGAAGCATAAATTAGACATCTATTTGCTCTCAGGATTTAATACAAGCATCAAGCATAAACAAGCAGGTAAGTAAATTATGGACACATGTGAAAGGCACACATCTGCTCCTGCTCTTTCCAGTCCCACATGCCTATTTATACCTGACTGGAATGCCAGTGACTGACTGACTGACTGACTGACTGACACACAACACACACACGCACACGCACACGCACGCACACACACACACACACACACACACACAGCTTTACAGGCAGGGCTATTGTTCTCTCTCAGTATAGACAAAGTCATGTGCACCATTACAATATAGCAAGGAAACAGAAAGAGAAAAGAAGACAGAGGGACGCAGTCAGGGAGTTTCTCTGTCACACACACACACACACACACATGCACATACACACACACACACACACACACACACACACACGCACATGCACATACACACACACACACACACACACACACAAGGAGGTAGTGTGCAGATGGTACTCACAGTCTTTCAGTGTTGCGGGGTATATTCCTTGGCATGGTTTTGAGACCCAGTCCATGGCAGTCTACTGTGGTGCCGCTGCAGGTACACAGGGCTGGGCAGGCACTGGCATTGCCCATGAGTAGGGCAGAGAGCATCACCACCCACATCCAGAGTGGCTGCCCGGCCAGCCTGCCCATGCCTGCCCCAAAACAATTTCCTCTAACTGGCATATTCACCACCACTGCAGCCTGCTCTTCAACAGCCCTACTTCTCTCTGTCCACCTTTTTCCTCTCTGCAAAAACAAAGAGTCCTGCTACACCTCACAAGTCCTCTAGAATAATTTTAGATTTGTGGTGAATATAAATAGAAACAACAACAACAAAAAAAACTATAACAAATGCTAATATTTTCCTCTGAGCTGTGAAGCAAGGCAAATCCTTTTTGTTCTTCTAGATTTCTTTTGATATCCACCACAGTTTGCTGATGTAAAAAAAAAAAAAAAGAAGCTGTTTTCTTTCTGTTATTCTCTCCTTGCAAACTCCTCTCCTCTCTTGTCTTTGTGGAGTTGCTGCGCTCTGGTCTGCACACGTCTGCGTCTCTGTCCTCCTCTCACTCAGTCCCGCTCTGCTCTGCTCGCCTGAAGAGAGAGGGAATGGTGAAAGAGCAGAAAGAAAAAAAAGCTCTTTCTCTCTCTCTCTCTCTCTCTTACATACACACACACACACACACACACACCAGTCATCCATCACAAGGATCTACAAATAGCAGAGCCCCCGACTCCACCCCTACCCCTCCTCTCCCACTCCTCTCCCTCCTCACACAACACCCCCCCAGAACCCTGCCTGAACTCACTCTCATTCTCAAGATCCCTCTTTCTTTCCCTTGATCCTATTCACTATCCAAATCTACTCCAAATATCTTTCTTTTTCTTTTTTTTTTTCCACTCACTCCACTCCTTCTTTTCTCTCAGGTTTGCCTCCAGGCGAACCCCCAGAGAGAGACCTAACCTGCATGACACTGCATAACCCTTGCCCGAAGGGATAGGCTGTGGGGAGATTGGGCTGTGTGCGTGTGTGTGTGTGCCTGTAAATGTGTACATGTAACGAAGGAGAATCCACTGGGGACGAGAGGAATCAACACCTCAGTCCTTGGAGGCAAAAAGCTGGAATAAGTAATCCGTAAGTGTGGGTCTTAACATGTAGATCAAGTGTGGCCACACAGACAGAAGCTGCAGCAGGGAACTGGGGTGAAAAAGCAGAGCACACACACACGTAAATATTCATGAACTGCTGACCGCAGCCTATAAAAGTAAGTCAACACTATATTTTAAGAACAGCATAGGCAGACATTATATCCTAATATATACAAATGAAAAGACAAACAGCTACACGCACAAGCATACCTGCTCTGTTATTTAGATTTATGAGAGTAACAGGCACACAATCCCTTTCTTAATGCCAGCAACACGCATTCCCTAGAGTGGACTCAAAGAATAATGACATAAACTGGACTGCTTTGAGAAAGGAAAATGGAATGATAAGCAGCATCTGTGGGCTATTATTTATTTTAAAGGAATGCCTAATTTGAAGGGGTTGACATTTAGCTAAAACAGTGGATATATTAGAGTCTAGTCACTGTTGACAGTGTAATTGTAGCTTTCAGGAAACATTTCCAAATGCATATTGATTTGCAACTCGTGGAATTTCAAATTGGTGTTCTGGATGTGGATAGGAAACTGACCTCTCAGTTTTATGGGCTCAGTCCAAAGTGCTTTGTTCACAGTTATTCACGCAACTAAACAAACAGTAGCACTATTGTGAGAAGTTACCTAAGAAAAAATAAGAAGAAGCTGTTCCAGTATAACTCTGTCCGAGGAACAGACTTTGTTAGTGAACCAATGTGTAATAATATCTGTCTTGTCGATCCTTGATATCTGTGAATCTGCATACTGACCGCCTCCTTAATTAATCTCTCTGGAATAACGCTCAGCCAGCTGCTGAATGGCACAAAACCAATTACTAATAATTGGTCTACTTCCTTATTATATATATACATATTTTTTGGTACTAGTTTTACGCCCCTTCAAGAAAAGCAGTACATTGTGCTGAGTTGTAGCTTGCTACTTCAGTAAGATGAAATGGTAACAAAGAAATATGTTATTGATTATGTGACATTTAGCACCTGAGTCAGCATTTATCAGAAATGATTCATTAGCTGCTCATTGTAGAGATTCACACACAGTGTTTAGGAACCAATTATACACTGGTTTATGGGTTAATTTGTACAATTTACGATATAATCCTTGATTCAGAATAAGTCAGCAACAAATTGTTCACTATTTATTAATCAGCAGTTTGCTCCTAATTTGTTCTACTCTTGTAACTATTCATAGTTTTGTACTGTAAGAGAATAAAACACCTGAGCTATCCTTAGCCATGGCTGTGCTTACTATAGCTCACATCAGGCCTCTTGGTCTCAGAGGGCTTTACAACGGGATGGATCCCTCCCAACATAAACATCAGCACAATCACATCAACTCTATTCACTTTAACTGACAAAGGCACTAAAAGAAAAAAAAAAGAGAGACAAGCAGGGAAGATGCAGCAGAAGCTGCAGAAACTTTTGAACGTGTGCATCCGTCTGCTTTGTTAATAGACCGGCACTTACGAAACATGTGCATATGCATAAACAGTATGTGCACATGCAGGTGTACACACACACCTCAGAAAAAAAAAAAAAAGCTCCATCTGTCCCAGTCAAAAGTGTCAGTGCAGTGTAGATCTTCCTTCCTATGAATGGCTAATTAAAGAGGAGACAGTGGTGTTTAGTGGTAATGGGGGGTGATGGTAACGTCCCTCCGCTCTCACAGAGGCGTGATAGGAATGCACACAAATACACAACAATTCTGCTGCTCTCAAAGTCGTGGGAGGACATGGCAGCAATTTACAATTAGTCTGAGAAAGGAGAATTTGCAAAACACAAGACCTCACTAACAATTGGCTTAGAAGAGCAAATAACTTAAATGAATGGGGTATTGGACTGAATTTAATTCAAATTCACAGTATCCCTGTACATCTTCTATCCTGTGGAGGTCTATTAATACTTTCCTTCAGCTCGTAACCCAAAGTTAGAAATCAAGGAACAAAACTTTCATTAAGATGAAGCTGGCAGCTGCTTAACTCCTGCACGCTTGACTTAGAAAACTAAAATGTGCTTAATGGAGAGAGAGAAAAAAATAGGAAGAAACCAAATTTAGCATCCAGAAAATTCCACTGCATGCTGCAAAACCAAGTTATTCATATTTCACTCTCAGAAGAACTGTGTATCAGAGAATAGGCAAGAAAAAAAATTCCTCCACTGCCCATTAGATGGTTGAAGAAAATACAAAACCATGCCAGAGCATACAAAAGTATTTTAACCTTGAACTGAATTGGTTTTCCCCTTCAACACAAATGGTCTGTTGCTGGCACAGAAGAGGAATTTCACTACATGTTGTTCTAGACAGAATTAGCTCCTTCTGAGAGGCATTTTAGGCAATACGTTCACATCTACTCATCCTATATGCTTTAGGGTTCATGTGCACACCAGATAATGCATAGTTGATTACAGTTTGTCTGACTCATTTTACAGTCATCATGCTGTCTGAAGAAGGAATGCTAAATAAAACCCCTCTGGAGTTTTGGCTGTAAAACAATACTATTCCTAACCTATATGGAAGCAGTCTGTTGTATATTTACAGAACATGAGAAAAAGCAGGCCCATTCTAACAAATGTTTACAACATATACTTACAATACCAAACATGCATTGACATGGACACCATAATGACACACTAAGACATTCCTGCTATTGTGAGGAGCTGCCTTCAATCTTCCTGTCCACTCACTCTCCTTCCAACTCCAGAAAATGTGTTCAAATTGGGTAAAATTATTTACTGCAAATGGCAACAATTTTGGTAACATTTAGTATGTTTTAAGTTTCTTTTTGTGGCTTTTTTTTTTTTGTTTTTCCTTTTAATTATTGGTCACATTTTGGTCACGAGCCTTAAATTGATTTAAATGTCATTACATTTTGTTTGGCATCTCTATAAATTTGTGTACACGCGTTGTCACATTTGCTTCATTTTCTCGTTTATTCTTACTCGCTGCAATGGAAACAGCTTACCAAAACATATTTGCTGCATGTTTTCTGGCTGTAGGAAATTGAAACAAGTAGTTAAATTAGAGCTGAGTGGACTCAAAAGAAGAAAAAAAAGAGCATTCATTGCCTTTGAGGGCAATGTATAATATAATTCTATAAGGTTTTTTACATTTATTTTATTAAACATTGAGTGCTTGTTCTGTACACTTTCTCAAGCAAATAATAAGCAGATTTCTTTCATATAAACATATAAAAAGTTGTCTCAATGTCAACTGCATTATTTAGGGATGCACTGTACCTAAGGCGTTCTAGCTGACTGATCTTTTGCAACTAAACAGCATCACCTTGTGGCTGCAAGTAAAACTGCATCATGCTGCTGCAGAAAGCAACAGCACTCAAAGTCAATGAAAGGCAAAGAAATGAAACGCACAGTAAGAAGAGTGAAAAATCCTACAGCTCACATAATTTGATAATTTATATAAATAGATGACCACAGAATGTAGCTTGAAGTCTTTTAATCACAGTGAGTTGCATAGCTTCACAGTAGCATCAATATCATCAGTCTACACAGTCTATCTAGTTGACCATATGACATTTTCAATCAAATTATGATTAAATTGTAACAGCTAAGCAGAATGGCCACTGAACTGGAAACTGCTACTGAAAGAGAAAGACAACAAGGAGGTTTTAAAAGTGGTAAGAAAGCACCTGGGTTAACAACCACAACAGAAGGCAAACAATTTCATCTCATCAAAAAAACTAAAATAAAACAGACCATAAAATCAAAACATAAAAAATCCTGCTGAATAACTGTAAAGATACAAATGCATATAAAGCTATAAAACAGTATACAGAGTTGCATAAGAATCAGAACTCGTCTGAGAAAAAAACTAAAGTATACCATGTAAAAACGAGATGGCATTTGAAGTAGCAGTAGTTTAAAAATATCACAGTGTTGAAACCCAAAACTTGAGCTAAAGTGAAACAAAGACAAAGATATCTCTATAATCTATACAAGCTGGTCCTTTGGCCTTTCACTCGATCTCCCATGTTCTATTCTTCAGTCTCTTGTACTGACACACAAATGTATTCATCATAGAAATTTCAGCATATTCTGAAAGCTATGGGGAACTTAAGAAAAGGAAACTCTTACATACTTAATGCTAGATAAAACTTGCAACATACAGTAACTTAAGATATATTAATTTTAAGGCACATCTTTGAATTTACCACTTTTCTTGAGCTTACTACAACTTACAAGCAAATCTAACATTTAAATAAAAAAGCCGGCACACCATATTCTATCCGTACATCTGATCCACTGAATTCCAGGACTTGAAAAATACACAACCAATAAAAAATAAGTACAAAGACATTTGGGAATTAAATAAAAAGCTTTGGATCAATAGTAAAGCTAAACACCCACAGATTTACACAAGTAAATGTAGATGTCACTTGCATCATTAAGTTTGGAATGAACAAGATATGATGAAATTAAAAGTCAAAAAGAACTTTTGTAGACTGGGTAAGAAAATTGGTTTGAGTAAATTGCATTAACTCCATGTAATATCCTGACCTTTATGTCTCTCAGCTTAAAACTTACAAGACTGAAGAAATTCTGCTGATTTCCTTTCTATATTATTTACCTCTCAGTCTAAAAGCTCACATTTTGAGAAATCTTAAAAACAGCAGAGTACAGATCTAAACATGACGTAAAAAACAAAGCTGTATAGTACATTGCACCGTTTAGTTTGTGTGGACGCCTCAAGAAAATCCTTTAATACCCTCAACAGTTAAGACGGATGTTTCCTTAGCTGTTAGGAGGACACTCTTTTAAAGACTATTAATCCTGGAGGAGATGAGAAGAGAGGGAGAAAAGAGATTAGGTAATTTTTAATCCTTTCAGCCGAGTACATCAAGCATCATTAGCAACGAAAGCACTGAGTAAAAGTGAGGCATGGCTTGCCTGTGGTGAACCACAGACGGGTGGCTGGAGTGCCAGAAAACTCAGCACAGTCATAGGGAAACTACTTGTCACTAGTCGATGACAGTTTTAGGAGTGAATCGTTCTGATCCCCAATTTAAATGTGACATACTGATTGGTTCTGTTAAAATAAAAGAGAATTACTACTTGAGTATTTCCCCATTTATGCACGTCATCATCATAGGGTAAATGTGATTGCCAAATTTCACTGTTTCAAGCATTTTAAATTGGCCAAAGTTGATTTTGAGCTGCATCAGTTGTACCTAAAGTAATGGTGTTTGGTGTGGGGGGATGCCTTCTAATGTTGTTGAAGAACTGATACCAAGACTTATCTCATAAAATGTTGGCTTTGTGGTGAGATGATGCAATACTCACCCCTCCACAGCCGGTGTTTTCTCTCCCCTGTCCACCAGCTGAACTGCTTGGTACCGGACTCTGCAGTCTGCTGTTTTCTTTCTCTGTTAATATTTGGCTGCCCATCACCTTCCTCTGTTTTATAAACAAAACATCATTACTTGGAGATGGATACCATTTTAGACAGTGGGCTGCATTATAGATACCCTGTAGATTTTTATCATAAACAAACGTTTTTTATATGAAATATTCTTCATAAATGCACCACAAACATGTTGAATGCATTTCATAACACTTTAAATTGGAATATTGTCAAACTTGCATTACTTATATCATCTTGCAGTCTTATTTTCACTCTTTTATTGGCAATGATTCCTTTCGCAGCACTTAACCACCCAACATGTATCAATTCACCCACTTACATGTGCATCCTCGTACCAGTAGAGCGTGAGATATAAACAATTCAAGGAATATACATCAAAACATTGCTCAATAGCATTGCTAGTGCCTTCGGTTCACTGGCTGTGTTAATGTGAAGTAGGCGTAACATGACATGAACATTTTCTCAAAGATAGTATGGGAAGTGAATATGTGTACTTCTGCACACACGCGTACCTTGATAATTCCACCCAAAGAGCGTGAACGCCAATGTTTCCTGCTGAATGGTGTCCGAGAGTCAGCCGAAGGTGTCAGCAAAGGCTGCTTCTCAAACTAAACGCACACAAATATGATACATTTAGGTGCCCAAGATGAGAGATGTTTGTCTGTTTTTGTTGTTTTGTTTTGTTTTTTCTCCTCACAGGGTGCACTGACATACCTGTCTGATGAGTTTCTTCTTTTTGGCAGACTCAGGCATGTTGTTGACTTGCTGATACAGCTCTCTTAGCGCAGATTCAGTGTAACTCTGAGGCTCAGATGACCTCATTGTGCAGGTGCTGCTATCATCACCACTGATTGTTCTCATGGAGGGAGAAGGGGAGGCGGCTGTTACCACAGCCAAGGGGCCATCTTTACTCCCAGAACAGAGTGTCAGGTCATCCTAGAAAAGTTGCACAGAACATGTAACGAGATAGATTCTGGTTATCTCATTGAAACCACAAAATATTTTCAAGAGACATTAACACAACAAAATATGTACAGCTGAACCACACACTGCAAAAATATGTGAACTGCAAAAAAATACTTTTGAAATCCAAAGAAAATTATGTTTTAAAACCTCACAGAAGCAAAAACAAGTTTTATTTCAAGATCCTTTGAAAATAAATTCTATTAGTAAACAAGTTATTGTGGGAGCTTTAAAAATAGCTCTCTATATAAATGTAATGCGGTGCTAACACTATCTCTTTTCAGAAGGATGAACTTAGTAAAGAATAGAAGAAAAGACAAAAACACTCACCTTTGCTTGAAGAGTTTTTGATCCTGTGAAGTATAGGTGTGCATATTCTTTGATATATACAGGTGCCTTCAATGAAAGTAAACATGTACATTAAATCCTCTGAGGAAAGATTATTGTGAAGAAATAATCTAGTGTACCAGATTAATGATTGGTATTTATACATTTTTGACCTCACTCTCTACCATAAAGCACGGTGTATTTACGCAGCCAATGTTACATGTGTGCGCAATATAGCAGGTTAAAAAAAAAAAAAAATCAATGTAGACAAATGTTTATGAAGAAATACAAGCCAGGCGGATTTAAAAAGACTGAAAAGCTGATTGTGGAACTGAAAATCAAATATCCTTTATTGATTTTTCTTTCCCATGTAAACTCTGTATTACCTCTATTATGTTTGCATTTCTTGTAACCCTGCAACAACACTCCTCATGAAGAGTGCATTAGAAGCGAAGAAACAACAGAGGAAAACATCACGACCATATGGTGATGTACTGTATTTTTATTTATCAAAATAATATCTGATTATGAAGACCTGCCTCAGCCAAAGCAATGTGATAAACATGTCACATTTAGTGTTTTATATATATACGTTTATTAGTAAGCCAAAATATTGTTACAGAATAAGAGGCCAACTCCAGAGAAAGGGACTGTAAAGCTGCTTACCCTGAATAGTTTTTGTGAGTGCCTGATGAGGAACGCTATGCTATTATTCAGTTTCTCAATGTTTCCCTGCAGATCACTTGCCATCACCTGCAATGCAAAATACAGAAAAATAAACACCTCCAAACAAATTCAGAAAAACTGTAAGAGGTAGAAGAAAACGACTAAGGTCCTTACATTTTTGGGCCAGATGATGTGTGGAGCAAACATTGTGGCTAGATTGATAGCAGACATCTTGTTGATGTGCTGATTGCGAGCGGTGTGGTACAACAAGTCCAGCAGAAGCTTCAACAGGCTGCGGTTGGATGGTGGGAGCAGCATGAAAAGCAGCTGAAATGCCTCAATCTGCCGTTCCTTGTCAGGTATGTTTGTCTTATCTCCCTTATCATCAAAGCGAGTCAGCTCTGGACACAGTAGATAAGAGAATTATTACAACAGAGGACAGGGGTCACTATTATATTCAGATTAATGTGAAGATAAGAAAAGAATAATAATTTTATCTTGAGCCATGACAAGGATCAGTGTATGAGTCGACCAACACCTCCAATCTTCAGGTGAGCATGATAGTGTCTGTGTGTAAGCAGAGGCTCAGGCAGCTCTCCCAGGAAGGTTTTGAGCAACGTGGCAGCATCATTGGGGTGGAAGTCGCCTGTCTCTAGATCTATCTCTGCTCCAGCGTTCAACATCTCTCTCAGGGCTGCCTGCCTAAGGCTGTGGCCCGGCACACGGAACAACCCCTCCACATGAAGGTCTGAGGGGTGGGAGAGAAAGATGGAGACAGACAGCCAAAGAGGAGGGGAAAAAAAAGGGATGTGGCGGGTATACACAGAGAGACAAAGACACAGAAATGAGGAGAGAGACGAAGTGAATGAAATGGAAGGAAAGAGACAGCTGGAGCAAAGTGCTTTTAGATAAATTATTGACTCAAGCATTTGCTCCTAGTGTCCATTTTCAGCGAATGACATCATCGCTTTCTAGAAATAAACCATGACCTCATGCTAATTCAGTGCTCTCCAACTAAGTTAAAGAAGAGGTGATAAGAGTTAGCAACAGCATTGCTAGAGATACAGGCTGATTAAGCTATTTGACAATAGAAGTATATCAAAAAAAAAAAACTAAATCAAGTAATTATTAATAATGTTTGTGTAACACAAATACTGTCATGGTTGGAGATTTGTTTCCTTCTGAGGTCATGCATGCAAAATGTATGTAGTCATGATATCACAAACTGCTTTGGATGTAAGTGTCCTCCACATGTCACAGGCGATGCATGTATATGAAATGATACTCACTTTTACTCAGGTATTCAATGAGCTGATAGATATGTGCTATTCCTTCTTCAGTTAAAGGTGCACCAAAAACCACTCCTTTGTCTGAAAGGCATCAAAAGACAAAGTAAGACTGATTGTACCTCATTTGTGTGCACAAATTGATATATTCCATTACATTAATTAGATCCATGTCATCATTTCCCTCTATCACGTGGACCTGCTCCTACCTCTCACAGAATATAACTGCTGACACCTATGTTACCTAGAAACAAGATGAATTTGGCAATAAAAAAACCCAAAACAAAACCTGGTATTTTCTGCAGAGGGTTTATGTGGCAATTTGGACTGCAACTAAACCTTAATTTAATTATGGATTAATCTGTTGATTAGAGCTAATGTGATTAGTAAATAAACTGACTGGCAACTATTGTGATAATCATTTAATTGTTAAAGTAATTAGCTAAAATACCAAACATTCCATTCTTCCTGCTTCTAAAAGCTGAGGATGCTGTTTCTGTTTGCCTTATATGATAATGTCAGCAGGCTGCAATGTGAACACTATAATACGATAATGTGAACGATGGTAACCTTCTCTTGACTGTATGAGTAGTCTATGCTCTTTCCAGGTCTCTATGGTGATAGGAGGTTGCTTGGCTCATGTCCTATCTGTTTGGTGGCACAAGGGCGGATCCAGAAATGAACCTACCTTCCAGTTCTCCAGGAATATTATTTGTGCCATGTCTCACTTTGACCGCCTAGACCTAAAAAAAACTCGACAATATTGTCGGGTAGCTCAGGTCCTACACCAGCTGCTTGGACCCTCTCCCTACCACATTTTTTAATTACTTAGCACCGGAGGTACTAGAAATTATTAACTGCTCTCTTCAGTCAGGTATGTTTCCTGCAGCACTTAAAACAGTTTACTAAAACTAAAAAACTAATTTTGTCAGCCTGTTTTTCTATATTGTAATTTTGCTATTTTTTATTCTGTACACATGACATCTATTGCATGTCTATTTGTCCTGGAAGAAGGACAGACAGACATGCAATCCCTCCTCTATTGCTCTTACTGAGGTTTCTTCGATTTTTTGTAGATTGTAGATTGTAAGGCCTCTTGAGGCAAATTTGTGATATTGGGCTAAATAAATAAAATTACCTTGACATGACTTGATCAATCAATGATGAAAATAACCATTAGTTGCAGCCCTACTTATAATTATCGATACAATTAATCAATTGGCCTACAAAATGCCACACAAAAGAATTAAAAATGCCTTTCATGGTTTACCAGGGCCCGAGATGAAGTCTTCACATGAATTATTTTGTCTAACCAACAGTTCAAAACCCAAAGATATTCAATTTACAATACAATATATATAATTTTTCTTGATAAAATGAAAATGAATTATCAAAAAGGGATTATTTTTGTTTTGAATAATTAGTTGATTAACTGAACAGCCCATGTGGAGATAAATGCAATTCAAGTCTGCCAAAGTCTTAATTAATGAGTTTAACGACTTACTGTCCTTTTCTAGGTAATTTACCTCGTCCTAAACAACACATAGGGATCCCCTTGAAAACGAGATGATACATCTCTTGGGGTTTATCCTGATATACATTTCTGACATATTTGTCTGAAACACGTTAACACATTCATGTCTCTGTTGGCCTAACCTTTTCGTTTCAGGAAGTTGAAGGAGCGTAGAAAGCCACTGGACGAGGGCACCTTGGCCTCACACTCTCCAGTGAGCTGGGCAAACTCGTCCCCTGGAAGGTCTATGAGACGAGTAATATTGCAAAGCACCAGATCCGTGAAGGCCTGTGGATGCTCATACCTCAGCCTCTCCACAAAGAAGTCTGGGTTAAAGATCACCGGCTGGCTAATGTTAGTCTTTTCCTGGCTGATAAACACACTGCATTTCGTCCCCCTGTTAAAGGAGAAAGAAACACAACAGGTTGGGTTGGGGTTCGTTTTGAGGCACAGAGGAAGAGTACAGTTTCAAATTTGGCAGTTAAAACAAAACGGGTGTTGCTAGGTTTAACGTTACCGTTAGCTACGTTGGCTAACACTAACCAGCCTGATAATAAGTTACAAACTGCGTACTTAAATATGAATATATCACCCCCGAAACCTGCATTTTATATCATAGTTTTGTAACTTGTTCATTGACGAAATAATACATTGCATTGTATTGTAAAGTTGGTACCTTCTTTCCAGTTTGTATTTGTTTTGGGGTTCATCTTCAGCCGCCATCTTCGCTTTGAATCTTCCGCTGTTTCATCTTTAGTCCCGCCCCCAGCGTTGTGATTGGCGGAAATGTACGCACAGATCCGTGATGTCAAGCCGTTCGCCCATCGTTTGAACTTTTCATGATTGAATTTAGAAAGTATTTTGAGTCTATCTAATTTATGAAGAAATGTGCATATACAGTTAGCATACTCCAAGATTTTTTTAAGAAATCTGATTTTATTGCCTACTTTTTCTGTTAAGTTTTCTGTTAATTTATTATTATTATTTTTACCCTTTGTCCTGTTACCATGTTGACTGTATCAACAAACTGAAAGTGAAGTCATGTCCTTTATGTTATCTTTATTTCATTATGATGCCTAATTGTTTTCTGTTATTGTATTATTGTCACACATGTTGTAAGTGATGCTTTCTATAAATAAAGTGATGAAAAATATATATTGCATATATTTGATGAGCATTTTGTATTATTTTGTAACATGTACTGTTTGGAATACTAGAAGATAACTCTAAATTTAATTATCAGAAATATATTACAAATCTTTTAATTTTATTGCCCAAAATTCATATTAATAAAAGCAAATTTACAGTTTTTACAGAGGTGGTCAAACAGTACACTGATTCAATTTGATTTTCCTCTAATCCAAAGGCTGTAAAAACTATGAATACCTGTTTTTTGTTTAAAATCTTTGTATGAACTGCAGATCCCCCCATCTCAGAGTTTTTTTTTCTATTTTTCTTCTGCAAACCACAGGATGAATATTTTTATATTTTGCATATGATCATATTGTGGAAGAAGAAAATTGTAATTGTTCTATATGTCAATAAAGAAAGGAAAAAATGTTCTGTATATACAAATATACTACATATATCTATATAGGTAGCTAATAGCTAGTAGCTAGTAGACTAAAAAACACATTTAAAAGACTGGACCAGTGGTGGACCAGGTCAGGTCCTTTAATTAAGTAAAAGTACCAATACAGCAATGTGAAAATGCTCCATTAAAAATAAAATTCATGCATGAAAAAAAAGTATTAGCAGCAAAATGTACTTAAAGTATTAAAGTAAAATTACTCATTTTGTACTGACATATACTGTATAACATCATAAGATTGTTAATACTGATGCATCAGTGTGTAATCAGTATTTTACTGTTGTAGCTACTGGAGGTGGAGATACACAAATCTGTTTTCAGTTTTTGGACTTTTTCTCTAATCTTTGATTTTTGGTGAAATATTGAATCATTTGAACATTTATTGAAATGAAACCATGTGAGAAGTTTAGAGGGAAAAATCACTATTTGGTGGAGCTGTTAACACCTCATAGACATCTGAAATGTGCCCCCGACTACACACTGCTTTTTGTAAGACGTTAAAAACTCAGTAGAAAGTACAGTATTTCCCCCTGAAATGTAGTGGATTGGAAGTATAAAGTAGCATAAAATGGAAATACTCAAGTAAAGCACAAGTACCTAAAAACTGTACTTAAGTACAGTACTTGAGTCAATGTACCATCACTGCATATAACACGTATTTACTGTAACATGTACCTCTTTCAGGAGTTATTCTTTACATGGCTTATTGAACAAAAAGCTTGGACCTTTTTGACTGACTAGATTTTTTGGCCACTTCAGAGTGGAGGGAGGCAAGGTTTACGAGAATAGTGAGAGTGAACCAAAACAGTAGAGTTGTACAAAACAATAAAAGCAAAACAATGAGCTGAAAGACGCTAAAATGCTCTTGCACTAAGGGAAACTTCTAGTGTCTTTACATTTGAAATATCAGCTTGTCTAGTTAGGTGAGAAAGGTAATTAAATACCAGAGACACAGTATTCTTCTGCAGTCCAACTGCCTTTAATGAATCATCAAGGTATATGCATACAGGTTTCTCTGGCTCTGTAGCAAGAGAGAAGCACATTGAACAACTCACACAAATATTTTATACTTTCAGCTTCCACTCAACACAACCATCAATACAAGCACCTCGTGTGAAGTCACGTGCAATTTTGTTTCTTGCAAGATAATCAATATTAATTCCATATATGGTGTCATGCCTGTCTTGTACAGCTTCCAGTTCTTGCATTTAGTTCCCCTTTTCCAACGATCAGTCAGGATTACCATGTATCATGCACTTCAGATAACCTTTTCTATTTCTTCTTTCCTAACAGACGAGACACTTATTTCATCTACACAAACAAGGTGCGAGACATCTAGGCGAGACATCTTACTTAAAATAGAACAATTAGACAGGGCCAAGAGTGCACCGTGTTCTTTAAAGGCACTGGATTAATCATCATCAAAAAATTAATACAATAATATAGTGATAAAGACTTTTCTCCAACAATACACTTCTAATTATCATGATTTCCTTCACACTAGCCTGGTTCCAGACCCCAAAATCAGGGGCAACATCTCCAATTTGTTCCGAGATCTATATATAGAGTGAATGAAGTGAAGCTATGTGGCAGTTCAGTCTGAATTTCAAGGGAACTGCAGAGTTAAGTCATAAGTCTTTGTACAAGTGGCCTCTTTCACATTACAAGTAATCATTTGATCATGTGTTAATATAAGAAATTAGATCAGCTTTAAACAACCCCATACAAAATCTTAACCCACATTCTGTCTGTCTCATTATCTGTCTCCAAATGTGTGTTTCTTGGAGTGACTGTGTGTGTGTGTGTGTGTGTGTGTGTGTGTACTCCAATGATGGTACTAGACACGTAGCAACCATCTAATATATTCTGCCAATCAATAAATCTTATGTATTCATTAGATGTAGTGTACTGTATTTGTAATTCAGATAACAGATGAAGTTGTGGAGCCGATGTTGAAGGCTACAATACATTATCTGCAATAACACTTATTGATGTTTAGACACTTAAAGTTTAACACAGACAGTATTAAAATAGTCATTAGTTGAGTGAATCGGATTCTCTAAAGATTCAGCGAGCAAGCTGAGTGGACTTACTCAGCCTAATGATCCAGATCTCAATAAATAAATTAATGAACTAGAAAAAAAGAAAAGAATAAAAATCAAAGAGACACACACACATCTTTAAATTCCTTTTGGTGGGTAGTAATTTCAACAACATATCTTTATATATTGAATATTCAAACAAATGAGATACAAGTCACACAGAAAAATAAGTACCATAATTCCTATTCTTGGCCATAGCTAACAGGCAATTATTTTGCACTATTAATTAGGCTGGGTTGAAAGGGGCGGCATCTCCTTTAGCTCTAAAAATTGGCACTCTTGAGAGGTCAAAAAAGGCTTTGACATGCCGCAGTGTGAATAATTGAGCACAGTAGTATTAATAAAAGTTGGCATCGGGCTGTGCTTCATGAATGGATGAATGACTGCATCTACTTTACATGTCAGCAGGTTACCTGGAGTAGCCACATGTATTCACAGCCACCTGCTGCTGGTTGTCTTGATGACAAAAAGACTTTTCAACTCCGTGCCAAATTCATCTATTTGGGAAATTGTATATTTATATCAAATGAAAAAGATTCCCAAAATTTCTGAAGCAAAAGAAATGAGTTTTGTCCAAAAATATAGTTTCAGCTATGTAAGCTTCAAAGTTTTTTGAAGCTTAAAAAATATAGCACATGATTGTGATTAACACTGTCAGTAAGCAACAAGTCTGTGACACATGTAGGATGCTATCCCATCATCATTTGACAAACACTGCTACAGGCTAATGCAAGGATCAGAAATGTACAAATCCATAGTCAATTTTAAATAGACCATTTTTTCCCTTCTCTGTGGTCTCCATAATGAATGTCACATGTACAATAATGATACACGTAAAACACCTGAATAATACTCAACATCTATTTAAAACTCAATACAATATTATCATTACATGTGACCACATTTTGTCAATAATTTCTTGGAAACATGGTATGACCATTCCCACATTGAATGTCTTCACATCCATCACAATACTTTGAACTTTAAAGCACTAAACATATAATTCTAGTTAAGTGATAGCACAATTCAGGTAAATTCAACAAACTCTATAGACACAGTAAACATTTTGACAAAATTTACAAAAAATAACTGAGAGCATATGGCATCAGCTAGATTCCATAATCACACAGTGGTAACAGCAATAAACAGAAAAGAAGGACAGCAAAGAGTTTCAGGGAAAACAAACTTATATTTATACTTTTTTGTATTCCAAGATGATACATCTGTTCAGTCTTAAACAGTGTGAAAAAGTAACACATTTCAGAGTGCTTGTTGTTGCAGCTCATGTTTAAGGGGGCTTTCTTAACTATCCCCATTCCTCTGATCTGACTAGTTAGAAGCTGTATTCCCTCTTTTGTCCATCTTCTCTCCGTAGCCTTTACCATCAGTCCTCTCTCTGGCTGTTGTGCTTGCGTCTTCACAGGAGCTCCTCTGCCACAGCCAAGATATGCTCCCATACTTCCAGTAGCAGTGAGGCCTAAGCCTACCCAGAGTTCTCCAGCACGCCCTGCGAAACGTGTGGGAGGAGATACAGAACAGAAGCGGGTCCAGAGCGCCGTTGATATACCACAGTGGGAGTGACAAGTAGGATTTCAGGATTGTGTAAATAGAATGGATGGTGTCGGACCAGACAACCACGTAGACCTGCATCAGCGACGAGGCAATGTCTGGAAAGTTGCAAACAAAAAAGGCCACCACGACTGCACCTGGAAGACAAAACATGGAAGATGTTGATAGCTGAATTTTATGGCCTTAATGACCTCCTCTACATGTCAGCACAATACATTTGCATTTACTGTTACATTTTGTCTGACAGGATAACATGAGGTAACTTCTGACTGCCTTCAACAACAACTCACTGGAGGTCCAATTTGTCTCTGCTGAGAAATCAACTTTTGGCCAGGAAAAGTTGACCAGAGCTACATTTTTGCAGTCCCTTTCCATCAACATCCAATCATTTTTATATGCCTATTTTACTCTTTTACCAGTACTGTGATGACAGTACTGACATAATGAGACATCTCACACAACGTAGGGTCACGCTAGTAGTTGAAATTTCAGACCAAAATCCATTAATTTCAATGGAAATGCCACCATCATCATGTAAATACATTCCCTTGAAAGAAATGTGTTGACTTGTCTGGTTAGCAACCCAGAGCTTAAAAGCAACAATAGGTAATTTTCTGCCGCTAGGGGTCTCTCAATCAAAACAATAACAAAAGATGGAGTTTGATGACATCTTGAATTAGTGTGGTATCATGGGAGTTGTTGTGTTCATTGTTAAACAACCACCATTGCTGTCATTGTAGTCAGCTTCTCGCGGTTAGGATTCCTTCAGTGCTCATCATTTAGGAGATTTTTGGTGGTTAAAACCGGTAAAAACACTGAATAAAGCAGTTTCACGTTAAAAAACTTAAGATCCAGACATCTGATCCAGACATCTCTAAAATCCTTCATCTGCAGATATAGTTTAAAACGAACACAATCTAAAAAGTGTATCTTAAAAAGGTGGAAAAGTTGCATATTATACCTTTAAGTAACGACAATGTCACCAAGGATTCAGCATCACCTGCTGTGTAAATGTGTAAATGAATTTCCGAGTGACACTTTCTGGTGTGACTGGGCACTTAGTCCATGAAAAGGTCTTCATCAGACTGAGATAAATCAGGTTACTCAAGAGTTTTATAATGGCACAACTTCAAGACATAAACATGGTTTCATAACATCTTCCAAATTACATGTCAAAATATATAATCGGTCTGCGCTGGAGAACAAATGTCTTTGTGGGGCACTTGCTGAAACAACAGTCTCTTTTATAATTATCCATGTCTCACCCATGAGTTTTAGCGCTCTCTTTTCATTTAAAAGTAGTTTTCCATTTTGATGGCACTGGACATCTCGTCTTCCTTCTGGATCCAGTCGTGTGAGACCCATGTTTCTCCTTTGGCGCCCATTCCTCCTCAGGTACAGCAGGATGAGCAGGTAGAGAGTAAAGATGGAGACCAGCGGGACCTGTTGTTGGAGAAGCTTGTTGAGCGCTTGTGTTTGATGCCGATATGCAGATACAACCTGTTGAAATGCACTTATCTCACCAGAAAGAAGATTCCCGCTCTCAGGAGTAAAGCTCCTTTGTAGATGTGTGCAGGATCAGGCTCTGTCATCTCACACATGGTGGAGACATGGAAGGCATCCTCTCGTGTGGGAGCCGTGTAGTCCAGTATGCAGGCACGGGCCTGGTCATAGACCAGAGCAAAAGGCACCGCTGAGACCAGAGAAATTATCCAAACTGAAAGGAGGCATGGCAGCCGAGACTTCTGTTGGAAAGGAAGGAGCGAGGGTAAGAGAATACATTTGTTAGACCCTGTTCACGCAATCTTATAAAATTCTGAATATGGATCACACTTATTGTATTTTCTTCACCACCATTTGTTTGTCTGTTGCAATTTGTGACAATTACAGCTTCCATATGTGGCCATTTTCTATCCCTCTTTGCTTTTACATTTCATTCTGGGATACAGGTTCAGTTCAGTTTTTGTTAACCTAAATGGTCACTGTTTTGTGGTAGATACTAGATAGTGCTAATTCATTGTGAGAGTAGAACACCTTCAGGCTGGAGACAGACCACATGGTGTGGCAAATGGCTGCGTAGCGCTCAGTGGTGAAAGTCATGATAACCCAGCTTGTGGTGGCACAGTACACTTGGCGGACCATGAAGTAGACCTTGCATACTGTTTGGCCCAGACGCCATGGGTAGCTCTCCCAGTAGTACCGATACAAAGTTACTGGGATGGTCAACAGCTGCAGAATGTCTAGAATTATAAAGAGAGAAGATGACCGTCATTAAGCACATTTGAACTGAAGATGGTGATTTGAAGTTGGTAATACATTGTAGCTGTGGCAGTAAGTAAGTTAAGGACTGACGATATTTAATTGAAATCATACAAGCAAATCGGATTTTCATTTGGCATATGCATGTTTACTGTATGCTTAAATTAAAATGAAATGAAAACTCCACTGACATATGATTTTCAGTGTACTCTAAAGAATACACCATGTCATGTTTACAATGAAATGAAATGTAAAACACTTGACCATCAGATGTTATATCCTGCCCACTGTTTCTCATGCATGACTTCAATAGATTTCAGAAAACAAGCCTGCAAAACATTTGCATAATAATTCAAACGGAAATGGTAAAATGTCATTTCAATTTAATTTTAATTTAATATGCACATAATTTCAAATGTTAATTGCTAATTTAGAAATGTTAAAAGACAGGTTCACAATTTTTCAAGTCTGTCTGAAAACAACAGTCTGGTGGCCATATGAACACTGAAAGAGGTTTTCCTCACTGCAATCATTCCTCCTGTTCATAATGGCCATTAAAAGATCCCCTTCAAATGTGCTTTCAATGTAAGTGATGGGGGCCAAAATCCACAGTGTGTCCACACAGTCATTTTGTGCAGAATGCATGAGGCTTCAGCAATCTGAGTTAGTCATATCAAGTGGATATCTGCCACATTTACAGTCTTTTTAGCATCAAATTCCCTCTTTGTGTTTCCTCTGACAGTGTTTCCCTGTTGAGCTGCGGTGGAAGTATAGTAACAAAAAGAGGGGTTTTGGCACTAAAAAGACTGTAACTTTGAAAGATATCTACTTGATTTGACTCATTTGCATGGTTGAAGCTTCATATTAACTTCAGATAAACTTTAAATACATTTTTGCACAGAAGGAGGACTGTGGATTTTGGCCCCCATCACTTACATTGTAAGTTCATTATGAAGAATGGTCAGTATGAACAGGAGGAATGTTTTTGGAAAGAAAAACCTATTTCAATGTTCAATTGGGTACCTGACTGTTGTTTTAAGACAGACTTATGCACACATATATAGCTTTTCAGTACTCGTCTCTCATAAGGTGCATGGAGGGAGTATGTACCTGATATGACCAGGCTGAGAAGGTAGAAACGAATGGCACTGACTCTCATATGAGCATCCATGAGAAGGGTCAGTATGCTCACGCCATTGAATAAGACCTGCAGAGCATTAGAGTACAAGAGTCAATGGTCTGCAGTGTGAAAACAACTGTATTGTTTGCTGTAAGCGTGTCATTAACAGTTTATGTTAGTAGTGGCTTACTACTGCTTATTACATGTATTTTAGCATCACGTGTACCACATTGTGTTGTAATTCAGAAGATATGGTGTGTCAAGTGTGTCTTGTAAACTGGATGTTCATACTCCAAACAAGAAGATGATGCTGTAGAAGATGGTCATGGGGACAGCGATGGTCAGTGGCTCACTTTTGGTGACACTAATGTCGAGCTGTGGCGTCTCACTCGGGCTGACATTACAGCTGAAGAGGAATGAAATCTGCTCGGACAGGTTCATGGTGAGGAAGCTGTTTGAGAACTAGAGAGATGTTATAGAGAAATAGTATATAAATTCCATGACTTGGCTGCGTTATTGTGTGTGATACTGATAATGGCTTTAATTTCCAAGTTCATCCACATGATTAACTGACAATGATGTTTGCATGAATTCAGGTCAGGTGTCATTGTGATGACCTTTTTTAAATGAGTGCTGCAATCCTCATTTTTTTCCATGGTGTTGCATGAATTTGGTGTGCAAGATTCTGCCAGCCAGAAGAAAGTAAGAGGAAGAGGGGCGCCTGCTGTATCTTTAGCTCTCACAATTCAATTCAATTCAATTTAATTCAATTCAATTCAATGGCTTGATTGGCATGAAAGTGTGTGAATGCATGCGTCCTTTTTCGATTGCCAATTTGTGGTCACTGAGCCTGTTCTTGGTTAGGATCTGTCTCTGCTTTCTATGTCTGACAGTAGAGAGACATTCTGCCAATTCATGATCTCTTTTTAGGGCCAGATAAGACTCTAATCTACTCTGGCTTTTAGTTTCTTCTTTCCAATGTTCAACATAGTTTCTTTACATTGCGTTATAATTTGGTTTACTCTGATTGGTGTTGGAACGCGGTGTTGGTGTGAGACTGGTCAGAGTGTGTCTGAGAGGGGGCAGTTAGTCTCAGCACCAACTGACATAGGGGACTCTTTTCTGGGCTCAGCTCTTGGGTTTGGAGGGCTTTGGAATGGAGGGTGTCTAGGGGGCTGGATTTAAGGTGATTAAAAAATTTGAATGCTCTCTTTTGAATGTTAATTATCAGCAGGTATCTGCCTAATTCTGCTGTACATGCATTTGTTGCTGTTATTCTGTGTACGTGTAAAATGTATCCGCAGGATTCTGCATGTAAAGATTCTGTTGGATGTTTGTCCCAACGGGTATAACTATGATAACTGAGTGGACCCCATACTTCACTACCATACAGTGCAATGGGCAGGATGACACTATCAAATATTTTAAACCAGATTTTAAATGGAATTTGGAAATCATAAAATTTTCTCTTAATGGCATTTAGAGCTCTTCGAGGTTATTCTTTTAGTGCATTCACTGCCATGTTGAAACTGGCAGGTAGCTATAACAATACTATGTTCAATGATATGATTAAAAAACTATATATTTTCTGTTTTTTTTTTTAGTTGATGTTGTAGTTGTTTGTTGTTGTTTTTTTGTTTGTTTGTTTGTTTGTTTGTTTTTTATTCTAAATTATGTAACAGCATCCAATAAACAGAGAGACGGGTGATAACTCTTGTGGAAGCCTTTTAGTTTTGCTTATGCTTATATACAGATTAGGATGATAGTGGACCAATTATAGTTTAGAGGGACATTAAAAGTGTGAACACAGACTACCCATGCAATGATTTGTGATTATATTGCACATGTTCATCTATTGTTTTATCTTTCTTTGTTATAGGCTAACATGTTTTGTTCTAACTCTTCGGGGCTGAATAACTGCACAGAAAATTTGCAATCCAGCCTAAACTCAAGTAAAACTGAATATTTAACTTTTGTTTATGTAGAAATTATTTGAAAGTTATGGTTGATCTGAATATTATTTCTGAAAATGTAAATGGCCTCAGTGATTGTATCAAGAGAAAGAAGATTTTACAACAATTGAAAAAAAGGAGATATATTGTTTCTCCAAGAAAAGCATTTGACACAAGAGGAACATAAGAGGTTGGGCAGAATTGCAAATGTTCAAGTTTTTTCCTCCTCATATAGCTCACCGGGGAGAGGAGTAGCTACAATTATAAAAACTCACATACCATTTCAGAAGATAAATAGTATAGTGGACAAGAAAGGAAGGTTTGTTTTGGTGATGGGCAGAATAGAAAACAAATATTTATTACCCACCAGATGAGGGCACTGAATTTATGAACCAAATTATAGATTTAATAGTAACTCAAGGAAAAGTTACAATTAATATTGGACGTGATCTGAATCTTGTCTTAAATCCTAACTTAGATTCAACAGCAGGACTTAAACATACTGTAAGTCTGAGAAAAATGCAAATATCTTAATGAGAGCATGTAGATAGTTGGGAATGATAGATATATAGATAACACTTCATCCAAGAACAAATGATTAACACTCTAATAGATTGGACTACTTCTTCATGTTTAATAAAGATTTAAAAAAATGCACTATTGGAACAATGACACTATCAGATCATGTCATAGTCATTCTAATAGCGAATTTAAACTCAAAGAAAGGGAAATACTTATGCAGAATGAATAATTCCCTCTTACAAGATGGAGACTTGATAGAGACAATCAAGAAACTCTTAATGAATATCTGAAATTAAACGATATTGAAGAAATTAACAGTATAATTGTATGGGAAGGGTTGAAAGCTGTCTTAAGGGGAGAAATAATGAGATATTCATTAATAAAGAAAAGACAACAGGAACAAATTAAGACAGAAAATATACCTTGAGAAACAAGTCTCATTATCGCAAAATGTTAATCTTATTAAAACAGTAACAACAGATGAACTATCACAACAAATGGAAGGAGGAAATTAAAAAGAGATAAAGCCCCAGGAGATGATGGGTACACTAATGAATTTTTTAAGGAGCTCAGAGAACTATTGACACCTCTATTACGAAAAGCCTATAACTTTGTCCAAGGATCAGGTACTTGGGCATCAACATGGAACTTATCTGTAATTAAAGTTATTCATAAAGATGGAAAGGATACAACAGACAGATCCTCTTATAGACCAATATCATTACTGAACACTGATTTTTTTTAAAATTAACATCTATTATAGCAAATAGGCTTAAAGATATCTTGCCAGATATATGGTATGGTGTGGTATGGCATTACAAACATAACAAATAAGAGCAATAACATAAGAACAAATATAATACACCTCCATACATGTCAATCAATGTCAAACCAAATATGAACACAATCCTGCTCCTTAGACATTTCAGCTATAAAACATAACTTAGGCATATCTGAGGCACAGACTGTGCCTTTAACACATCAAACATAAAATGCCCTCATATGCTGTTGGTAAGCAACACAAACTGAGCTAGGTGAAACACTTTGTCTGTGACCAGGTACCGAAGTCTACATTCATCAGCCATAGAAAACAAATCAGGACACTCTGCAGACATTTTAAGGAAAAGGCTATATCTAAGATTGTGATATAATGGATTATAGACCAAAAAGTGTGTTTCATTTTCAACCCAGTCACCTGTGTGATCTCCCCATGATCACACAGGTGACAGTTTCAATCTCCTTTTGGAATTGAATAGAAGCGACTGGTTTCCACCGCCAGAGACAAGTATATGTATGTGTGTGTGTGTGTGTGTGTCTTGAAGAGTTTGAAGAGTCAAAGATGTAATCAATTAAAATATTTGACATGGATAAATGAGTTAATCAATGAGCTATTTTTATTTTATTTATTTATTTGCTCTATTTATTTAACTATTTTCTTTGTCCTTTGTGTATGTGTGTAGGCACGTACAGATGTGTATGTATGTGTGTATGCATCTCTCTGTATATATGTGTGTATGTATGTGCACCATCATACTAGGCTCTTTCATTTTTTATCATTCTTTTCCTTTTTTTATTTTACTTTATTATTATTATTATTATTATTATTATTAGTAGTAGTAGTAGTAGTAGTAGTAGTATTCATATTTTTTAACCATAAAATATATAAATATTGTAAGAATGCTAGTTTGAACATCATATGTAAGCAAATGTGAATCTACATAAACTCTTGCGCTCTTGCAATTAAGTACAAAAAAAATTAGAGCTCACTTAGCACACGAATGATCATGATGAAAGTCATTCCTCCTGAACATGTTACATTTTCAGACCAAATTATACCACCTTGCATGCTGAAATCATGCAATAGCATGAATAGCATGGAGCAGGGAATAGCATGCATATTACACTGTAATTATATGAATTTATCAAACATTTCAGAATGTCTGATTAAAATCTGACATACACACACTGTACAACCTGTTACACTGCCAGTATAACCAGAACATTGCAAAATCAAAATGATTCTTATTTTGGAGTCATTATTGTGTAAGTAAAAAAAAAAAAAAAAAATCATTGAATTTGGATCAATAATGTGTGGACTCACCTTCCTTGCAGAGGAAAGAATGCAGGATGAAGCCCAGCAGCAAGAACCATCTCTTTGGTTTTGCCACACTGTCTCCCTCCTTCCCTCTCTTGCTCTGATTGTCTCTCTCACTCTGACTCTCCTTGTCTCTCCCTTGCTTCTTCTATCAATTCAATTCATTTCAGTTCAATTTGATGGGGGCTTTATCGGCATGCTAAACCGTTGTTTACATTGCCAAAGCAAGCGTGAAATAAAAACAACAAAAAATGTCCATAAAGAGAAGAATTGTGATTTTGCTGTTAGAAATAAATATGTACAGATAAGTAGAAAATAACTTAAAAATAGAGAAAAGGAGAGTTGCAGTTAAAAAAAAATATAAATACAAATGAGTGAGCACAGTGCAAATGGTCAGTGCAGCAGTACACAGGTGATTGACAGTCTTAATGGTGGTTGCTTTCCATTGGATGCATTTTGTTATTAGCCCTGTTTTCAAATTCTTGGGTGGTTGTAATCTGTGGTTATGTCTCTGATGTCTGGCTTGATTTGCACCTCCTGCTGGGTGCAGTGGGTAAACAGTCTTTCTCAGCATTCCAGTCTGCTCTGGTTTTTAGTTGATTCTTTCCAATGTGTCAAATAGTTTTCTTTTTGTTTTCTTATAATTTGGTTTAGTCTAATGGGGTTTTCTGTCTGGGGGATCTGCTTGTGTTTGTGCACAGAACCAGAACCAGCTGGCTGAGGTGGTTTCTCTCTAGAGTCTCTCTGTAGTTGAGAGCTTTGTTATGGAGCTTGTCAGGGTCACTTTCTTTTAGGTGATTATAAAATTTAAATGCTCTGTTTTGAATTTTTATAATTAGCGGGTATCATCCTAAATCTGCTCTGCATGCATTATTTGGAGTTTTCCGTTGGATGCGGAGACTCTATCTCCCTCTCTCCCCACAAACACTCACATACAAATGGTCACAACAGTGGCTGATAGATAATCTTAACCATGTCATTGCAACTGCTTTAACATGCAAGGCCACCTATTCAGAAAATGTAAATGAGCAATGAAGCCGCTCGAGGAAACACAGTGAACTGTTCCGCCATCTGCATTGTTTCTGGAGAGACAAATGGGGACAACATCTTTGGATATTTCATGCAGATGTCACAATTCTACTCATGTGTATCTTACACAGATAGCGCCCTAAGGGCAAAACACAAACAAAAGCAGAATCACTAACATTAAGTAAAATGCGCTTCAAATACAAAAATGCTACAAATACTAAAACATGTACAAAAGTGAAAACATAAACATTAAGGCAAATGCAAAAATATATAAAAGGAGAAATGCTACAAAAGACTTGACAGACCAGATGTGCTCCTGGCCTCTAGGGGGAGTGATTATGTCACAGTGGCAAAGACACAATGGGCTTGTTCAAGACTAATTTCACCCCACCTGGAAAGTGGGCAAGAGCGGGCAGCTGCAGCAGGGGGAAGTGACAAAATGCTGATCAAATGCTGTCAGATCTGATCCCAGTTTAATAAAATGTTATCAGACCAAACTATTTGTTCTCAGACTCCAATAACTGTTGTTTTTTAATGATTTTCTTCTGTATGATAGAGCAGAATATTAAACCAAAATATAAGCTATCTGTAATAATCATGACAGCTTTTATGGTATTCTTTAACTTCCATATTACTAAAGTATTTTACATAAAAATTATAGATATACTAGAATTTTCAATATAAGGGTCAATATGACAGACACATCGGGTGGTTCGTCACCTCCACGTTGCACCTTAAAACCGTTTAACGTGCACCTACTCGATTATCCCTTACTTATATTATGGCCTGGGTGAGTACTCTTCTCTGAATGGCCAGCAGGTGTGCATTAAAACCATGTATTACACACGTAGTTCAGCTCAAGTTTAATCACCATTGTAAATTTATCTGCTACCCAATCTGTAACCATAGCAACTTTAAAGAACACAGCTGTCAAAGGTTACCCGTTATGAAGCAGAGGAAAAAGAAATGGAGGAGAAAGGAAAGAAACCAAGTGAAAAATGGCACAAGGAACTGACACCTGAAGAGCAGTTAATATATTGAGAGACTTTCTCTAATAAAAACAACAAACTGATTTGGAGACATACTATGCTTAATGACACCTTACCTGAATTTTATGCCTGGGTTCAGGCTGGGTGCGAGTACAGTGTGACAAGTTGTCATGACAACAGTAAGCTCTTGCTTCATAACGTTTCGATTTTGAGTGCAAAATTTTCACCAAAAAAAAAAAAAAAAACCCTGCTCTTTGCTTATCCCTTACTTAAACAACCCTTTATTAAAAACAACTGAGCATTATTTGAGAAAGCATATTTATTGTTCACATACAAAAATGATTTACATACAGAATATAATTCTTTATATTGTTTCCTATAAATACCAATATTACATTATTTCCTTATATCAAAGCACAGTCCAGCTTTCAAAATCAAACAACAAAAGTAATTTATGAAATAGAAATCATCCTAAAAAAACAAAAAAAACAAAAAGTGCAAAATCAGAGAGCTGTGATTTCTGCTCGTGTTATCCCAGCATCCTTTGCCATGGCATAGAAATGGCCTTGTTTTTCAAGCAGGTTGCTCGGAGAATCAAATTCCACAATTTTACCAGCATCAAGCACCATTACCCTGCGGAGGAAGAACACAGACAAACCCACTGATTAAGGAGTTTACATGAATGTGTCATTACTGCCTGGCAGAGGAGGCCCTGGTGAAGATAAACTTCCTGCTGTAATGTGAAAGACATGGATGTGTACATATTTGTGCACATTTGAAAATACAGTCGGTCCAGAAACAAGGACAGGGAGGGTGGGGGAGAGTGGGCATTTTTGTTTGTGCATGTGTGTCAGCCTTGCAACAAACAGACAAACTTCCTGTTTCCTGCCTTTTTCTAAATGGATGCTGAAACAAGATCCAATCTACCTGAAAAAGGAATAAGCTGGTATGGATATATTGATAGAAAAAAGGATAGATGGGCCAAACCAGCAGTTTTTTTCTAAACGCTTAACTCTGGTGACCTCCAGTGAAAGTAAAGAGTTCATTCATTCATTCAATCATTCACTCATTCATTTTCTATTGTCACACGAAAGTTCATATACAAGGTACCCCTCACTTTGAGGTCAGTTCCAAAAAAATGTAGTTAAAAACCTATAGTCTACTTTCATAATGTTGTGCAGAATTGATAAGTATTGTCATTGCTTACTGCATTTTTTTTTGAGATGTGCTATGATGTTATCGTTATTCTCAACTATGACACAACATAAATATAACTGGGAGGTCCTTGCTTGCAAAAAAAAAAAGGGCACAGAGCTCAAAACACACTGCCATCCTGCATATATAGCGGCTGTTTGATATGGAAGCACCTTTTTATTTGGATATATTGCACATAGCCTACACCACCTTTCACACCTATCTTGAGGCTATGGCACCGCACGCACATCCAGAAGAAGCCTTTGAAGTTGAAGAGATTTTTTCATGTCTGATTCTCTAAAAAGATACGTGTAGGGGCTGACTTGCACTTCACAGCTGTGACCGTCTGACTTCTGTCACAAAAGAGGGGGCACCCTAACTGCTGGAGCACCTGGCCCATTAAAACTGATACTGAATCAGACTAGCCCCTTTGTTTGAGACTGAAACAGAAGACAAAGGTCTGAAAACAAGAAGAAACAAACACACAAATAATCTAATTCTATTCTAATTCTTACTCAGCAAACTCCATCTGATGATGAAGACCATCAGGTATGGTTAAAACAAGCAACAAATGACCTCACCTGGAGTTGTCCATGATGCTATGGAGACGGTGGGCGATGGTGAGGACAGTGCAGTGTGAAAACTCTTTGCGGATGGTGTTCTGAATCAGGTTGTCTGTCTCCAGGTCGACGGCTGCTGTGGCTTCATCCAAGATTAAGATACGGGATTTCCTTAGCAGTGCTCGTGCCAGACACAACAGCTGCCTCTGCCCAATACTGGGAGGAGAATGATATGTGTTGATATCTCAAAAGAGCATCTTTGGAGCACAAAATGTTCAAAATAAAGCATAAATGTATACGTATTAGTAGTAGCTTCAAATATACTTCAGGTTTTCACCCTGACATAGGATATTTTAGGACCACACTTGAGATGTGTGAGTGACATATACTGATACCCCATTAGGCTTATATTGTGTGCAGTGGATTCACAACACGTTCAATGACAAGGTGATTATCTGAGGATGCTGGAAATCACCACACTGGCAGGTGCTATATATTTCGGTCTTGGTGTGTACGCTCAGGTAGGATTTTCACATGGCCAACATTTAATTTGATGGGAACATGATTTCTGAGAAAAACAACACAGGAAATGGTTTTACCACAGCTTTAACAGGAGGTGGAACAACATTAAATATGTCTTTAATGAAAACGGAAGCTCAGTCCAACATCTCTACCTGATTACTAAACTCAGATATCAGATTAGATTTGAACTGATTTAAATAGTAAGTAAGTAATTAAAATTAAAATATAATTTGAAACCCTAAGCAGAGCAGTTTCAGTACTGTGCCCTACACAAAAACCAGCCTGGAATTTATCAAAGATTTCATTGCTGTCCACTACTTTTTCCAAAACCTTGGAAAGAAAAGGAAGTTTGGATGTAGGTCTGTAGTTACATATTGCTTCTCAGTGACTTACTGGGAAGCAATAGGTCAAGGCTTGGCTTTTTTAAGAGTGGCTGAATAATCGCATGCTTAAAATAATTTGGCACACAGCCAGAGCTAAGGAAACTATTTACAATAGAGAATAAGTATGTTCCTTAGGAACTAAAAACATCTTTAAAGAGAGAGGTTGGAACAATGTCAAGGAAGCTAGAGGGGGGGTGCATTTGGGAGACAATGGCTGTGAGTTTTTCCAATGATATTGGGCTAAACTGGCTCAATAAAGAAACATGGGCCAGACAGTCTACTCTAGGGGTACGGGAAGGCAATATTTTCCACCTACTCTCAGCCTCTCTGCACTCTCTTTTAAGACAGCGTATGTCATCGTTCATCCAAACAGAGGTTATTAAAGGAGCAGACAAAGTCATTGGTCTGTGCAGGGAAAGCCATATCCTTACTAAGGTCTGCAAAGACAGAGGCAAATTTGTCTGCAGAGTGGCTGTTGAAAGTATGAGAATGGGTTGTGCGTTTGATGGATTTGTTGTCAGCACTGAAGACAGTATCAAAAATAATACACTTGTGGTCAGGACACGAAAAAGTCAACGATGCATAGAGTATTAAGATTCAGACCCAAAGTAAAAACCAAATCAAGAGTGTGACCATGATTGTGGGTTGGCCCTGATATATGTTGCATTAAATTTAAAGACTGACTAGTGCTGAAAAATTCAGGAGCAATGTACATAAAGGGCACATGGCAATTACAGAAGCAATGAATACTTAATACACTAGAAAACAATTGAATGATTAGAGTGTGTTAGAACACACATACACATTATCAGAAGTTTGTAGGTTACAAATCAACATTTACAGCAACTGGGCATCAAATATGTTCTGTGCCATTTACATCAGTGTGACTGAACTGTGTATTTGTTGGACCCACCTGAGGTTTTCTCCCCCCTCTGCGACCTCATGTTGCAATCCTTCCTGCAGCCCTGCTACATAGTCCTTCAGATGGGAGAGCTCCAGTACTCTCCAGATCTCCTCATCACTGGATCTGTCAAATGGATCTAGGTTCATTCTCAAGGTCCCGGAGAACAACACCGGATCCTATGCCCATGGGGTTAGATAGGTCAGTGAACCATTTAGAAGTGAATGCTGTGTGTGGGTTATAGTGTTTTTCTCTTTTTGTGTATATACCTGTGGTATGATCGTGAGCCTGTTTCTGAGGTCATGCAGGCCGATTGTGGAAATATCTATGTTGTCAATGAGGATACGACCTTCAGCAGCTTCAATGATTCTGAACAGGCAGTTGGTCAGGCTTGATTTGCCAGCTCCTGTGCGGCCCACTATACCAATCTGGATGCAATGAGACAGCATATAAGGTGAAACAAACAACAACAAACAAAAATACAGAGTTCACGAAATATTTTATATCAGCTGCCAAAACACCTGGTAATGAGATTAATTTTACATTTAATGTGTCTATCTGTAGCTTGCAGACTCCCTTATAAAACTGTCTGAGGTATTACAATGATATGTGTGTTATATTTATCTCTGGTTTGTTGCAGGTCTTTCCGTAACAACGGAGGCTATGTATCTGTGTGCGCTTAATGCTGCAGCCAGTCTGCACATTGCAGATATTGCAAAACCCTGACTGATGAGAGATTCAAAATTCATCATCAGAAAAATCCAGGGGAAAAATAACTTCAGTCAAGGACACTACAAAGGAAAGCAACTGAGCCCAAACTGGAGTAAACAAAACATCAGTATTGCTTTCCAAAGATGAAAGGCAGATAATAAAAGGGAACTGAGGACAGATTCAGGTGTAGGTCTTCCTCTTTTAGACGATTGGTTTCACCAACATAAAGTAGCCGCAATATAAACTGCCCTTTTTGTTTTTTGTTTTTTTGGGTCAGTGATAACACTAAAATCCTTTCACATCTAATTCTAATGATGAAACTATTTTATTTGGATATGCAGGTTTAGTTGATCTAATATTTATGTATTTGCATGTGACAAGTGAATAATATATACATATATACACCCACACAACACCATTGATCCAGGGATTCATCTATTCAGCAGTCTAGATTCACAATTCGATAAATCCTACATACTGATTATGTATACAGACACACGTACAGACCTTCTCAGTGCTGTCAATGTCACAGGAGATTCCATGCAGCACCAGGTCTAAACCAGGTCTGTAACGGACCTTGTAGTTTTCAAACTGCAGTCTTCCTGCCTCAGGCCACTTCTCTGTTGGCCGGGTATCAGTTATCCACTTGGCCTGTAGAAACACAGACACAGAGTTGTTTTTCAATTTGTGAGGTCATTGTTAAGATCGTGTGTTTTTGTTTGTTTATGTGAAGTGTATATGATGTGGGTCTTTGTATATGCATATATATGCGTTATGTTGGGGAAGTTGTAACAAAGAAAGATATTCATCTTTCATCTTTCTTTGTGTTGTCAGTTTTTCCGTTGATTGGATGCAAATGAGCTCATGTTCCCAGAGTGGTTTGTGAAAGTACAGAGAAGCTATCTATTTAACATACCTCGTTCTCAATCTCCGTGTATTCACTCACTCTCTCCACGGCTACAATATTGGTCTCCAGCTCTGAGGTCATCCTCACCAGCCAGTTGAGGGTCTGGGTTACCTACAAAGCCCCAATAGAAAACAGGACTGTGTTTATATTTTTAGCATTATTACACCTTATTATCACCGCCTGCACCATCATTATCACTGTACTTGTTATTGCCATTGACATCAACATCATCATTATCTGCAGTGCGGTGATGAGAGTGTATCAGCGACTGACATTAAGGGCGTAGGATATAGACAGGCCAACCAGGCCGCTCTCCAGAGACTTTCTGGAAATGACGGCAAACAGAGCAGCAAAAAACACCACCAGGTTTCCCAGAAACTCCAGACGAATGGCCAGCCATCTGTAGAGTGAACGAACAAGCATAGAAATACACACACGTGAAAACAAATTCAAGGGTGTCATCATTTTACCAACACTGAAAATTCCATGAGGGTAATGATGTGCTTGTATTTGTTAATGATTTGTGTATGAGGGTGCATTTGGTGTTCAATATCTGACCTGTTTGACACTATCCACGGGTAGACACTCTTGAGATTTTCATCAATAGTTTTTTCGCTGTGTTTAAGAAATCTTTCTTGATGGCCATAGGCTCTTATCACCGACAGACCTGACACCGTCTCACTAAAGTGTGAGTATACAGGAGAGCGAGACACTGAGTCCAACCGACGCAGCTGCCTTGAAGTCGCTACATAGAAGCGCTAGGTTAAGAGAGAGGGCAAGAGAAATCAACAGAAAACAGTGGAGGGTTTAATTGGATTCCCTTAACAATAGGAACAAGTTATGATCTTGTTTATATTCACTGTCTGCTTTCATTTCTGATACTTTTCAAGAAATTGATCTTCTTTCTTCTTTAATCTCGTTTCCCCCTGCCATGTTTTTTCTTTCTTTTTGCCTGTGCTATGTTGTTCTGCTTACCTGTACAAAATAGTAGACCAGGGCCAGAGGAATGATGATAATGGTGAAGTAAGGGGTGGCCAGACAGATAACAAACAGTGTCCCCAGCACACCCAGCAGACACAGGAGCCAAGAGCGGAAGGATTGTGGGATGGCTTCGTCCACTGTGAAAATGTCCTTTTGGACCAGTGTTGAGGAAGTTAGTGTTTTTTGTTTGTTTGTTTTTTTTAAAGATAATTACAGTGGTTTCAAGTGACCCAGAACAGAATAGAACAATACAATCTAGATAGATTCCTCCATTTATTAATTTATTCCCATGGAAATACCACACTTCCAGGTGGACAAGGAAATATTTGACTATATTTGAGTGGGAAGGGACATCAAGCTCAATTTTGTCCTTGTCCATCAGGAGCAATGGAATCAACATGGTATAATAAATGCTGCAGCCAGAACTTACCAAGCCATTTTGTTTAAGTCGACCGTACAGCTGATTGTTCTAATGTTTTCTGGCATCCAGCTGAGATGACTCTACATAGACTCAGTAGGCAATTTGAGGGGGGATGCTATACCCTTTGTTAGCAAAATGACCATAATCCATCCCCCTTGTTAACCTGACCCCCCCACCCCCTTCTCTTCATCCCCTAGTAGCAGAGAGAGTGCAAGGGCAGGGGGGCTCTTTAGTTGAATATGTTAGTCTAGTCTGCCTGACTCATTGATCCTTCATCTGACTGAGGTTTGTGCAATTAGTATCTATAGCCCCGACCATGGCTCTGAAATATCAGTAGCCTAACTGTGCTGTGTATTGATAAATCCATGGCGCTATCTGTGGTGCTGAAGTAGCAGACAGATTCTGTCAGTTTCATCTTGGATGTATAATATTCTCTAAACTATATACTATAAATACTCTATACTATATTGTAGCCTATATACTCTAGGGTTAAGCCTAACCCTCCTGTTGGGCCATCCCCCCGTTAAAAATTGAGAAATCACCTACTGCATAGACTTATTCAAGTTACGCTCTTAAGACTACAATTATAAAGGTATCACACCCTCTGAAAGCAAAAACAAAAGAAAATGGGAAAAATTATGAAAAACATGAAAATGTAAATGATAAATTCTACCTTTGCAAAGCGGTTTACAACCCTTCCAATGGGTGTGGTATCAAAGAATACCATTGGAACTCGCAGTATGTTGTTGAGCAGCCCTGAGTGCAGGATACGAGATGCAGAGACTGAAGCATTGGCTAGGAGCAGTGTACCAAGGAACACAAAGAGGCCTGCAATAAAATGAGAGTTCATAAAATATTTGACTGCACCTTCACATAATGAAATCCAGTCCTGCACAAAAACATGAATGAGGTTAGTGAAAAGAATATTGGACCCATATGCACTTTCTCTAATGGTTGAAACCTTTATCCATAAATACTCAAGCTCTGAATGTTACCAAATGGTAAATTGGTTTTTTAGTCTTCCAGTCACTCAAAGTGCTTTACAGTATATGCCAACATTCACCTTCACATTCATACACTGATGGCAGAGGCTGCCATGCAAGGTGTTTTAATCAGGAGTTTTAATGCTCATTCACACTCACACTCACACACCAATGGCACAGCCATCGGCAGCAATTTGCGGTTAATTATCTTGTCCAAGGACACTTCCACATGCAGACTGGAGGAGCCGGGGGTCGAACCACCAATTAGTGGACGGACTGCTCTACCTCGTGTGCCACAGCCTCCCCAAGAATGTGTGAGTTAAATAGAGGCAAGATTGAAGCATTGCTGGAAGATCTGCTAATAAAAGACACAGACATCATGGACCACTGATGGATCATTATAATGGTACATCCACTAATTCTGTTAGGCAAGTGCTAAAAATACAGTATTTTAGAGTACAATGAAAAGAACATACTGTATGAACCCACACTCAAGTGCACTTCACTCTACTTTAACTGTAACTGCAAATCAGTTACAGTTAGTCCAGATTTTTGTTGCTTATCTGCTAAATGAAGTACCACATAAGTTCAGGCAGAAGACATAAAAGATGCGCATATCATCTTATGGGGTGTTCCATTCAGGCTTCTGCACCTGATTTGCAATAGTGGTTCCAATTTCTAAAATCCAGCAGAGGTAGTTAACATTATGAAAGACTAAATGGCTGAATAATCTTCAGCCCTCTCCAATCTTTGGAGAGGGCTTCAGGAACTAAAGACAGTTCTCAGTGTGGGGAGACAGGATATATCATCAGATGTTTCCTGCTTCACGAGAGGGTGATCAACGCTTATAAACAAAATCCCCCACCCTTTTTTAAAATGATTATTATTATTGTTATTGTACTTACACTAATTTAAAATATAAAGCAGTTGGAATGAATAAAAACACTTTGGCACAGCAAATGGTGCTCCGAATCACAATGAAACAGAGGAAGCGGCAGTATTTCATTAACATGCCTGTCAGCATGGATGATTCAGTCATGACTTTAACATGTACCTATAATCTTTTGGGAAATCAGCATAAGTAAAAAAGCTCGCAACATGTGACAATGTTGAAGCAGCTGTCGATGTTCCCTGAGGTCTAGTTCTGTCATCAATTCTCATTTTGTCCTGTTCACTATTTAAATTGATATAAAATCCTCTGCACAAGCAGATGCTTGTTTTCTGTCAAGGCAACTAGAATAATGGAATAGCTCGACATTTTGGGAAATATGCTTAATCACTTTCTTGCTAAGAGTTAGATGAGATGATCAATACCACTCTCATGTCTCTCTTAAAGACACAGACTGTCTTTAATACACATGTATTAAAAAATAATGAAATATATGCCTACCACCACCGTTAAAGCTCACTAATTAACACATTGCATCTCGTTTGTATAACCAGGAGACCAGTAAAAATGTAAAAACTTTAACACATTACAATAAGGTACTAAAAAATCCTGAGTAGTTACTAAGGAACAAGTGAGGACCGAATTAGAAATGACCTGATAGGAGCCTGGTGTTATTGCCTTTCCACAAAGCTCGACAGTCAAAATTACTCTGTATGAACTTTATTTATTAAATTTCCTTTTAAGGCAACAGCATCACTAATGCTGCAGGATATGTCACCTGGATGTGAATATAAATGTATATGTATATGTGCCCTGAATATAATGATCAAAATATATATTTTTTTAAGAATCCTGTTGTCTCTGGTTTGTTATTAAGGAACTAATTGTGAAATCACCAGTAAAAACTCAGCAGCTGCTTGTTAGCTTTGTAGGAGGATACTTTACTTTACTTGAGGGGGCACAAAAAGTTGATCCACAGATATCTAACCCACTCCTCATCTCTGCTTGAGGCTAGTGGCTCGAGGCTTAATTACCCGCTATGATATAATAATAATAATAATAATAATAATATGGAAGTACCTGAAAACCAAACAAACCTGCCTCACCGAAGTACATCATTTAAGTTAATTAAACCCAAATTTAACAAACCTAAATGCGCAATATTTTTAACCTTCACGTGACCAACTATGCAATCATATAACTGTCTTGATTGGTCAGGTGACAAGTTGTAAACATGGTAATCTTTCCCATCTATCCCACATGACTTGAACGTGGCATAAGCTTAGCTGTTCACCTCCTAGCTGTAGCTCCATACAACCATGAGAGTGGTATTGACCCTCTCATATAACTATCAACTATATGTACTGTAACCAAGAGAAATGTAATTCACTTGTGAATTAAAGCTAACTAATATGAATGAAAACACTATTTGAGAATAAAAAGTAAACTAAACAGTTACCCTGAGCCACTCCCAGAGCTCCGAACACTCCCACCCTGGTGTCCCTCTTCCAGGCAGGGTATGTCATGTTGTAGTACTCCACTGCATCATTGGTCCAGTCACTGAGCCACAGGTTCTGACCAATGAAAGCTATGTTCTGGATGAAGTAAACGAGGAAGACCATGACAGCATATCCCCAGCCCATAGCCCGCAGATACTGGAGGTACACTGAGAACTTCACCTGAATTTCAAAGAGGGAAGAAGAAAATCAGAAAACAGCTCTAATTTTGTGTCTGGTATGTGTCATTGAGTGTATTTAGCAACTGAAGAACTTAGTTTACCTTTCCTGTTTCCATAGCTTCCTTCTCTATTAGCTTCTGGCCTTTCTTAGATTCATCAACATCTTCTGATTTTCTTATAGAACTATTTTTTCTTAGTCTGACTCTAGAAAAAAAAAGGAGACAGCACATGAAGTAAGAAAGCAGCACGAAAAAATAAAGATAGTCAGTGAGAGGCTAAAATGTGGCTCTTGTATGCTGCACATGAAAACAAGAAAAAGTGTGTGAGACAATATTTTAAACATAAGATCTTATCATGGTGGTGACTTGCTTGTGTGCCATACAAGAAGCTCATTATGTCCACACAAACCCTCACACACACACACACACACACACACAAACAAGCTGGTTTTCTCTATTTTTCTCTATTTTGTCACCCACTACTTGAACGGTGCTCTAACCTGTTGCTGCGCTGGCTGCGGCGGATACTGTTTTCTCTTTTCAGTGTAGCAGATACTGTGTCCTCCAAAGGAGAGTCGGGTTGAGTGTCCTCTCTTTCCGGGATGAGCTCTACATCTGCAGCACCCTGGCAACTATCTGAATAAATATGTCCACATATTATACATATTGTCTTATTA
The DNA here is from genome assembly GCA_038419695.1 of Scomberomorus guttatus. Taxonomy (NCBI): domain Eukaryota; kingdom Metazoa; phylum Chordata; class Actinopteri; order Scombriformes; family Scombridae; genus Scomberomorus; species Scomberomorus guttatus. The sequence continues at coordinate 15,461,162 of CM076458.1, forward strand.
ATCTAATAATACTGTACACTTCATTATATTATGTGCTCAAGGAAATGAAATGAAAGTGAATATATAGTCAATATAAAGTATTCATATAAGTATAAAATATTCATTTTCAAAAGTAGCCCATGTGCACATCATGTACATAATGCTGCGAGACAAAGATGTAATTACCTGACTCAGAATGGGTTCGATTGGTTTGCTCTTTAGCATATGTGTCTAGAAACTCAGAAAAAGCTCCTCTGCTGGCCCGAAGGCTGTTGTAGGATCCAACCTCAGAAATCGCTCCATCCACCAAGACCACAATTTCATCTACATAAGGCAGGAAGCTCACTCCGTGTGTCACCAGGATGCGAGTCTGTACAAACAGAGACACATGGGGCTTCAGCTGTGAAAATAACTCTGCTCTGATGGTAAAAAGAGAAAAGATAAGCTGTACTGTATGTATACCAGCAGGCCATGTGGGATGACTGTAAATCCATAATTTTAGTAGTGTACATAATTTCTTTTTCATATGTGGTGTTCACTATCAAAATGCATTTAACATATTCCAGTTAAAAAAAAAATTATCAATATATTTTAAATATCAAGAACTAAGTCTGTAAAATGCCACCAATATTATGCCATATTAGAACTGCATTGATTAGTTAATTAATCGAATAGTCGATGGACAGAAAACTATTTTGATAACCAAATAATTGTTTTAGTAATTTTTTTAGGAAAAAATGCCTAAAGTTTGTTGTTTTCAACTTCTAAAATACTTTTCTTCGTCATATATTATAGTAAACTTTGGGTTTTGAACCTTTAGCCAAAACAAAAAATCTAAAGACATCACCTGTGACTTTGGAAAACTATAATTTTTCACTATTTTCTGACATTTTATAGACCAAATGATTAATCGAGAAAGTAAACAGCAGATTAATTGATAAGTAAGTTTAGTTGCAATACTATATTCAAATTATAGATCTTTTGAGGTGAAACATTAATACTGATCAACACTTTAATGTCGGCTCAGCACAAACCTTGTCTTTGAGTATTCCGTTGGGTCCAATCACTTTCTCAAAAAGATGCTTTCCAACATGTGAGTCAACAGCAGACAAGGGGTCATCTAACAGATAAATATCAGCCTGACTGTAAGCCGCCCTGGCCAAGCTCACACGTTGCTTCTGACCCCCTGAGAGATTGATGCCCTGAGGAGAGGAGAGGAGAGGAGAGGAGAGGAGAGGAGAGAAAAGAAAAGAAAGAGCATGACAATATTTGGTTTAAAGGACCATACAGAACTTCTCTTAAAAATGCAAGGAGCAACAGTATGTTATTAATATTTTCATATCATTTGTCTCTGGGGTTTCATTTTGGGACAATACATCTCTTCAATATATTGCTGCCTGACAGATGATAAGTCTCAGTTGGTGAAGCTTCCTATTAGCACAAGCACTTCATTTCTATTCAACAATAATCCAACCTTGACAAGACATATTGTGAGCATGTTTTAAGTATCAGCATACTTGGAAATGTCATACATGGAACAAAGGAAGCCAATGTCTGCTGTGACAGCAGGAAAATATTGTGATGTGAAGTATGTTTATATATTTGGAGTGAATTGGCTAAAAGATGCAAGAACAGTGGTAAGGAAGGGCGATATGACAAACAACTAATATCACACAACACTTGTATCTTGTTTAAAATGAGGGGCATTATTGGACCCTGGTTTTCTGTGCTTTGATAACTGAACAACAGAGACAGTTGTTCAGTTAGGGTTAATTATTGTGTTTGTGTTCTCACTGAACATCCAGAATGTGTTTACACAGAATTACACAGAATACGACACACACAGCAACAACTCTCATGACTAATCCTTGAATCCTTGAACCTTTACACCCTCATATCCTTGACCGCTGGTCTTACTTTCTCTCCAATCTCGGTGAGGTCACCCCCAGGGAGCAGCTCCAGGTCAGGGACCAGTGCACAGGACTGTATCACCTCTTGGAACCTCGTTTCCTCATGAGGAGAACCAAATAAGATATTATCCTTCAGAGTGGCATTTTGGATCCAGGCTTGCTGTGGTACAAATGCAATAGAACCCTGGAAATATAGACATTAAGAGTCAGACACAGAGTTCCTTCTGAGCAACAAAAGGCTGTATTCATACAGGTTTTTATTTCATACTAAACACTACACCGGTTTATAGAAAATGGTTCTGAAGCCTTATTTGACTGCATTGTTCACAGTTTGAAGAACTCACAATGCTCCAGCAGCCTTCAGAATTGGCTTTTCTTAGGAAGCAAAAAAAGGTTCAAGCAATTCCCTGTTCAATATGCATCAACCTGCTCTTTGAGAAAGTGAGTGGAATACAGGCCTTGTACTGTACAGGTACATTCAGATTTAGCTGTCTTTTGTGGCCCTGTTCACACCTGGCATTAAGATGCATCTTGGGTGATCCAATCACAAGTGGACAGCTCTAAGTACAGGCGTGAATGCACCCAACTAAACTGCTTGATTTTGAATGAAAACCTTTATAGCACAGGAGTGAACACTGCTGAAGTAAAATTGCCAAAATTAGTCAAGTGGATAAGAAACAAAAGGGCTTGCAATTAAAAGAAAATAAACCTTAGCTAGACAAACAGAACATATAACACCCTAAAGAATTTACATGATGAGAGATTAAGTACTCTCTCACCACTTTTTTTGTTTTGAAGTGAGTGAAATATTAAATTTTTCCAGTAGAACAACCATCTTCTTAAACTCCAGTGTTTTGGGGTACCTTTTGTAATTAAAACCCTTGAGAGAACTTGTGCACATTACACATCCTTGGTTAAACACACTAGTATTATAAGACAGATATGAAGACAGAAATAAGGTATCACCTGAATGTTGATAAAGCCTTTGGTGCTGTGCATCTCTCCCAGGAGGGCTGACATCAGAGAGGACTTCCCTGAGCCTACAGCTCCCACTACTGCTAACAACTGACCTGGCTTAATGTCCAAAGACACACTGGAAAATACACACACACACACAATAAATATATTCAATATAGTGAAATACAGTAGAGACTGTGTATTGTCTAATGTTGTGTAATGTTGTGTGTGACGCAAAAAACATACTTTTTAAGCAGGGGCTCTGCTCCTCTTTCCCAAGCAAAGGAACCATCACATATGCTAACAGCAGAGTCTAACAGATGAAAACAGATGGACAGTACATGTAACAACGAACAAAAGAGCCCACTGGTAAATAAGCTTCACTGCTCAGCAGAGGAACAGGTGTAAATAATGATAGTGAACCTACGGAAACTGGGGTCATGGCGCACAGTGCCACTTTCGAGATCGTCACCTCCTAGAAACTTCTCCAGGCGCTTCCTGGACACTGTTGTCTAAAAGTGTAATAGAACATGGTTATTGGGGCTAACTTAGTACATGGGTTAGTATGTCAGCATGTATCACGTTTTGTTGTGTCCTTACTTGCACAATGGCAGCAATGAGCATGGGCAGCATGGCCAGAGGAAATCGGAGGATGTTGAAGAGAGAGATGGAAGTGAAAGCTTTCTCAGCAGTCAACACATTGTTTGGGCTCACCCCTACAAACACAGCAAATGTAGCCAGAGACACCTGGGAAAGGGACAGTGTTAGAAAAGAACATTTACAAAGAGCATCCATGACCTGCTGCTTGTTGTCTTTTTGTGAGGCTCACTGACAGGACTCACCAGAGCCGGGGCGCAGCTGAAAATGAAGGTGGAGACGGACGTTAGGTAGGCAAACTTCCTCATGACCTTCAGTTCTTGCCCCCTAATGTCTTCCACCTGTGCCTGGAAGGATGGCTCCCATGCATACAGCTTCAGAATCTGGTGGGAGGCGAAGGAGGAAGAGGGAGCAGTGTGGAGGACACGGGGAAAGGGTGGGGGAACAGAGGATAGCGTTCATACCCTTATGATGCCAATAAACCACAGGTGGTGCTTGTAGTACAATAGAAGGCACTGCAGACTAACATTTCAGCTTTTTCCTGATGCATAAAAGCCTTTCATCTGAGGAAGGCCTCACTTAGAGTCCCCCACTTCCACCAATCTGGCTGAACTATTTTTACAAAAATGGAGCAGAGGTAGTGGGCCTATAGCTATTACCACTGATGGTGGGCTATTAACTCTATGCATTTTTTAAAATAAAGGTTCTCACCTTGATCCCATTGAGTATTTCATTCATGATTTTCAATCTCTTGTCTTTGAACTTCATATTTTCGATCTGAAAAGAGAGAATGTAAATCAGTGGGGAAATGTAGCCTACTGTCGATCTCATGTTGAACAGATAGTACAGGAAAATAATTGATCTGATGAGAGGTTGTTTGTAGTTCCCATTAAATCAAGGACTCTCAAAGATTCTCAAAGCTCTCTTGATAATTTATTTGACATGAATACAAAACGTTGAGAATATAAAATGCATGGATGTTCTTCAGACAACCGAACAAACACTATAACAATATGGGGAAAAGACTCCTGAAAGACTTTTGGTCCCAATAAACCTCTGCTTTAAATTATCCCATCCAAGTAAGACTATTGACTCCTAAGATAGTTTGCAATGCAGTGTTGAATAAGATGTTGCAAAACCATTCCCAAATGACGAATGCTTTATTATTTTCTTATCTGTTGGTTATTCTGTGTGTGAGAGGGGTTTAAGTAGAGAAAGTGGAGATGAGAGTTGAAGACCAGGGAAATTTTTTTTTTTTTTTTTTTTTTTTTTTTTTTTTTTTTGAACTTACAAAATGTCCAATCAATTTTGATCTCACTGAGAAGTTTTGTTTTTGTTTGTGTGGTAACAACTTTAAATAGTCATCATGAGACCAATAGAATCACAGAAACTGTTTAAGAGCTCATAACTCATAGGGTCAAGTAAAGGTTGTTAGCAGTGATAAATATAAACAAAACTGGAAACATGCTATAACTGGTAATTGTATATGTCACACCATATTCATAATGTGACCTAAAATTGTAGGTATATTCACATATATACAGCATACTACCCTATAAAGATAAGATGTTAAAACTATCCTGTATGTGTGTTTATTTCTACTGACCTGAAATTTTTTGGCCTTTGTGGCTAGCAGTCCATTGATTGGCACCATTAGCACCATGACCGCCAGTCCTGCCAACACAGAGGGTCCTAACTCCAGCCACAGGAAAACAATGGACAGGCCGATCTGCAGAGGGCAGGACCATAGCAGGTGGATGAAGTTTGTCACGTCATTGAAACGCTGGGCGTCTGCTGACATCAGATTCACTGTTTCCCCAACCGTTGACTCCTTACGAGTGTCATTAGACACCACCAGTGCCTTTAGAAAAGTAATAAAAAAAGGGGCAGGGGTTAAAGAGGGAGAAGGAAATGAAATATAAGAAATAAATGCAATTATTTTAAATGATAAAAGATACACAGCCGACTAAACACAAATTATTTTTCTTAAAATTCATGCTATTTATAAGAACAGAGCAGCAGGGGGCTCTCAGAGGCATGGCTATTGATCAGGTCCCTAAAGGAAAAAGTGACTCTAACTCTGATGCCAATTTGCAGTTTTTACTGTATCCACACCTACATGAGATATTAAATAGCTCAGGCAATTGCTCTTGTAGAATGAAAACCAGGAAATATTCCTCTTCTCAGTGACAATCATGTGTTCATCACATGTGTTTATGAAAGTGATTTTTCACTCATGCAGCTCACAAGTCGCCGAGGAGGGTGTTGAAAACTGCAGGTGGTCATTTATTTCTCGTGATGTGAAATGCCACGGTGTATTTCGCAACACTCTCTGAGGTAAAGTAAGATAATTTCACTGCGCTGTCACTCCTGTCTTTACCTTTTTGTACACTGCAGCCATGATAGCAGTGCGAACTTTCATCCCCAGAACAAAGCAGCGCTGGAAGTACTGCTGCAGGAACAGAGACTGAAGAAGCGCCACCACTAGCAGCAGCACTGCATACAGATAACCTTCCCAGGTATATCTGGACGTGTCCTGAGTGAAGGAGATCATCAATCTAGGAAAAGAAAAAGGGTAGTTTATGCTGCAGCTCAAAAGTAATATTTAATAGTAAAAAATGAATAAATTAAAATAACATTTGACTTGACAATAATGTAATGTATTAATATCCTTTTTAAAATAAATGCTTTTCTTCTTCCCAACCCATTTCCCCTCTTCCGTCAGGCACTGTTGTTATCAACTAAAGTCATGTTGTTATCAGTTTGATAATCAATGAGTAGTGAATATTTAAGCTAAAGTGTTGGAGCATTTACAAGGCCATGGCACGCATTTAAAGCTTTAAGTTAAAGCACAGAAGGTGAACAATTAGATGTATCTTGTGCTTAATGGATGAGGTGAGAAATTATGCTCAAATCTAGTTTTCTGTGGCCTTTTCCGCTTTTGCCACCAGTTCACCATACTACTGTACGTAGCTACAAGTGTGTTGACCCTGAGTTAATGATCATAGAGAATGCTGACAGAGTGAAGGAGCAGTAAACAGTTAAAGCGTTATTATGTTGCCAGTAATGAAGAGTGAGTTGGAAAGTTCAGGGTTTGTGTTCTAAGTTTTTATAAGGAACAATAGAATCATTTAAAACCATAATCAATAAAAAAATGTATCTGCAAGGCAAATTAGCTCCTTAAAAAACAACTACAGAAAAAACAGTGAAAATGTGCTGATGCCTTAAAGAGGATTTTATTCACAACTTGACTCACTTCAGGAGTTGAGGACTGACAAAAGCCAGCAGGTCCTGCAGAAGTTTGAAGAAGGCGGACTCAATCAGAACCCCTTTAAAAGTCTTGTAAATGGTGGGTATCAGCCATGAATTGGGATAGTTCTCTTCTTCTTTCTTTTTGTTCTTTTTCTTTTCTTTTTGGTCCTCTTTCTTTCCCCTTTCCTCCTAAAGAAAAATATTGTTTGAACATTAGTCTTTGAGGACACGCTGATTATGTACAACAACAATGAATCTGGGGCACCAGGCAGAGAATCAGTAGTGCTACTAAAAATAAAATCCATTTGGAGAGCAAGAGAATGTACTGTACTGTATACTTAAAGGTTTTTTTTTTTCTTCACACTCACCATCATAAGCACATCCCGACTGACACCTTTCCCCAGACCGTTGGAGAGGCCATTTTGAAAGGCCTCCTCCCGGGCTTTCTCACAGTTTTTCTTGTTTTGTAACCGGGCCTGAGCAGCACCCAAATTTGACTGCATGAAATGCTGGAAGCGTTGGCTGATGTAAGCACTGGTGTCTGCCTCGTTCAGTTCCCACATGTCTTCCTGAACCAGGGGCTGCTTGTAGCCTTTCATCACCATACTGGTGAGTGTAAGAGTGACATCAAGAAGAGTGAGCTTGAAGCCCAACTTGGCGGTCATGGTGTGTATGTGTAGGTGTTTGCTAGGATTTTTTTTTTTACTGCAGTGACTTTTTAATTTACCTGTTAAACCAGTTGAAAGTGATTCTGCTCAAAAATGCTGCCCCTGCCTCGGGATTCTGTGGGGAAAAAACAATAAAAAACAAACAGCATTCAGATGGATAACGTTCACAGCAGGCTGAGGTGATGAAGGCTCAGACTGAATAACTCACAGAATGTATTATATTTGTTGCATTATTATACTTTTTTTTTTCAAAACAAAAATGCCTCCCTCTGGGTAATTAAGTACCTTTTTTATAAGCTCTTCATCTTCTGGAGAGATATCAGCCAGAACAGAGAGAATAAGTGCAGTCAATTCCAGCCCAAAGGAAATGTAGAAAAGGCAGAAACGAGGGACATCACTGATCTCTCCCTGATGGTCAAAGATTAGTTTAAGAACAGTGTTTAAGGGTGAGGGAGATGTAACAGTGAACAGTTCATTACTGATAAACACGGTGAGCTGAATCCATGATGTCAGCGTAATGATTCCAGTTTTCTCCGAGCTAAAACCCCTCGCTCACAACTTAATCTAATGCCTCTGCTCATACCAGCCTGAGTGCCTCTCGTAGCAGGGTCTGGAAGGGGAAGACGTCGCACAGGACCAGGAGAAACCAGAAGAGGAAGAGAGTGGCAGAGTCCACTGCTCCTTCTCTCCGTCTCACTCCTTCCTGGCATAGCAACAGCAGGATCTGACAAAGAAGAAATGTCAGAACGTAAAACAAATGCCATCCTTTCATGTTGAGCACCAGAGCGAATAGAGCTATATAAAACCTTTGATATTTACCCATGACACAGCATACAGGACAGGATTTGTGTAGTACACGCCGGGATTTTTCACTGCTGGAGGTGGGTCTTTGCTTGGACCGTAATCCTCTCCTAATGTGAGTGCGAGGGCCGCTATGGCGGTCAGAAACAACAGAGACACAACAAGCTGAGGGAAAGAAAGACAGACAAGATTGGCAAATAAATCATACAAATTCAAATTAATCTTCTGAAACAGGAAATGAACTAGTTACGATGAATCAATAGTTAACAATGAGTAATTGTTTATCATTTTTTCTTTGACACCTTTGATCAAGATTCTTTAATCATGAGATATTTGTTGCTGGTGTTACTGCAATTTAAATCAGCCCCCTGTTCAGCATCACATCTGGACCGAAACAGTGTGATTATTTATTTTTCTTGCTGAGTGTATTACCTGTTTGCAGAGGTAGAGCTTGGACAGGTGTTTTGTGTTCACGTGTGTTCTCCGGCAGAGATCCACAAGGTGCCACGGGGCACAGAGCCACAGGAACCCCAGGGGGATCCAGACGAGCACCGTCTGCTCCACACATGCTGGGAGGTCTGGGTCCTCTCTATCCAGATATGAAGCATTCTGAAGCACATGTGGCATGCACACAAAAAACACACACACATAAGGATGTGACTCATTATAAGAGCCATGCTGCCCTCCTAATCTCAGGGAAAGGTGAACACAAACACGCTCCCATCCCTGTACCCCAGGAGCTCACATTATATTACACTGCGGGGACAGCTCACTCCTCCCTGATTAGAAATTTAATCAACAGTGATTAACTCCTAAATCCTTGCTCACCGCTGTATGCGCAGCAGCATATGTATTGTGGGCGCTTCTGGAGAAGAAAGTGATGGAGAGATGGGTGCTAATGGCGTGACAGGAATGTGGAGTGAAAGGAGCAAACAACTGAGTTTAATGTGTTATATGGACAAAAAAAAACCTGACACGGTGCAGTAATCATGGTGTTTGAAACCTTTTGAGGGGCTGTCCTCAAGCACTTATTTGTATCTGATGGGTCAGCAACGTGTTATTAGGAGAAGCCTTGATCAATTTTACAGTCCACTCTTAGGCCCCCGGAGAAAATATAGGGTCTACCAGTCTACCACCAGACAGATGACTGTGTTTCTGTTTTCTGGACTGCACGTACAGATGTTTATTTATGTGAAATGGATTCTTTGATCAATTTCCCCATGAGAGAAATAAAATCTGTCTTACCTACAGACTACAGTCCGCAGACTAAAGTTTCTTTCAGCTGAAAATCAATTTTTTCATCCATTTCAAGTGTTTTTTAACAATCATAATAATGTAAGTTTTAGATCATATCCATGCGCTGCAGTTGTCAGACATGCTGAGTCATGTCTTACCTAAGAGTCATTATTGGTCAGTCACATGTTGACTGAGCTCACTGTGTACAGGGGTAAAACTATTATCGCTTTCAGATGAAAGTATAACTGTCTAAGCTGTATTTTTTTGTTTGTTTTTTAATTACTTAAATATATAAAAGTATATATATTGACACAATAACATGACCACCTGTGCAAAATAACACAATCCATTATAGTAGTATATAGTATTGCCCCGCAATACAAAAACCTTTGTGAAGAAGCTTATAATGTAACTATATTGTAATAACATAATACAAAATAACAGAAAAAAGTTATAAAGCAATCCAGAAAAGAATACCACAAACTTTAACCCTAAAAAATTACAACAAAATTCAATCAACATGTGCCAAAACATGTGATTGCATTATATACTCATGTTACTATGATTGTGTCCACCATCTGGAGTTCTCCATTTGCATTTAAGTTAATTTACTGTATAGTTTAGTGAACATATATGTGCATCAGAAGCTTTTCAGTGTTTGAAATTTAGCAGATCAACTGTGGGGCCAACAGGCTGTTTTCCTGAACCCCACTGTGGCCTCTTTCAGCTACATTAACCCTGTTCAACTCACCCAGAAGATGGACCCACAGTACTCCTCCAGAGCTGCGGCACACATGGTCCACACAAAGATGGCTTCAGTTGCCCCAAGACAACCAGACAAGTCTCACCGTCAGCTCCGCTGCCGTCCCGGTCAACTCAAACAGTCCTACGCTCTCCCCCGGTCCTCCCGCACTCCAGAGACAATTGCAGGACGTGACTCTGAGGGACTTGAGGCATGAGGCTTTTAAAAAGAAGGCAAGATTTGTGACGTCCTTATGCAGACAAAAAAACATTGGTTGCCAGAGATGAACTGAATTAGATGGGTTAATGCCTAACTTGAGTCTTGATCACTTTCTTTTTAGGTAAATCTTAAGGGTTTTCTTCTAGCAGTCCTCAGTGATTTGTTTGATGTTTGCAAGCACACACATGCAGTCCTTCTGTTGGGTATATAAGAAAACCCCTCTGCCGTAGTGAGAGTCATCGAGAGGATCCAGGTTGCATTAGTCAACAGACATGACGCTCACGTGTCTAAAGTTCAACATTTCAGGCAGATGATTGCATGTAAGAGAAAACAATTGAGAGAGACAGGAGTTGCATAAGTATTCCTTTGCTCCTTTCTTCTTGTCAAGGGGAGGGAGTGGGCAAATTAGACCCCTTTTCCTGTTGTGTTTCCACTTCTCATTTGCTGCATGCCTTCACTCTCTCTGACCTAGAGAGACCCATTTTCGGAACTCAAGTCGCATCACATTAATTTTAGGAAGCCACACATTCGAATGAGGCTGGTGACCAGTGCCAGTGACGCACTGAAAAAAGATGCAGAATGTTTGTCTAAAAAAAACTGTTAACCGGTGGGAATTTGGGGAGGGGGAAGGGTGTTGACTGCTTGGCTCTTCCCTCTCTTTTCTGTTTCTCGCTGCTTCCTATTCTGATCAGAATGAGGACCGGACTCCACAACCAAAATATACGCTGTACACAAGAGATTCAAGTCATAGTGGGATTGAATACAGATTAACTTCTGTCATCTGTGTTTTCTAAAACAAAAGCTTTGTGTTACTGCGCAAAAGCTCTGTGTTTTCTTCATCTGGCATGTTGATGATGGGCTATTTTTTTTATGACTAAATTGCTCTAAATTGCTAACAGACACTGATTCAACACAAATCACGGAAACAAAGAAAACTGCCGTGTATGAGTCTTTCTGTGGGTAATGGGGAAGAGAAACACTCTATATGAGTCAACAGCATGTAATGATCTACGTGACATTAAGCAGCATCTTTTCAGCATTGTACTATGCCTCAGTGTAGCAGTTTCTAAAAAAAAAAAAAAACAGCTTTTACAACAGCTGATACATAACTAGGTTAACACGTTTTCTTTGGTAGTGTCAATGAGTAAAAATTGTGAAAAAATGAAGTCATTACCTCAGTGGCAGACTTGCTGTGTAGTGAAATCATTCATTTACTGTACAAGCAGCAAAACACACCCTTTATTAGCTTTAAAGTATGTGTGTAAAAAGTCTTTCACTGACTGTGATGGTCCTGAAAGAGATTACTCTGACTGTGTGAAGGTTAATCATTACATATGTGACAACACCACATGGGCCTGTAAACTGGCTCAATCACTGTGTGTGTGTGTGTAGCCTCAAGAACAGCCATGTGACACATGAAGGCAACATGTGTAACCAAAGAGCACTGTAACTATCTCATTTATAACTATGGTGCTATGCATAAAGTTGAGCATGTTTTTAGCCTTAGGATACACCTTCATGTTATAACTTAGAGATGCAACATGTTTTTAAGTCAAGTCAAAAACATTAATACTATTGTGAGTATTTGGTTAGTCTGCTGAGTACATTTAATGAAACCGTTTCAAATCTGACCAAATGTGACCAATCCCATCAAGGACTGTTCATTATTGATATTGCAATGCTCACATGCATACACAGTCAAAACTTGATAGAGAAATGACATCATACAACTATATGGCATTACAGCTGACCAGGTTTTTTGATGACACTGGATAACTTTGCTCTGTAAAACCCTGAAGAGGTGTTTTTTTTACAACAGTCCAAGTCATGTTCCTGGGAAGGTTATGCTGACATGTCACTGGCCTGCAAAGTTGAATAACATTTGACAAACCCACATTGTTTCTATGCCTCATGATGATTGAGTCAAAAAAGTTGAGAATGAACTGCTGGACAAACAGGAGAACTGAACTTTGTGATATAAATTAGTCACCATGTCAGTTGCCAATTAACTATCCATGAATCTTTGATACACTTTTTTTAATTGAATTTTTAACTTAATTTATTGTAAAAAAATTTTTAAACCTAACTGAGTGAACCGCACAAGACTTCCAGTGTGCATGTACTTTGTGCCTGTGCAAATGGCAATAAAGTCTCTTGACTCTTGAATATTGATAATAAAACAGTGCAAGAAAATGTTTGAAATGTTTTGACTTTAATTAAATTCTGAGCAAACTGAATCAAGTCACATAGTTTCTGTCATCATAAAAAATAAAGAGGAGGAGGTCACAGCTTTGCCTTATCTTCAAATGTATATGGGGAGTGCTGTAAATAAATATAGTTCAACTATATGGCAACTCAAAAACATAATGTGCTTAAAAAACAAAAGCAGCACTGATCACTGCTTTTCTTTTGTTTTAGGAACGCAATGATAATCTACTGTGTATTTTATTACAATATCTCTAAGGCCACATAAAAGGTACAAAATAAACACAAAAAGTATTAATTAACTCTCTGCATTGTGAGACATTTGGATAGACTGCATATCCCAGAAGGTTGCAGGGCTGCCCCTGAGCTCTAACTTCACAAGGACTGTTTGATCGGTGATTAAAAAAAACAGCACTCTATGGCAATTCTGAAATTGTCTACTCATTTTGGGCTTTGATGAAAATAAATGATGACACATCAGTATAACCACTTTTGAGGTATCTGTTTTGTCGTCTGTCATGATTGTCCAGTATCCATTCACAAGGTATTTCTTGCTATTGCATTAAGAGTGCGGACCTTGCTCACATCTGCCACCTTCAGGCCGTACTCAGGTGCTGAGAAAGCAGCTCCCATCGTCACACAGGTGTTCCTGCACATGAAAACATTGGACAGAAAGGAACAAAATGAATAAAAACGTTTTTGTGTTTTATAGAGTTAGTAGCAAAAATCTTGTGATATATGTGCACATGGTTGAAATCCCACCTCCCGAGCTAAATTAACTGAGGCTGAATTTAAACTAACAAACCTGAACTTCATGGCAGAATCTCTACTGGAGCGGGCAGAGCAGTGGAACTCTTGAGCCCCTGATCCCTCTAAAATTCTCTGCAGATTTCTCTCTGTGATCCCACCTCCTGTATTAAAAAAAATGGTAAATAAACAAATAATACAAAAACACATATAAACTACACACAAGAGAAAAAGTAAAAGTACTAACCTGGCATGATGGTAATTCTGCCTTTAGCCTGGAGTGACAGAAAAGGTGGGAAAATTGGATGTAAGAATGATAGAAAGGCAGAAACACAAGCTGCTCACCTACAACAACTATATAGTATAGTATACATATAGTTTATACATACTTGATCAATGAGCCGTTTAATGAGAGGGAGCCCCTCCAAAGCAGAAGTGTCGCAGCCACTTGTCAACACACGCTGGAACCCTAATGATGCCAGAGTCTCCAGAGCAACCGTTGGGTCATGAACCATGTCAAAAGCTGATGTGGGATCAATATTAGTTTAATGAACATAAGCTCAGACTCACACTTAGAAACACTGATAAAGGCACTCCAACAGATTTCAAAAATGTGATATTTTTTTAAAGTCTTATTACTGAGAGCTGCAAAGAATTTTAAAAGCTTAAAGTTTAGATGTGATTCAAAGGAGAAAATATTACCTCGGTGGAAGGTGACTGGCAAAGGACGAGCAGCAGCTGGTGAACAAAAGGTGACCATCAGAAAAATAAACTTACAAACAATACAAATCTCAACCAAGGTAGCACATATAAAAAGTTGCACATTCTGAACAGAACAACTGAAGCTTTGACTCAGTTTTTAAGCTGTATATTGTGTGGAGCTGCCAACACAAACACTGCAGTGTCTGCAGAACCCTCAGGACATTTCATAATTTTCAGTTATAAGAAAAAGTAAGTCTGTTTCTGTGATTTCCACAGCATATGACTACTCACTTCTCACCACAAAAATCTGTGTGCCAAAACCCCTGTAACAGACTTTAAGATATTGACTGCTACATATTATATAGCTGTATTAACAGCATTTACTTCCTTCACTTATGTATGTAATGTGAGATATTTCAAACTCCTATGACAAAACACGAAACATTTATACAGTATACGGTTATTTTAAAAACATAGATTACACTTTCAAAAGCAATGTGAACCACATATTCAGCTTGTGCATAAATTTACAGCTGAGCAGGTTACTGAAGGCAATATGAGGTAAAAGTTGCTCCATTATTTTGTCTTTCTGACTTGCATTTTACTTTCAGGAACAATCTGAAATGTAATATATATATATACAGTCAAGCAAAGATTATTAATAAATTATAAAGAACAATGGGAGGATGATATCTGAAATAAACCAAAGCTTAGAAAAGATCTAAATCAAGACTACTGCACAGAACCATATATTATAATGTATATAATTTAGAGAGAGGAAGGCACTTGTGTGCTTAATTGAGAAATTATACCTTACCCCTGGCAAAAATGTATATAGACCTTTTTCACTGCAGAGATTTTGACTTTTCACAGCACAGGTGAAACTAATAGCATTAATGATAATTCAGTTCCATTTATGTAAGCCATAATTGAAGACCCCTGGAACTGGAACACTTAATGTTATTAATTATATCTGTGTCTTTCCTATAATGTCAAAAAGGCTTATTAACTGAGAGCAGCGTTTGTATAAATAAATGTAATTATATGTTTCAGCACCACAAAAAAATGCAGCTAAAGATTTGTTTTGGTTGTCAGTAGGTAATATATCAAAATGGCTTTTTAATGAGGAGGTTTTTGTGATGCTAAGGCAGAGTACCTAGTATAATTGATTACAGGACATTTCCGTTATGTGAATGAGATCTTTAATGTGCTTTTTCTTTTTTAATTTCTGGAATTGTGCATCATGAGTAGTTACATGACCACCTTGGTTGCTTTTGTTTAGTGTCTTGTAAGCCCCTATAGGCTGGAAACCACTTAGCTAAATCAGATCAAATACACACGTGCACACACTACCCAGTAACTCCATGCAGAGCTCTGCATCCACCCGTCCATCCTCTGTCAGGGCTCCCAGCACCAGTCCGTCGGCCCCATGGCTCTTCATCAGCTCTACGTCTTTCCTCATCACTTCCACCTCCAGGTCTGAGTACAGAAAGTCACCACCACGAGGCCGTATCATCACGTAGACTGGAATTTTGACATACTGTTTCACTATCTGCAGCAGACCTGTAGCAGAGCAAATAATGGTGACAAATGTGTGAGACTGTGTGGTTTCAGCAGGTACCGGAGAGCTTAGAGCTTTGTGTGGAGCTGAACTGTGCTCACCTACACTGGGAGTGAGCCCTCCCTCCAGAAGACTTGAACACAGCTCAAGCCGACCTGCCCCTGTCAGAAGACAAGACAAGATAAAAGCTCAGAATGCAATTAAAGGTACTATTTGTGGTCCATGACCTTTGAAAAATGAGATAACACAGCATGGCCATTTAACATTCAGTACAGAAAGGTACTTGAGTATAATTGCTGTAAGGCAGATTGAACTGCCAGTTTCACCTCTTTGGCAAGCCACCTCTTCACTACACACTACCAACCTCCTCGTTCAGCATTGACAGCAGACTCCACGGAGTCCACACACACCTCCATTAAAAAGCCGTCTGCCATACTGACAGGCTGGACAGGGACACAAACAGACAGACAGACAGAAAGACATGGACAGAAAGAGATTCATTGTGAATTTGTTAGCAAACACGGTCACAATTATTTAGCTACCAATGTTAATTTTTACAAGAACTACCTGTCAAATCCACTTCCTATCGATTCATGGGACCTTATCAGTCGGGATTGGAGACGATATGAACTCAGTACTTTGCTGTTGTGGGTGACTCACTACCGTGGATAACTGTGTTTCCTGATTGTTGAATTTTAAACACCGGGTCTGGCGGGTGGACGGCGCTATAGTGGGTAAAAGCAGATTAAATGCTAGGTTGGATCAGACGGAGGGACGAACTCTCGCGAATGCGGTTAGGTTAAGGTTAGGTCTCGCGAGAATTTTGCAAACCGTCCCTGTCCGACGGTACCAACCGTAAAAGCAGCTCTGTTTGGGGTCAAAAGAAGGAGTGTCACCACCCATGCGGGATACGCTGCGATACAAAACATGCACCAACTACACGGACGTTCCGTCTATGCAATAAAAACTATATATTACAAATTGTATTATTTAATTATGAATATATATTGTTGTTATTTCTGTTTGGTATCGTGAAATTAAAATAAATAAATAAATTGTTAAAAATCTCGGTCAATTCGTTGTGACGTCAGGAGGTCAGAGTTGAACTGTACATGACAGCCGTAGGAAACATGGTTTTGTAACAGCCGGTAACAGCGTTTACCTAAGCTTCATCTTTTACATCAGCACTGCAGGACCAGCTCTCCGCCAACAGACACTAGGACACGAAGATGTTACTCTCTTCATTACGGACAACGTTTTTTTGCGGTTGCAGAAGAGCTGGAAAAGGATTTCAACACAGCAGTGTGAGTGATTTAGCAAACTGCTATTATTAGCTAGCCAGGAAATTATGAAAAAGGTCAAACGCGGTTAGCAAGCATTCGCTACATTTATAACAAGATTTATCAGGTGTTGTTTTCAAGCAGACAGCTCTGTTTGTTTCACTGCTTGTGTAAGTGTTATTTGACGTAACTATCTTCAGGGGGCGGTTAACGTTACCTGGCGGGTTATATATTCACCGACCTCCCATCATTTCAGTGGTTCAATGTAAAGACATCATTTCAGTTACATTGTGTTTGAAAGTAAGCAAAGTTCCCGAACAACCAAAGAGACCAAGTTTTAACCAACCAATAACCCTTTATCTGTCATCAGGAGAAATGAACTACTGTATCATGTACTCATGATACATAATGTATTAATCACACTGCATGGCCAAAAGTATGTGGACATCCGAGCATTACAACCATATGTAATTATTCAATCAATCAATCAAACTTTATTTATATAGCACCTTTCAAACGAATCAAATGCAATTCAAAGTGCTCTACTAGCGTTTGATAAAACGTAGGATGTAAAAAAAATGGATTTGGAGACTATTCATGTTAATAATAAATAAGCAAACTGAGGAGGCAATTCATTTATTAAAAAATCATTTGATACTCTGAAAAGTTGATATAAATAAAATAAAATCAAGTGATCAGCATGGCAGGATACATTGTATAGATTTGTAATGCTTCTAAAATGAAAGGTAGTCTAAAGGTCACAATTTGTCTTGTGGTTTAATAAAACGATTAGATGGGTGTGATACAGTAAACAACTATTAAAAAGTGGCTGACGCAGCCTACATTGCTGCAGACTTATTGTGTTTTTAGCTATGACAGGTTCCTGCTGTACATCCCTCATGTGATAGCTTGAGATATTTGAGGCCTCCTAATATAACATTTCAGCCTGGTGGAGTGGTTAGGCACAGTTCAATCTGTGTCAGAGAGAATCTTTGTGTCTGGGAAAACGTCAGGATTTCTAATTATTTCAAGACTCTGCAGAGTTGAGCAATAAAAGATGGGTAGTTAAGATAATGAAAGATAAATAATATATATGAAATTATGAAATACTATGCAAAATAAAGACATTATAATAAAACTGTAAAATGTTAATAAAATATAATAAAATCAAATAAATAATAATTATGATAATAAATAAAAGAGGTATATAACAATAACCATAACATTATAAAACACTACATAAAGGCCAGACTAAATAGATGGGTTTTGAGTTTAAGTTTAAAAATATCAATATTTTCAGCTCCTCTCACATCCTGTGGAAGGCTGTTCCAGCAGTTTAGAGCATAATGGCTGAAAACAGCATCACCAAATGTTATTGAACATCTTTATTCAGGACTATGGGCATTAATCTGCTGCTATAACAGCCCCCCCTCCTCTGGTGAAAACTTTCTACAAGAAAGTTTTCACCAGAGGAGGTGAAAAGAGAACCTGGCTGCCTGATTTACTCCCACCCAGACACAACAGTACTGATGTTGGGTGATGAGGCCTGGCTCGTAGTCTGAGATTCATTTCATCCTAAATGGTGTAGGACGGGTTGAGGTCAGAGCTCTGTGCATGGGAGCATTGTCATGTTGAAATAGAAAGTACCTTCTATCAAACTATCTAAAATATAATGTATGCTGAAGCATTAAGATTTCCTGTTATTGGACCTAAGGGAGCCTAGCCTAGAAGTACACAAGGCGTGTCCACATACTTTTGGCCATAAAGTGTATTTTTAGCAATAATTGATTTTAGTTTGTATCTTCAAGTCTTATATAAAATCTTTTCTCTCCTTTTCTACAACATTAGCGGAGTCCACAGCTACGACAATGGCTTGTGAAGAGAGGCCAGAGCACCATCACAGCTGAGGCAGGGGCTTCCTCCGCCCCGGCAGCAGCTACTGTCCCCAATGCAGCCACAAATCGCATAGTAGGTCGCTGGTTACTCGGCTGCAGTGGGCTTGTTGTGGGGGCTGTTGTCTTGGGTGGTGTCACAAGGTAAATTACTTCAAAAGGGATATTTCTGTGCATGCAGTCTTTTTTGTATTTAAAGTGGTGTTGAAAGATAATTATATGTGCTTTTTTTTTTTCAATCCAGGCTAACAGAATCTGGTCTGTCCATGGTTGATTGGCATCTGGTGAGAGAGATGAAACCCCCTCAGTCAGAGGCAGAGTGGGAGGCTGAGTTTTCCAAATACAAACAGTTCCCTGAATTCAAAATGTAAGATGCCTTTTTTATCTGTTGTATGGTACCCCCTTCACGAAAAATCAAAACATAAGTTTGATACTTGCTATCATTTTAAAAGTGATTGATGTCTCTAACTTACAGACTAAACACTAGACAAGAACTAAATTTAAGTCTAATGTTTTCTAATGTTTCCAAAGGTTTGTTCACATCAGTCTATATTTCCAGTTTGTAAGAAACACAGCATCAACAGTTAATGCATATACCTCAACGTATTGTATTAAAAAAAAAAAAAATATGGGTTGGGCCCTAAAATCAGAGATTAATTTGTTGGCGTCATTTTGTTTTCTCAGAATGAACCATGACATGACTCTGCCAGAGTTTAAGTTTATCTTCTACATGGAGTGGGGTCATCGTATGTGGGGCCGGCTGGTTGGACTGGCGTACATCCTCCCCACCATGTATTTCTGGAAGAAAGGGTACTTCACTCGCTCCATGAAGGGAAAAGTGCTGGGGCTTTGTGGATTCGTCTTCTTCCAGGTGAGACATTATACAGTTTCAGTGATTCAATAGGATCATAGATGGAGCCCAGGAAGTGAATCATTACCTCACTGTTTGTGCTGTTTTTGTGTAGGCAAGAGGTTGTAGGCATCTACACTGTTTGTCTAACACGTTTAGCATTATGAAATTTATTATTTTGTTTATATGGCATCATTCTGTGTTTCCTTTCAGGGTCTTCTGGGTTGGTACATGGTAAAAAGCGGTCTGGAGGAGAAGCCTGAGTCTTATGACATCCCGCGGGTCAGCCAGTATCGCCTGAGTGCTCACCTCGGTTCTGCCTTGCTACTCTACTGCGCCAGTCTCTGGACTGGGCTTACTCTGCTGCTGCCTGTACACAAGGTACCACCTACAGGGGAAACACCCATTTTAATTTCTGTTTGCATTTGAAGAAACACAGTTCTAACCTTGGTCTGTGTCACACAAGCTTTTGTTTATTTATTCATGACTGTTCTTGGCACCTCCTTTTTTTTTTTTTTTTTTCAGGTGGCAGAGACCAAAAGTCTCATGCAGCTCAGGAGGTTTGCCAAGGGTACCGGTGGACTCGTCTTCCTCACTGCTCTTTCCGGTACTGCTTGTTGTCACGCCAGCACAATGTCAAAAACATGATGTGTAAATGCCCTTCTTTAAATTAGCTAAGGATAGGAGTAGTTTTAGTTTCACAGCAAGTCACAGCTACAGGAAGCAGGACTTGACCAATCCTTGTAACTTAGTCATCAAAAATTGAAATTGGACAATCTAGTTTCTATATTCAGAGCTAAAGTACAACACTGCACTGCACTGTAAAGCATGAGAGTTGAGGGGGATATAAAGAAACAAAAGCATTTCTGTAAATTTAATATGGATGTGAATGTAATTAATAGACATGCAGATAAATATGTAACATTGTTTAAAATGCTTTGTTGCAGGTGCTTTTGTTGCTGGTTTGGATGCTGGGCTGGTGTATAACTCCTTCCCTAAGATGGGAGAACGATGGATCCCTGATGATCTGCTGGCCTTCTCTCCTGCCTTCAAGAACGTCTTTGAAAACCCCACGACAGTGCAGTTCGACCACAGAATTTTGGTATGTCGTAACATTTCATGGGCAACATTTCAGTATCTTAATCTATATAAAACATTATTTATTCCCACCTCCTATCCCACGCAGTGAATTAGGAGGGCGCAGTAGGTTGATGATGTTCTGTCATTTTTTTTCCCCCCCAGGCAATCTCCTCTTTGACAGCAATTACAGGCCTGTATCTCTTCTCAAGGAAGATGGTGCTGCCCAGGAGAGCTAAAGTCGCCATCAGCCTCCTCGCAGCAATGGCCTATGGACAGGTAGGCATGTATTTCAGGGTCCAGGCATAAATAACTCAAGTCTGCTACTCTTCATTGTAAGTAAACTCTGCGTGTTTCTGCTCTCCAGGTCGCCCTTGGCATCAGCACCCTGTTACTGTATGTGCCCACTCCACTGGCAGCCACTCACCAGTCTGGTTCTGTGGCGCTTCTCTCACTGGCCATTTGGGTTCTGGCAGAGCTTCGAAAGATGCCCAAGTAAATGCCTGTTCCTTTATGGACAAATTGAATCCCTAATAGCCACACCTCAAGCCTCCTAAGAGTCAGCAGTGTTTGTTTTTAATAAGGCATTCAGAGGAAAAAAAAACAGAGAGATGGGTTTCAGTGAAGACTGGGCTTTTATGCATATGCTGAAGCATCTGTCCTGTGGTTCTGCAATGGAATCCACATGCGGTGACATTGAATCATTTCACCATGCAATTATTACAGCAGGGGTGTTATTTGCATGCTGTGGATAAGAATGACAAGAATACATCAAGGCTGACACTGAGGAATTGATTAAGCCATCTGTGGCTGCATGTTGCCATCACAGGATGACAACTTAATGTGAAGTGTTTTGTAAGGGATTAAACTAAGACATGCAAAAACAAATAAGCAAAATTTCAGCTTCTGTCCAGCTTTAATGCACAGCATTATGAAAGTTTTGAATGAAAGCTTGGCTACTAAGTGGTTACTCACCTGTTGCCTTGTGTCTGTCGCACACTGCCTGTTAGTTGAATCAGATGTGGCTGTTTGGAATGTATAATTATGTATATTTAAATTATGAACCATTTCTTGCTGACATAGAGACGATAAATTATAACGTTAAAAAATGTGGAATCTTAATTGTTCTTTGTACTGTACCTCCAGAAATGTAAAACTGAAAGCAGTGTTTTTTAATAAAGAAAATTATGTACAGTCAAAATTCAAAGTCGAGTCAATTTTGCATAGTAACTGTGATTTTTATTGTCTCTGTACAAAATATACACATTTTAAATACGTAATGCAACCAGTTGAGGCTAGCTAACTAGACAGTCAGTACAACAGGTTAGTAGGTTTTCATTGTTCTAGACACAGTACATGCGGGTATAGACAGGTTTTTACTTGTGGTCAGGAAATGGAAGTTAAAAACTGTTGGCAAGGGACAATCAGAGCCAAACCACTTTTTTTTTCCAGAAAAAAAAAGTTAAAAAATCCAGAACAGAGGAAAAAAAAAGAAACTACAGGGTTGGAAGTGCATATTTTCATTAGGGCCTTATTCCAACCTGTTACTGTGCTCTCAGAGGAATCGGTGGTGGGATGAGTGGAAAAGTGCTGATACATGATAGAGGACATTATTGCTGTTCCATGTTAGTCTCTGTATTTAAAAGACATTAAAGCCTATTTAATAACGTCTGGAGTGCCTCTGGTACTTATACCATCATTGGTATATAGTTATAATTGGAATAGTTCTTAATGATGCAAATTAATACCTAATGCTGGGGTTTAAAACCTAAAATTACATTCCCATTTGGACAGTGTGCACAGCCAGTTTGCCAGATTACATCCTGATTTGTCTCTGATTGGCCCTTGCCCAACCAACTACACAGTATCTCCCTCTCTCTTCACCCACAGGTGGGCTGTATTTCTTGACTTAGAGTGGCTTCATATACATCTTTAACGTACGTCTTCTCTTTGGTGTCACAGAGAGAGGGGGATTAAGGTGGGGGCGGGGCAGTAAAAAAAGAAAACTGTCATTAAACCATGTCAGTACACACACACACACACACACACATATTATGCCTCTTTTGAATTACTGAAGTTGAATGAGCCTAATTTAATGCAATAAGGGTTTTCATTTTTTTTTTTTTTTTTTTTTTTTAAATAAGTGGTGGAACCTGCTACGACCACGTGACATTTCCAATTACAAGAAGTTCACAAATACAATCTGCAGTCTAATAAATTCCTCTTGAATGTGTATTGATAGACTTGTACATCTGTGGTATGCCAGTCCCCTGTTGAGGAGTGCTGGGATAGTCAAAACAGCTCGTCAACAAGAGGGCAATCACCACGTTGTACTGCCTCATATCACACCACTGGGAATGCTAGAAAATGTACAACAGTCAATAGACACCTACAGCTAGGACTGTAATAGTTTGGAAGGCCAGGACTTATTCTACCAGAATTCCATGAATGGAGGTGGGTGTATTCCCCATTAGAGTCTTACATAGGTAAGATGGATGACATCTCTTTCTGTTACACATGCACACACACATACACAAAGGGTGAGGCACCTGTGAATGACTGGGAACAGCAGACAGACAAGCAGACTTTGGAGTATCTCTGTAAATACATAATTGGATATTAGTGACATCATCATGCGATATTGAAATCAGTTCCTCATTGAAAACAACACCTCCATCTGTAAAACGGGACAGCTCGAATCTCCCGTCCGTTGAGTCTTCCCTCAAGAATGTCTTTCTCTCTCTCGTCCCCTAGATGGCGGTAGATTCATTTTAATTTTATGGGCAGGGCATGAGCAGTCAAGCGGCTCCAGGGAGGTGTTACCCACATGCACAGAGGCAGGATCAGATTCACAAATCCAAATCTCAGCCATCACGGGGGAAAAGGGGAAAAGTGATCAAGGTCTGGGGTCAACTTCCTCCCTCTGAGTTCAGCCATTACAGGCCGCAGTAGTTCTTCCGTCAGCAAAAGTAATAAATTAAAGTTCAAATAAAACAGGTGAGAGGACTTGGGTGTGCCAGTGTCTGTGAGCCCACTGCTTGCCTTCGTTCTCTGTGTCTCTGGGGTAAACTAAGGTTCTGCATGATGAGGAAGGGAGTTGAGGAAACTCCATTGTTGCTTGGAGAATGGCCACTGGGGGTCCAGGAAGAGGGAGAGGGTCTCTCAGTGACCTCTGAACTCACAGCTCTCAACAGAAACACCCACAAGCTTGCAAGTCAGAAGATATCCACGCACACACACGCATTCACAAACTCTCGCTCTCTTTCAAACCCTGAATCCTCTTACACACACGCCCCTCCCTGGAGCCAGCGTACCCTCTGGTCCAGATTCTTAGATGACGTTGTCAAACAGTTGCATGGACTGCATGATGTTCTCGTCCTAGAGAAAGATGAGATGTTTGGATAAGGAAGCAGTGTTATTTTTCACCTCTTGAAAGAAGGAATTTTTTAAACCTTTGGACAGAGCCAGGCTAGCTGTTTCCCCCTGCTTCCAGTCTGTATGCTAAGCTAAGCTAATTGCCTCCTGCCTCTAGCTTCATACTTATTTCCCAAAATGTCAGACTATTCTTTCAAGGCTTGAAAATCCAATTTTCTGCCGTACCTTTTTGCATGACTCAATAAACTCCTCGACGGTGACTACCCCATCTTTATTTCGGTCCATTTTCTGAAAGGAAAACACAGCAGTCACAGATTAACTTACTGAAAACTACCATATGTTCAAGAACTTTGTACGTTATCTTATTTTTAGAACTTGTCAGTATCTCTATCAATCCTTTTTCTGTGGCTTTAAACAATAATACAATGAGGACTTAATAGAAAGTCAAATCTGTGGACTTTGACCTGGAAGAAGCTCTCCACATGTTCTCTTGGGGCATCATCCTGCATAGTGGGGTATGTGTACTTCCCCATCATGTCATAGATGGACGTCATGATGTCCAACATCTCCTGCAAAGGGAAGGACAAAAGCGAGAAAACACAACTAAAAATGCAGAAATTGTTGGACCTATATCCTCCTACCCTATTCCAAAGTTTTTTTGGATAAGAAGTGGGGTTTTCCCTTGTTTGATTAAAAAAATAATGACAAACCAGTGGGCTCACATAACACATTTCTTAAAAAATGACAAAAGATCTTATTTTTGTAATGTAATTGTTATACGGCTGTAAGTAACAATACTTTTTTCAGGTCTAAAATGTAATAAAAAAATGTGTGCATGGAAATGTTACTTTCCCATCTAAGTTAAAGGTGTAGCACCTTATACACTGTTAATTTAATCTAATTAAATTAAATTAATTATTAATAAAATATGGAATCTGCAACCATTTTTCTTTCAGTCACACCCAAAAAAGGCTTATATTATAGTTATATACAGAGGTGTCATGCCCCTTTAAATATTCGATAGTGGGTGGCTTTAGAAGAGGTTACATTTAATTTTCACACTGTTTTTAATTAGTTGTTTTTCTGTATCTTTTTATTCATATTAACCCCCACAAGTAATTACCATTAGTGTTAGCATTAGCTTGTTGTTCTTTGCTATTATTAGTAACTAAATTATTAAAATTATTACAAAACAAGGGATGGACATAAGGATTTGTTTTAAATACAAAGAGTCAAGAGGTAAATAGTGTAAGTAAAAACAGTAGCAACATGTTTATGAGCTTTCTTTACATAAATAATCAATGGTACTGGCTAGCTAACCAGCTAACATTACCCCTGAGTTTAAAGCCTTTTCGCTAACATTTTCTTGTTCAGTATTGCTATTAAATGCAAATTAGTGTTAATAAGTGTCATTCAAATAGTTTTAGATAGTTACTTATGGTGGGCGGTTTGATCATAAACATAGAAGCCGAGGCAGATAATTACTGGTAACAACTTGGTTTGGTGTGAACATTAACATATGCATCGTGAAACTGTGTTCATGACGCCCCTGCTATATGAGGTCATATATAGTATACTGCAAGGCAAGTTTGACATAGTGGAACTGATAATATAATAATACATAATAATAACAGGTTGCCAAAACCTCCACATCCCTCAAAACACAGAGGACATGACCTCATGCTCCTCACTAGTAGCTATAGTAGCTATGGCCCTGCTTAGAAACCAGTGAGAGTTAGATTTTACAGTAAGAATTCAGAACAAGCTAAGCCCACTTGTGTGTGTGTGTGTGTGTGTGTGTGTGTGTTACCTCTTTGGTGATGCAGCCGTCCTTGTTCAGGTCATAGAGGTTGAACGCCCAGTTTAACCGGTCATTAATGGTCCCTCTCAGAATGATAGACAGGCCAAATACAAAGTCCTGAGACAGAAGGGGAACAATTTACCGGGTTGTTTTGGAATTGCCCAAATCTTGACACATTAAATGAAGTCAAATCTTCATCACAGCCCTAATCTCTGTGGGCAGGTATTTAGAGGGAATACATATTTGTGTGGATAAAGCTTGTGGTCGCAAATTTGACTGGAACACAGATTTGCTTTTATCTCTCAAAGGAAGCCGACGTAAGAATAAAGCTCACCTCGAAACTAACCGAGCCGTTCTTGTTAGTGTCGAAGGCTTCAAACAGGAAATGTGCATACATACTTGAATCTGGAAAGGTAGAGAACTTAGAGTAACCTGCATGCCCTCGAAACATGAAGCAAAATCTTTGAACAGCTAGGAGTAGCAGCAAGCTAAATATAGCCTAGATATAAAAATAATTTCAAATACAACTGGAGGCAAGTGGTTAACATTTTATCAACCTAAATATCATGAAATGAAAAATTGCCTTGCCTCTTTGCAGAGCACGTACTATAGTTCAGCAGAGCAGATTTATAATTATTAATTAGAGTTAATTATCTTCATTTCATTATGATGATTAAAATCTACATGTGTACATTTACAGAATTAAATAAATGATGTTTACTTTACTTTTTTATCTGAACTTTTCAAGATGAATGAAGACAGAAAGGAGGAAACAAATTAAAGTATTGTGGAGCCCTTCAGGTTTAGTGGTTAGGAGCTGACAACTCACCTCCCTGAGGGAAGAACTGGGAGTAAATGTTCTTAAAGTTCTCCTCATTCACCACACCACTTGGACACTCCTAGGATATGAATGTGCATGCAGAAAATGCATTAGTTCCCATATCGTACAGAATATAAAGGACAAAATGATAACTTCAGCTCCAGCCAGACTGCTCTAAACTCTCCTGATGATGTAACTAGAACAGACGTCTTAGGGTTGTTTTTTTTTGATTTGTAGTCTGTCTCATCCTGTCTCATCACTCTCTTCTTCAGCCAGACCTACATTTTTGAAGCCCCTGTAGAGGACTTGCAGCTCCTTCTTGGTGAACTTAGTCTGCTCCTGCAGCTTGTCCATGCTTTCAGGGCGATGGCACACAGTGGATAGCTCAAAATCATCTTCCTCGCTGTCTGTGTGAGGGAGAGACGAGTTTTAGTTAGCATTTATCACCACTAAACTCATCCTAACCTCCAAGGCTGCCATGAAATGGCCAACATATTTTAATGAAGACATTACACTTGTATTGAGCTCATCATACACCATGAAGTCTTATGAATAAACTGAAAAATATTGCACAAAACAATGTTAATCCGTATTTTACTGTTTCACCAGATCAAAACATGAATAAATGCAAATTTCTATAGATGAATGTGAGGTTTCTAGGTTGAGTAACTTGCAAACATCTTTGTTACAGTACTTCATATCACAAAGCAGAACATTGTCAGTAAAGCATCTTTAAAATATCTATTTGTCTGAACACTCAAGCTCAAGCAAAGCTCAAGAAACTGGAGAGAGCCCTACTGAGGAGCTGAGAGAACAGGTTTAATGAAAGTGGTCAAGAAGATACATTGAAAGGAGACACGGTCACTAAAACACATCCCATTCTCATTCCAGCTGTTTCTCCAGCCATAGATAACTGTCACCTCATAGCATATGTCATGTACATGCTTTGACCTTTACAATCTACTACTTTTGACTCACTTTAATCTCTATCAGCCTGGTACCTCTGTCAGACATGCGTACACACACACGTTCCAGTACCCAAGGGAACAACAAGCGCTTCAAATCACAAAATAGGAAAACAGGTCTGACCCATTAGCTGCGATAATACCAGAGTGTGTTGGGTTTGTTGGGGTTGAGTGTGTTCTTGTGTGACTATGTGGGTTTATGTGTGCACTGAATGTTTCAGTGTCTGTTTGAATCTTCTTAATTCACTAAATAGGCTGGACACATGGGAGAGAGTAGAGAGAAGAGAGTGAAGGAGCACTTGCTTTGACTGATTGAGGGGGCAGCCGAGGGCTTGCAGCACGGCAGCAGCTTGAGGAATCGCTGCTTTATGGTTTTTTTGCTTTGGCTGGTGGAAGGATTACCTGCAATCGCCAACCATAGCACAAAGATTAGACACACACACACACACGCAAAACTGCGGTGTAATTCTGTTTTCACACACACTCACACACATGCACACATGCCTGCAAAAAAAAAAAAAAAGACACTCCATGCAACAGACAGGTGAAACAGACTGATTCATGCCATTTAGTCAAATTAGTAATTGCCTGCTGACCTGGCTTAGCAATGGGAGACCACGAGAACCACTTCAAACAGTAGGTATTACAGCACAACAGCAGCATAGCGTGACCCCTAGAAACACACAGTTTCCCTAATCAGACTGGCTGTCATATCACAATGCCACAGTCAACATGTTGTATGAAATATTAGAAAGGCTGGCGGAGACTCTCCATTCAAAAAAGTCCAATTTTAATTCAAAATCGGCTCAAACAAAGACTATTTCACATCAGAGTAGAATCTAATTTGTCAGACAAAAACTCCAAGACCACTTCACTTTGAACCCAACACATCACCAGTTCATCTCCACGCAGCAAAGCAAACAAACTTCTTGATTCTTAATTTGACATGTTGCACAGATTGCAAATCTCTCAATATGAAAGGCAGATAGAGGAAGTAAAACACATACGCACACATGGACCTGCATACTTACTCTTGCCTCTTAGTTTCCATAGTAACAGGCCTCTCACCCCTTTCAGCAGGACCCCAGCAGTCTGAGGGATGAAAGCCATGATAGGGTGGAAACCAATACAACCACAGCACCTCCACTGACTATCTAGCCTCTGTGATGTGTCACCCTGTTGTCCCTCTGCCCAGTGAAGCCTCTGAGACTCTGGCTGGGGCTCTGGCGTCGTTTGGAGCTGGGAGAGGGGGAGCACATCGGCCAGTGGAAACAAGATTAATATGTCAAGCTGCCTAGCACAGGCCCAGCCCTCTGCCCCAGGGTCTGTGTAAGTGCATTATCTTTTTCCATGGACCCAACCTGACCATGATACAGGGATGAACATTAAATACTTTAACCAACAGCCAAAGGTGCAACAAATATCTGTTTATTATCAGGTCACAGAGAGAGACAGAGAAGACAAATTATGTAGTGACAGGCAATCCACATGATGAGTAATGTTTGTATGACCATGAAACTTGTCATCGTTCACCTTTTCTTATCACAACCTTTATACAAAGTAATCTGAAAGTAATCACAATGCATTTCTGAGCAGTGCTGCAAAAAGTATTGAGATCATTTATATAAAGGCCTTGAAAATGTATTTTGTCAATCAGGTGACCAGTGGGGGTCCTACTGTACATGAACACACCATTTTCTGTCGAAGTTTTTGTAATTTCACATGACAGATTTCTGCATTTGACGATGTCATGTATTTCTGTGCACCAATTAGGATTAAGACAGGATTATGCACACACATCCAAACCGAAGAGGGCAGGTGCTGGGCTTGACATTAGTGTAGTTTAACCGTCCAGTTTATCTGCTGCTGCTTTACATTACAGTAATGTTAATGTAGCTTGATAGTTTGGATAGCTTGACTGCTGATGCATTCCCACCGTATGTTGATTGTCCACAGTTACTGTAATTAACACCATACAAGTTAAAGTTCTGCTTCATGCTCCCTCAGACTTAAAAGGAAGGCTTCTTACATTTTCAGAGAGTGAGTGAAGGAATTAGGAGAGAGGAGACAGAAGCGAGGAAGAATTGCAGGATGTGATGGTGTTGAAAGAAAAACAAGGAGAAAGTAAAGGAGACACACTGATTCAAGATTCAAAGAAAAAGTTTAATGAGGAAAGAGAAACACATGTGAAGCAGCCCGGGTGTCAGGTGATGGAGAGACATGAACAAATTCAAAGCAAGGAAACTGGTAGAGAACTTCCAGCTGTATCTAGATAAATTACTGCTCTGTAAATATTTTTTAAATAACATTTGTTATCCAAATGTAAACAAAAGGGCATCCTCACTAACAAAAGCTAAAGCACAAGATTGAAACCCGCTATAGAAGGACTTACAGATCTTTTAATACAGGTACTAACACAACACAACCATATTAACATGTTTTCTTAAGCTGTTAAAAGGTTGTTGACGTCAGTAACTGATAGTGAAACGACTCATTTTGCAGGGATTTTGCGACTCATACAATTTATCCACCGTTTTACAGCTGCAACAGTAGGTTACAGCCAGTACTGGCCAACAGGCATACTGGGACAAATACCAGTGGGCCGGTGGGCCGTCAAAAAATACGCTTTTGGGCCAGTCAACCATCAAAACATATCTGTTTTTACCAGCCCTTGCTGTGTGCCTGTCATTTGGGGTGCACATGAGAGCATGATGCATGCCTGTGTCAGTCAATCACAACCAAGCACCCCCTTTTAGTCTCACTGTCAGAAGGGGGAGACAAAAGTCCTGCACTCCAGCTTTAAATACTTGGGAGACTATTTTCCCATTCCTCACAAAAAGCATGTTAGGAAACAACTGAAAATAATTGCAGCTCAGTGGATTTTTCTTATTGTTTTAAACCTTGAAACCAGGGTTAGGGTTAGGGTTGGGGTTGGGGTTCAGTGTTCCCTTGGGGATTACATGGCACTGGGTGGTTATGTAGGAGGGGGTTAGAGGGTTAGGGTTGGGTTTGGGGTTGGGGTTAGGGTTAGGGTTGGGGTTGGGGTTAGGGTTCAGTGTTCCCTTGGGGATTACATGGCAGGGTTAGGGTTAGTGTTAGGGTTGGGTTTGGGGTTGGGGTTCAGTATTCCCTTGGGGATTACATGGCACTGGGTGGTCATGTAGGAGGGGGTTAGAGGGTTAGGGTTGGGGTTAGGGGTTGGGGTTAGGGTTAGGGTTGGGGTTGGGGTTAGGGTTCAGTGTTCCCTTGGGGATTACATGGCAGGGTTAGGGTCCGTTAGGAAACAACTGAAAATGATCGCAGCTCAGTGGATGTTTTTTATTGTTTTTGAAACTTTGAAGATGTGCCCATTAGAAGTAGAAGTAGCAGAAAAGTACTGAATATATCAGAAAACAATCCAGTGGGAAATAATCATGATTCATTTTGTTCTCATGGGAACAATGTATATTAATTAAACTATTATGTTGCTTGGAACTGTTAGACATAAGTCTCAGAATGTTTTCCTACTTTTGCAGAAACAAAGATCTAAATTAAAATAAATTATGAAATGGCAGCCATGTGCTGCTTGCACCTAACTTGTGCGGTTTCCTTTAAGACTTTATAGCTGTGTGGTTTTGTCTAACTGTCTCTCGCGCTACTTTTGAACTCTGTCTCTCCATTATTTTTAGTCATATTCTATAGTCTTTAAAGATTCTCCCCTTTCCATCTCAGTTGTTGTATGCTTTGTAGTTTCTTAAAATGTCTTTGTAATTATGGGATTTGAAGAGCGACATGTTATGCTCTGGATCGGAGAGATTGTCACCATATCAAAAGCATATTCTTTGTTTAGAAGCAATATGTATATGCTAAACATCTTTAAAGGAGAAGCCTTTTCACTACTCAAATTGTTTTATACGCCATTCAGTCAAACATTATAAATTGAGTCTTTCAGACAAAAATACTTGACGTTTTGGGCTAATCCTGCCATTCATATGCCCTTACAATTACAAAAGCTTGGTTCTCACAGTTTATGATCTATACTGTGGCCATTATGGTTCTCAGCTCTCAGTGTGTCTTGTCCAGCCTGCAGAGAACATTGCATCTGGCAGTGTGATGTTTAATAGGTGCCAAGAGAACACGCACACAAGAGAGCAAATCATAGCCCCCTCCCATTTCATTGGGTGGGGGATAATGATATAGTATGATGCAGTTTGTTGTAAGATTCCATGTTACATTCTGTTTGAATATGGGTTGCTATAATTCAACAAATTATGCTATAAATTATGTTGGTGTATGGTGTTTTAAAATCTTGTTCCACGTGCCCCTTTTTAACTTTGAGCACCTGCCCCTCTAAAGGTCTCTGCACGGCCCTGTTACCCATCGATGTTTGTTTTAAGTATTAGGAGCACAATACAATTAAAGTATGAAAAGCAAAAGCAAAAGCAGCACAACAGTATATTTGTATTATTAGATTATTATTACTGATGTCTAACTGTGAATGTAGCATTTTGATGTTGTAGCTAAATGAGATGTTAATGAAGTGCTCATAAAATTTGATCATCTACAATTCTTTGACACCTGGTCTACTCCATCTGCTGGGGAAGATCATGTGATACATTCAAAAGCTCCAGATATGCTAAATTACCCTTGAGGTGAGACTGTTTTGCCAACTAATCCTAACTACTTTTATACTGTTGTTAGTTTAATTTACTGTATACCAATTAATTATATTAATTGATTATATGTATATAAAATCTGGACAGCTGTCAAGTCAAATTTACACTACATTCCTCTGAGATAGAAAAGTATAACATAGCAAACAAAAGTGTAAACACTAAATTGAAATTATTTTCAGTACATAAATAAATCTGCGTAGTTACTGGCCACCAGTGCTTAAAATACATCTATTGGTAAGGAATCACAGTGCATTTCTATGTTTGTAAAGTCTCTTGGATCACATTACAGATTACAGTTTCTTCCCAACTCTGATAGTTATTGTGTTAGAGATATGTGTTGTCTCTGGGTGTGAACAAACTAAATTGAATTTCCACTGATCGTTCTGAAACCCTGGACAGAGATAGGCAAGATAAAACAAACAAACTGTCATGATATCTACTCCCTCTGCATGGGACACTGAGCTTGAAATACTTGTAAAGACAACAAAAGCAGAATCTACTGGAAACTGTCAATGTTTAGATAGGCTTGATTTAGGAATGAGACACCTTTTCCCATCTCCCTGTCTCACTGCGCTCTCTCCAACTCTTCTTTTTGTCTCCTCTGTTTCTTTCTCTGTAATTTTTTCCCTCCACCAATGATGAAATGTATTACTTGTTGTGTCCCGGCTGTCTTGGCTAAGTCTCTCTCTTGGAGTAGAGATATTGGATCTCAGAGGGATTAACCTGATTTCAATACACACATGCACACAAGCATGTCTCTTTAAGGGCCCCTATATTTGATAAAACACATGCACCAAATGTGAGGACCTATACATCTATCTTTCTTTCAGAAAGCAGGCTGTGTTTGTCTTTTATCAACTAAGACTTACAGAGATACCTAATATGGAAGTTGTATCTAATATTAACAGAATGCTGTGGTCCTTTGTTCAAAACAAGTAGGTTACTGCGCTCCCTGTGCTATTGAAGTAACATGCGATCCATTTGTTCTACAGCCTTTGAAGTTCAAATTGTTTTTTTTTTTTAGTGGCGCTGACAATGAGACCAGTAATTCTTTCATTTTGGCCAGAGTAGGCAGAAAACTGTCTATTCCTCATCAGACAGAAAAAAAGCAACTGTCTGTTCTTGCTGTTGTGCAGCATTATGACACTCGTACCCATAGCGCCCTGTAGTGATTGTGCAATTAGTTCAATAGTTTCCCCCAGAGTACACTGACAGATCATCACAACTCCTCAGGAAATAAGAAAAACAGCTCTATTTTTAGCTTGGCAACACATTTTTTGGCAATATCCAATAACTTTTGAAGGAGCCTCATGATTCAGAAACCCAAGAGAACTGAGGATTTTCTCAAGGAAAAGAAAAACTATGTAATCCCTCAACTAGAGTGAAGGCAGCAAACATAACATAGAGCCACAGTGATACACTGTTGATGGAGATATAAATCAGTTGTGCAGATCCAACATTGGACCTTTCAGCTACTGTATCCTGTAGGCCCTCCTGTGATCAGAGAAGTAATACTGCAGTTTAAAAAAGGGCGCCGTTTTCTCAAATACAGTACGCACTTTCTCATTCAAGGGAATGGGAAGGTATGTCCAAACTTTTGACTGGCACTGTACGTATATGAGCCCAAAAGTAGAATTTATAGACGTCCTGATGGTTCAGTTGGTTCTTCATGTCAGACATGAAGGCCTGGGACATTCACCTAATGTCATTCATCTCTTCCCACTTAACTCTGAACTGCACTCTAACTATTCAGTATTGCACTTACATGAAGTTGGAGGACTTACAAGAGGCAGATTAAGAAAAG
Organism: Scomberomorus guttatus; assembly: GCA_038419695.1. Classification (NCBI taxonomy): domain Eukaryota; kingdom Metazoa; phylum Chordata; class Actinopteri; order Scombriformes; family Scombridae; genus Scomberomorus; species Scomberomorus guttatus. The sequence continues at coordinate 15,495,257 of CM076458.1, forward strand.
ACTGCTCAAACATCATCCTGGACTGGTAATAAAGGCTTTCTGTTAGAACTTTACTTCCTTGGTGGTGGTTAAGATGCATACCACACAACTGCAATGTTGCTGGTTTGATTCCTTCCTTCCCATTGATAGTTGGGTGCCTTTGTTGCATGTTTTCCTCCCTCTCCATTTCCTGTGTTCATCTCTACTGTACATCACCTCAAGCCCAAGCTGAGCTAACCCTGATGACATCACGAGGTTTATGTTTTCACTCTTTGGAAAGCTCCTCCAGAGACATAATACAGCTTTCACAAGTTGAGCAGTACTCTTCATGCCAAATAAGCTGTTTTACTTTGTACGTTTTGACATACAGACATACAGCACTAATATGTGAGTTAGAAAGAGGTATGGACTCACTGTTTTTACTTTGGTAATTCAGTCTCTGACTCTCTCAGACACAACCACACACACACGCACACACACAGAACCATAAATACTTTTGACAAACCTGTGACAGCTACTGTGTTACATTTAACCCTAATAAACTGCAGAAAAGCACACAAACACACATGTAGACATCCATTTTCCAGCTGAGTGTTTTCCTCCTAACGTTCCCTCACCATATTCATCATTTTGACTTTCTTACTCAGCGCTTCCCTCTCGCTCTCTTACCGTTTCTCTTACCTGCCGTGGAAAGGTCGATAAGCCCCAGAAAGTGCATCAGTTTGAGGGAGCTGCAGACCACCAGGAGGATGCCCACTGTCTGCAGCCCCTCCACCTCCCACTTGTCTTGAAAGAACAGATGCATCCTTTCCCCCTTCCTCTCTCTGCTTCTGTCAAAAAAAAAAAATCTGTCTCTTGCCCCAGGGCAAGCACGTCCGCCCCCCTCAGCTCCAACCAGAAATGCACCGTCTTCGTCGCTTCAGTCTCTCCTCTCAGTCTCCCTCTATATGCCGGTATTCGGCCATCCTAACTCCGCACGGCACCCCGCCCAGTTTCTTCACTGAAGGTAGATTGTTATTCTCCTCGTTTCCTCATCGGGAATGGTAGGTGCGTGGGAGCAGGACTCTTGACTTGCTGCTCCACCCCCGCCGCCTCTGAGGCTGTCAAAGGTTGTTTAAGTTCCAGGTGAAGTTCGGACAATTCACCGTGTGTGTCCTGGCAGGTTGTTTTCTGACTGATATTCCAGCTGCTTCCACACTCTCAAACTCTCTCTACTCTCTGTCTGTCCTCCCTCTCCTTCTCTCTCTTGCCTTACCTTCCTCACTCTCCTCCTGCTGTGTCCCTCCCCATGTTTAATTGGGTCAGTGATGGAGTGATGGGACTGAGTGAAGGGAGGAAAGAGGAGAAATGGAAGGAGAGAAAATGATGGAAGTGTACTATTTGTAGGCATAGCCGCAGGAACATGATTTCATTTGGGGGTGTGGGGTTGCTGACTATTAACCCCCCCCTTAAAAAAAATCTTTTTTTTTTTGAGTTCTTTCTGCAGCGATCCCCCCGTGGAGAGATGCTGTGCGCATTTACGCACGAGGCACAGCACCGTAACTTCATTGATTATTTAAATCTCCAGACACGCCGAAAGAATCAGTCAGGATGTAATGGTAATTAATGTGTTGTTGTGTTACTGTGTTCTTCTACACATCCAAAAGGTCACACACACAGTCCAGGTTCATACAGTGAAATTGTTTGGAGTAAAGCAGCCATCCTCCCGATAAATCCTGAGCTCCATCAGAGCTGTCTAAAAAATGTCATTTCAGAAGCTAAAAGTTTAATTCTGTTTCCCCTGGAGAGTTTCCTCTGTCCTGTCAAGTTTATAACTACAGTTTTTAGTTTAGCTGCTTAAATGTCCCGCGATGTTTGCTGCAGTGACATTGCTGTACATTGCTACAATTACTGAAAGCAGCCTCTGTAATCTGTAAAGTTAATCGTTAAAGAAAACACTCATAATTCAATACAACCCAAAATAAGGAAATCACCTGGAAATCTTGCGCTGCTCGACATAATTTAAAAAGCAATATCGCCTACAGGGACCGGTAGAGGTGGAGTGTAATGTCCACAATAAGCAAAGCGTTCGGGCACGCCCAGTTCTTTTCCCCACTCCCCACTATCTTTACGTGCAGGGTCTATTTTTGCTGGATTGGCTCGCACACGACAGAAAAAATTAATTATTGCAATAACACAAATGGGACTATAGCTTTCCAGCCACCTGGAGGCAGGGGTGCTGCACCCCTACTTCTCACAGTTACTGCGGGCTTGTAAGTAAAGAGGGGAAACAGAGGGGAGATACAAAAGACAGATGTGAAGAATGAATTGGGAGATGAGATAGGAAGAGAAACGGGGAAAGGAGGGGCAGGATGGAATGGTTAAAGGATCCAAAAACAAATGATCAAAAAGAGGTAGCAAAGGGGAAAATGAGGGACAAAATTATGAGGGGGAAGAAGGGAGGGAAGAAGGAGACTGTGACAACAGAGAGGCGAAGCATCTGACCCAGGGGCTACTGTGGACAAACTCACAGATGTGGCAGTCTCCCGAGTGTGAAGTCAACACACATGCACACATGAACACAGAGCCTGGAGGTGAAATCTGGCTATAACATGTATTGCATATATGCAATCCAGTGCAGCAGGGAGTATTTCAGTTGGGATGGGATAGATTGATGTCACATCTGTCACACTGATATTCTACTACAGGCAGACAGACTACAGACAGATTCTCCTAAGAACTTGAACTGAAAAACTAAAAATGACTACATTGATGCATTTTGATTGACATGTAAGGTTTTATTTTGACACTTTCCATGAGGAATTAATATAAACCTGAGGGGATCACATGTTTGTTTAAGGCTTGAGCCTTTAACCTTTCAACAAAGTGTAGCAGGAAACAAAGATGACCTTTTGAGCCCTCTGAAACATAATGTTGAGATGGGATTTGATGATGGAAATCTCCATTCCAAATAGGAATAGGGATGCACCAATCTGATACACCGGATCCGTATCAGCCCTGATCCTGACCTTATTAAGGCATCGACCAGATGTGACCAGTTCATATTAAATAGTTTATTTGTCAGTGCTATTATATAACAGTGTTTCTGCTGTCAGTTATTCTTTTACAGCAGGCGACCAACTCAATTCTAAGTTGCCACATCAATCCTTGGCTTCATGTGACCTTACATACAGTAAAAATTATTCTAATGAGTTCCATCCAGTGAGGTATACACAGTGAAAATTTAGAAAAAGGAGGGCTGCGGTCACAGATCAGTACTTGGTATCAGCAGATACACACTGAGTTGAGGTGTCAGAATTGGTATAGAGAGAGAAAAAGTTGGATTGGTGCATCTCTAAACAGGAGATGGACAAACATGGAAAGTGACCCCACTTTGCTTCATCGTCCACTCCATGTTCAGTTACACTCCCTGTTTTTTAAAGCAGGAAGATCATGCTCTTACAGGAAACTGAAGAGGAGAAAGAGAATGTTTAGTCCCTGGCTAATTTCACTTTAAAAGCTTCCTTTTGTCTTTAAGATTGTATAATGTGTTGTGTTTGATTCTTCATGCCTGCGAGCAGGTTGGCTCCACGCCATGCAGAAAGAAACCAGGAGATGGAAGTTAGGCTAAAGGGAAGGCTGGGGGAGACAGAGATGTCTGTGGAGGGCTTGATCTGTCTACAGAAAGAAACCAGGAGATGGAGGGGATGGGAAAGGGGAAGCTGGGGAAAACAGAGAGGTCTGTGGAGGGTTTGATCTGTCTGTCGTGTGATTAATGATTCTTTGAGTCAAAATGAGAACTAGAGCTATACTGTAGCTGCTGTGCCTCGGGGAGCATAAGTCTTCAAGTAGCCTTGTGAGACTAAACAACCTACACTTAATCTGAAGCAGACTTATTCTCTTTGGTACATAAAATGACAACAAGCAATAATTTTGCGGTCACAGACAGAAGCTGGGCCCGTGGATATTCAAAGTGTGCGATTGTCAATCACTGTCATTTAAAACGCTCCCAATACAGTAAAGGAGACCTATTAGTGCTTCTAATGGCACTGAAGGATCAGACATTATTACAGTAAAGAGAGCGCAAAGAGAACATATTTAAAAAACAGGCCATTAAATGTAAAATACTTCACAGCTGGCCATTTATAGAGATTTCTAATCTACATAAAGCATTATATTACCCTATACTCTGCATACATTTATGGTTATGATTAATTAAACAGGATGCATACATTCCTAAATAAAGTGACATATTCAGGCCAGTAAATTCTCAAAGTCTGCAGTCAGGGAGTCAAATCAACGATGAAAGTGTGAGAGATTAAGGCTGGTCGCGCCTAACCGTCATTGTCTCTCACATGAAGGTGGAGGATATCTGTCATATACTGAGACAGAAATGTAAGATCAATATATTGCAAATAAACAAAGAATCTCCCCTTTAACTGTCTTTCTTTTCTAAATCTTTGCTCAGACATGACGTCACTGTGATTCCAAGAATATTGTAAGGCACTGACCTTTGAACTTCTTACTGTCGTTGCGGTTGCTTTCTATTAATGGTATCATAAATTTCAGTTTACTTCATTGATGAACTGATTGTAATCGTGTGCATTTGTTGTCTAGATGTGTAGGTAACAACTGCATTAGGTTGAAAATTTTAAGTTTTTTCAGACTTCTATGTTACATATAACCTTTGTTTTAACCGCCTTCTAGTGAATATATTTCAGCATGCATTAAGGAGCTGCTTCACACTTAACTATGGTCATGCCAAATTAAATGAATAGTTTGACATTTTTAAAAAAAATTTTCAAGGGAATTTTGCTGAGAGCCAAGCTCTCTTTTTCATTTTGGGAAATACACTTTTTTGCTTTCTGGCTGAGCACCTGGCTAGCTTAGCTTAGCATAAAGACTAGAAACAGTGGCTAACAGCTAGCCTGTCTCTGTCTGAAAGTAACAAACAACCAACAGTTCTAAACACATTATATCTGCTTTGTTTAATCCCTACAAAATATAAAAATGACAAGTTATGGTTTTACGGTGGGTTGTGTGCCAGATTTTTTGGCCTGGCTTGGTGACTTCCTGGAGTCTATGCTGGTTGCCTGACAACCTCACGGTGCAAAAGGACTCCAGGATAAACAGGGTATTGTCTATTTTACTCTTTATGCTAAGTTAAGCTAGCCAGTTTCTGGCTCCAGCTTCATATTGAACGGATAAAAATAAAAGTGGTAACAGTAGTAGTGGATCCCATCTAACTCTCGGCAACAGAAAAAAGAAAAAAGTGTATTTCCCAAAATGTCTAACTATTCTTTGTGTGTCTACACGTCTTTTGACCTGCAAATCACAAAATCAATGCCACCAGAAACTTCTCTCGATCTGGCAACTGCAAACATGCACACATATCAACCTTTACTGTTTACTTCAGTGTTAATCAGAAATGTAATTTGTGCAGTCTACTTCCAGCAGAGTGAAAGTGTTGCTCTGTTTGCTTGGAATTGGCGAGAGTGTGTGATATAATTAGCAGACCAGTGGTGAGTGTACAAAACATCTTCCATAAAAGTTCCTCTAATGGGCTTCCTCTTTCCCGCTGACCTCTACTTATGACCTCAAAAGCTCTTGTAAGGGCAGTGAGATTCTTTCAGGGGGGAGAAGAAAATCACAGATGAACCGCAGGAGTTTATTTTACCTAATCAGTTTATGAACAGTGTACAATTGTCTGTAATCCATCCCAAGACACATTCTGATCTTAACATAATGATGGACATTCACTTGCCTCAATGATAATCTACAGTAGATGTTGACCCCCTCACACACATCCTCACACACCCACACACTCAGATTGTAATAAAATGTTAGGTTAATCAGTCTTAGTTGATTAGTCTCTGTGAGGCATATTTTGCCTGAAGCCAGACACGGGGAATAATTGAAATACCTCCATATTTAGACGTCTACCTGGGCAATTATTCCTCTCAAAACTGATTAAAATGTCTAAGAGAGAGAGAGAGGGGAGAGTGTGTGTCTGTGTGTGTTAGTATCTACATGTGTGTGTGTGTGTGAATGCGTGCAGGGAAGGAGACACAGAGGAGGTCATTGACAAATGGTGCTCAAAATTGGCTAGTGTGTTTCCAATTAGATAAGTGAAAGAAGAGATCCATTTGCATAGATCATTAGCTTTTGAGGATATTTTTAATACTGCGATGTGGGACAAAAACAGATTCGTTCTACTGAGTCCTTTCAACATAAACTACAGAGAGCTGCTAATGAACAGTTTTCTTTAGAAAGTGCACACAGGTCAGCCAATCAGGTGAGACAGAGGACACACAGGGTTTCCTCTTTAGAGTAAACAAGAAATAATGGATTATTTCTGTGTGCATTTACAGCATCTATACTGAAATGAGAGTAAAGAGATACATTTATAAATAGTTTTTCCTGGAACATGGTTGGTATATATGGCCATATTTCTAATTTGAATATCTGTTTATGTTGCAGTTTATAGAGAAGAACGTAATATATAAGAGGTAAACATAAATATGTTTCATAATTTACAATTTACAACCAAACCATTTTGTGTTTCCGTCATAAATAAGCCAGCATGTTTAAATAAATCTTTGACTGTGTCATTTTTCTTTGAGAACCCAGTGAAGCTGTTAGATGGTATGAACTTTAAATGTAACATGTTAAAAGAACAAAACTGAAAACAACAACAACAACAACAACAACAAAATCATGCAGTTGCAGCCCTAAAACAAACTCAACAGCATGGTTATGTTGTTAAGTCTCGAAGGCACATGTTTGGACACCTCTGACCTTCCAACTGCATAATTGCGGCAATTAGCTTTTACACCTGAAGAGGGCAGTGTGAGGTAAGACATTTGATTAGCTGTAACACTGTATTCATAGTCCTGCTCACCTCTAGCTATTCTCTGTTTCTCTTTGTTATTGTCCTTCATTTAAATTCAGCTCCAGAGACCAGACTAACAGTGGGAGGGTAATGAAAGATCACAAGCCATTAACAATTACCAACGCTCTCACGCACACATTCACTCAACGCTGCGAGGAACAGAAACACTCATGTTTCTTATGTGATTGTTATATGTTTCACATCAAACCTACAGCAGACCAAACTGCTTCAAAAGCTGTTATACTTTGAACCTTCATGTCTGGCCATCAGCTGCATTTGTGCTTTTTGAGTGCTATAAAGCAGTCAATGGAAATTGGGTTCGCATCACTCACAACAATCTTCTAAACTTATTTGCTATCAAATCATAAACACTGTGCGCTGCTGTCTCCTGCCAGGAGCTAAATCAGGTAAACATCCTGAATGGGTCAATACTACAGAAAAAAAAAAAAAACCTTTCTAGCCGCTAATACAGGGTTTAAAGCTCAGCTCCCCAAAGGTTGGGTTGCAGTTGCTGAAAGATTTGTTTCTAAAAAGACCACTACAACAAATCTTAAGGGGAAATTACTGTCACAGCAACTCTATTATAGAGCAAACTAGCAATTTTCAGCCACACAGCACATTACTATGTTGGAGCAAAAGACAGTGAAACATTGAACTAAACTCAGTTTCAACTCAACCAGCAGGCAGTAGGCTACAGAAAAGTTATCCCAAACATTTATTGGAATCCAGCCATGAATGAAGATCAAATTGGCAGTTAAATCAATGGCAGAATGACAGCAGCTCGTAACCTTCCTTTGTTATTATAAAACAGGGTGAATAATAACTCTGCCTCTATGTCTGCCCAACATAAATGTAGTGAATGAAGTGGGATTATATGATGATCCATAGTCAGTGTATTACCTACAGTAGATGGGGGTCGGCATGCTCACAGTTTGGAGAAGCAGGCAGGAGTACTAGCGCTGAAGCTACATTAAGCAATGTACGGCCGTGGACAGGGGCAGCAGCAAAACGTATTTTAGCCACTTAAAAAATATTAAAACTTCATAAAGTGACATATTAACAGTCCTACAGCGAAATTCATTTGTATGACCAATGGTGTAATTTCATCACTCAGTCAGTGAGTGACTCAGTGACGGACAGACATTCGGGTATATAGGGGTGGCCAAAAGTCTGAACTAACCCTTAACCCTACTGTACGTGTGTGAGAGAGAGTGTAAAGAGTACGAGAAAAAAAGATGGGAGAACAAATAGAGTAATGGTGTTAATAAGCAGCAGAAAGCCAGAAATCAAACTGTACTTTTCTCATGTTTTCATTGACCATTTTGAGTAGGTGACTGGGGACCTTTGTGGGAGAGAAAACTGGGAGAAGTTTAGTTATTAGTCAATTCATTTCAGGATAAATTTAGAGAGATTTCTCAACTCTCTAGGTCCACACAGTTACAGTGTGCACATATGTTACATTTTGACCACTGACACTTTTAGACCATCTTTATCTAAAACATCAAACTGACACTTGTGTGAACAGCTGAAGTATCTAAATAGCTACAATAAATCAACATTACTTAGCAATCATGACCAATTTTGAATACTTCTTTGCTCCAAATGAAGACTGTGGATTTTGTCTCCCATCACTTACATTGTAAGTGCATTTGGAGGGGATTGGTCAGCATGAACAGGAGGGATGATTGCAGAGAGCAAAACCTGTTTCAGTGTTTACATGGGCACCTGACCTTTGTAGACCCATTTTATATATTTTTTACAATGCCAGTGCTTGCTTACTGTTTGTCTTCTTGGTTCAGTTTTCTGACATTCTCTGACAATTTTCATTATACAATGAGCTATGAAGCTTCCCAACAGCACATGATCCTTTTGGGTCTCTTGTGCTTGTCTTTAAAGCCATCTCACATAAGGAAGTTTTAACCTCTTATAGATGGGATGTTGGTGCTTTAATCCCACTAAAGCTGTTGCAGAATACTTTAGGAAATATCACTTAGTCATGTACCTGCAAATTCCTGAAGCAACTTACTGCAACATGTAAAATTTCCGGAACGTTTATAGATTGAGCTGCATACCAGAAAAGGTCTTCAGACACGAGGCTAAGCTGTGTTAATGCAAATCTTCCAAACGCAAATGGTAGCGAGGGATATTTTCAAGGACAGGTCTGCATTTGTGTGTGTGTGTGTGTGTGTGTGTGTGTGTGTGTGTGTGTGTGTGTGTGTGAATTCATTAGTTTATTCTCAGTGTTATCATCTTTCTGCAGACGCGTGTCAGAAGAAGAGGAGCGGAACGTCAACAACTTCTGTTCTTTTATCCACAGAGCACCTGCCATACAAATACAGTCTCTCATCCACATAACAAACCCACACACACACACATACACACACAACTGCTATAATCAAATGGAGGTAACGAGAGCCAGAGGAAGAAAAAAAAAAAAGACAGACAGCGAAGGGAGAGAGACAAATAGCGAAAGAGAGAGAAGCATGGAGAGGATAGAGAGAGTTGTGTATTAAATATCCCCTGTCTGATCCTCCTGTGTCCCAGGCTCTCATCTTCTAGCTGGCTCGCCATCAGAGGGGCAGAGAGAGAAAGAACCTCAGACAAGGACAACAAGGACAGTCTCCTCCACGGGCACTGCAGTCTTATTACCGTTTATAAAGTTTGCCACAACCAGGATACTGGTCCAAATCACTGATAGAAGGTATCTGTATACCTGCCCTTGGTTCAACTTTCCCCCACAGAGCGCAGTCATGATCATTCTTTTAAAAAAATCACAAGACTCAGATGATATTTTTAAGCTGTTTTCAGGTTGTGGCTCCACTACAGGTGATTGACACACACACACATACACACACACACACAGCATTCTCCATTAGCCTGCCTATCCATTGAAGGGCAATTACAATGAGGGTAGATGGATGTGGCTCTATGAGTGTGTGTGTGTGTGCTTGGACACAAATGGATCCTCTGCTGACCGCTAAGCAATTTACCTGCACTTATCCCTCTGCCTCATACTGTCTCATTCCCACACACACACACACACACACACACACAAACACACAAACACAAACACACACACTTCTCAGCACTGATCATAGCCAAATACCCTCTTAAGCAGAAAAAATGATTTACTGAGCCTGATTGTATACAGCAAAGAGATGCTTTTCCATAATGGAGCTAAAACTATAATATTCACCAAGACACTTCCATTAACACACTGTTCTACATCACAGCCAATGTTGTCACACACACACACACACACACACACACACACACACACACAAATCTCATCATTCACTTATGATACAGACATCAGAAAACATGTCAATGCCAATCCATCATTATAGTATGCTGAAATATACTTGTATACTTATATAGTGATAGTTTTTCCCAGAAGTATGAAACACAGAGGTATAAAAACTCTTTAGCAAATCTATTTTGGTTCCCCACAATTTACTTCTCTTTATGGAAAACACTGGATTTAGTATAAGTGTCCATCACGGTCCTGCAAAAACCGTGTCTCCAAATTTCATGAGCTAAGAAAAACAACCCTGTTTTCAGCTTTCTGACATGTATTTTTCAGATAATCCAGTGGGTTTTAACATAAAAAGGAGAATTTTCTCAAAGAAAAGCAATACTTAATTCTTCAGTTTGTCGAAAAAAATCTAAAATCTAAATCATCAAAAATGTAACTATTCTTTTGTTAAAATTTGTCCTAAGGAGAAAATGTGGGAAGACAAGTTGAAGAATGATTTTTAAACTTTGAGGCAAGTGAAACAGCATATTTCACTAGCAAGGACCACATCATCAACAAGATGGATTTAAATGATTTATTAAGAAAAACAATCATTGAGCGTAGATCTGCTTGCTGACCGCGTTGTGGGGAAGCTCATAGGGAATCCGCCGTAGCACCCGGGCAACGACGGACCCCCTCAGGACCCTATGAAGGAGAGGAAGAATCAGGAAGAGAGAAATAGGGTGGGAGGGAGGGGCGCAGAATACGAGAGCGGAAGAGCAGGAGAGGGTTAGGTGGTATTTATAGGAATGCAGTTGAGGTGTGGTCCTGCTCCTGAAACTTCGCTAAATAAGCTTCAATTACAGAATATGTGTGAAGCACAGCATTTGTTCAGGTAGAGCACTGAGGTTACCACAGCTCATCAGCCATTTTATTCATGCTTCACATTCTGGCCCTTTTTCCTGCTAATTTACTACCAGTTGACTAGTGATGTCCAAATCCATTAATGCAGGTACATCGAGGCCATTAGAACCTGATGAGGGTGGCTGTGGCTCAGGAGGTAGAGCAAGTCGTCCATTAATAATAAAGTTGGTTGTTTATATGTGCTGTGTTTTTCAGACTGTTGATAAACAAAGATGTAATATTCATGAATGAGTTAAGTGGGATTTGTTCTCCTAATAGAATTCTCGTTGCTTCTCAGACTCTTCAAGGGCTCCCTCAAAGAGCAGTGTGACCATTTGCTATTAATGGTTCATTTCTTGACATAAGTGTCTCTGACTGACTCTGCTGTGCAAATCAAACCCGCCTTGCAAAATCCTAGAAATCCCCTCCATTGAATCCAGGTCCCCGGACGTTTTCTTGGGTCCTTCACAGCACCCTGAACCAAATGAGTTTGACCTTGTTTCCCAACTGTGTGCCACCATCAAACAGAGGGAGCAAAGTAAAGCATCACTGTGTAAAGTAAAGGATTAGATCCTGCAGCCTGCTATGACATACTGTGAGGCCTACACCACGCTGCTAAATCAGGTATGAGTTGATATGAAAACAAGAAGAGACATTATGATATCAGAAGGTCTTTCAGAAGTGATGAAGCAGCACTGGAACATGTCCCTGACATCCAAGACAAGTGCCAACTCAATTTATTCTAAAACCAAAGGCTGAGCGAGACCACAGTGGATGTGGCAAGATGCCACAACTTCCATGCTGGAAGTGAGTAACCAGGAATACCACAGCACACTGCAGCATAGAGTACAGGGGATAAGAAAGATAGACACTGATAGACAGCATGAAATTTTTGTTTTTGTTTGCTGAGATTTGTTTGTCTAAAGTCAGAAATTTTATCCGGAGAATTCAACCTGAAGATGACCTTGGAAAGTAGTAGTTTGAAAAAAAAAATGTCTCGGCACAAGGAGCTTGTGGGAATCTTCTAAACATCTCTGGCCACAAGATGTGACTGTAAGCTCTGAAAAATGTCTAGTAAGTGGACCTTGTACTAAGTTTTTTTGTTAAACTATACAGGGAATATTTTAAGAACAAGCGTAAGGTAGAAGAAATTGCTGTGTTGTTAGAAACTCTCTCTTTTCTCAGGCACACTACCATCCAGCTCATGCCAGAACATCCCAATGTACAACTCTTCAATTTCCACCTCATAAACTTTCAAATAACACTTCGGCCATTAGCCAGTGGCTTTAAATCTATCAGAGCCTTATAAACTTCCAGACCAGAGTGCACCTCACACATACTGTACACACCCTCCTCACACACATCCCGTTTTTCTCTCTTTCTACTTTCTTTCACTTTCTCTTGAGAGCACAAAATATGTGCATGCAGTGTGTGTATGTGTGTGTTTAATCAGCGCAGGGTCAGCAACACCGCTCATTAAAGTAATGGGAGTCTCACAGTCTCTTTATTTTACTTGTCTCGCTCTGTCTCACCGGAAAATGACTTAGTATGAGTCTGGCAAGATGAGTCTGGCAACGAGCGAGGACCAGGGGACATTTTAACCACAATTAATATTTTATCTTTTTTTTTTTTCCTCTTCCAAAACTGACCTTCCATTGGTGGAAAGTCATCTTTGTAGAAACAGAGAAACACCTCTCAAGAGTGTTCCTGTGGCGTTTTTTCTTTTTGCCGTGCCGAAGTGAAGTGAAACGGTTTTGTAAAAGTACACGTAACCAGTAACACGTGACACATGGCCACGCAAGTAGCCAACACAAGACTCCACTATTATAGTGGAAAGGTCAAGCAGAATGAAAGAATCTATTTCTAACAGAGGAGTTTGCAAGGGAGGGAAAATGGGGGGAGACATTACTAATGAGTGTAATTGAGGGAGTGTCAGCTGTACGGGGGGAACACATGGCTGAAATTAATAAATAGATCAATTCACTAATCGCATTATGGTCTCAGCAGTAGATTTGAAATATTTCTCACATGAACATAGCACACATACTCAAGGAGTTATGTGTGTACCAAGTGTATATCACATGCCCATATATGGAGTGTGCATTGGTTCCAAGCCCTCCAGTGAGCACATGATTCTGCAGATAGTCTGAGTAATACAGTCCTTCTGCCATCTGGACTCGGTTCCTCCATTAAAGAGAAACTTCATTAGCTTAAGTACTCACATGGGAGTTGGCACACACACATAGGCATATTAAGGCTGCCATTTTCCATAAAGAACGGTCAAAATATGCTGAAGACTGATGCTCAGAGTGTAATGAGAGTATAAACAGAGCCTCCAGTGTGTGTGTGTGTTTGTTTGTGTACACGCATGTGTATGTAGAGCACTGTAGCATAAGTTTAGACAATAAGGTAACCAAGGGGAACTTTTTTGAGATGACAGAGCTGTTGGCACACCTTGACGACTGGGTGCAGTCCAGCAGGTAAATCAGGGATGGGAAGTGGGGAGGGTGGGGGGGGGGGGGGCGGGGGGGGGGCATATGACAGGCCAAACAAGGCATTGGTGCATGGTGACAACTGCTGGGGGTGAGCCAGAACAGGAAAAGGACCTTTTCAATCAACCCTTCATTTAGTCATTTACAGGCAAGCATTGTTTAAAGTGTTGAATGTTTCTCTTTATTACACTTGACATCTGTGAATTGACAATCTGAGTATATGGTCGGCCAATTTACCACAAATCAATGAGGACTTCTATCAAGTTCTGTCTCTTTTACATAAAGTACGAACATATAGTTAAAGACTTTTGAACCGAAGTTGTTGTCAAATCACGTCAGGCCAACCCAACCACAAAACATCTTGACCTCTGATCTGCAGAGAAGAAAATGAGCCATATTTTCTCTCTTGACATAAAGTAATGCCGTACTAAGGCTATAGGTTAATGAGAGTACTGAGAGTAAGGCTGACATTCCCTCAGTGAGACGAGTGCCTCTACACAGCACTCAGACCCACTCTGTCCATAGTGTTATCGATTAAAGGGTAAAAGCACACACCCCAGAGGCAGGGGGAGGCCTCACAAACAGCTAAAGTTACTCAGAGAGAGAGAGAGAGAGAGAGAGAGAGAGAGAGAGAGAGCGAGAGAGAGAGAGAGAGAGAGAGAGAGTGTGTGTGTGTGTGTCTGTGACAATAGAGACAGAGAGTGACAGAGAGTGACAGAGAGAGGGCTTGTTGCATGGCTCACAGTTGTACTGGTAACCCAAACCCTCAGTCAGGACTGCAGCCCACTCAGGACCAGAGGGAAGGGGCACTGCAGATAAAAATATGAGCTCATGCGCACTCTCACACAGTCACAGCAACTATTAAATCTCTTAAATCAGTTTTTTTTTTTACTGTAGGATAATTGTCCTGTTATTAAGCCAACAAATCAACTCAGAGAAAATCCATTACCTTCCCCGCCGACGGGCTCAAACAACCCAAATTGCTCCAGGACTTTGATGAAGAGACCCATGACCACCAGTACAGCAATCATCTCCAAGCCATCCAGACTCAACATCTTGGGAGACCACTGTTGGTCATCGCCCAACACTGTGCTGCCAAGCCAGGTCGGGCCGGGCCAGGCTGAGTCCGGCCAGCAACTCAAGACCCGTCCAACTGCACCCAACCTGAGTAGTTTTTCCAACTTTAGCCCAGCTTATCCCAGTCGTCTTCAACCTACTACCTCACTTTTACCTACTTTGATCCAATTTAGAACTCGGGACAGATGATTTAAAAAAAATCTGTCAACTATGATGGAAAGAAAAAACAGCTGGCTTGATGGGTGTTTCTCTTCTGCCACCCAAAATCTGGCCTCCTATCTCCTGGTGGAGGCCATACTGCTGAAGCTACAGGCTGCAACACAGAGCTCCAGACTGCCACAGCATCTGGTTAAAGTGCTTAGCTAAAGTTTAAGGTTTTTTTTTTCTTTCCCTCTCCTCTCTTTCTTCTTTCACTCCCCGTCGAGTGATGGAATCTGGGGATGTGCTGCGCCTGCTAGTCCTTTGGCAGTGGTTGTCAGGAAGCGAGTGTTGTGAGGGGGAAAGAGGGAGTGAGTGAGTGAGGGAGAGGCGGTAGATAAGAGAGGGGGAGAGGATGAGTGGGAGATGGCATAGAAAATGAGAGAGAGGGAGAAAGACTAACCGAGAGAGAGAGAGAGTGTGGGCCAGACATAAACACAATGAGAAAGAAATAGTTTGGCGAGGGGGGGGGGGGGGGGGGGGGGATAGAGAGTTAAATGCCCTCCCTCTCCAGTGACATTACCTTCATTGATTTTCCTAATGTGGTTTCCTTGGTAACTGGGAGACGGTGTTTAAAGCCAGATTTAACTAATGGAAAAAATATCTATATATGTTCATCTAAATTCAAGTCCCATCTCAGACGCGTATTTTTTCACTGTATAGATATCGCTGCATCTCTTTTGCAGCCTGTACGCCTGCCGGTCAATGCAACGGCTCAGTAACTTTTTAGATGTGTTGCTATCGGAGCTCGACAGGAAAAAGAGTTTTGGCTTCGGTACAGAAATTTGGGAAACAAACAGGGATTTGGACAAAGATAGAAGCAATGTTTTTTTTATACATAACTGTTGATGTTGATGAAGCAGCTGCAGTAAGAATAGTGACTGGCAAATATAACTTAAATAAAAGGAGCAAGTTATGTTTAAAGTCACTCAAGCAAAAGTACAAAAGGAGCTCAACTGAAAACTATTATGAGTAGCAGTTAGTTGCATTTGGTCACGATCATGACATCCTACTGCTACTAATTCAATGTGAATATATTCCTCTTGAATTCAGTGGAAAGTTATTGTGAGATAATTTGAACACTGCAACATTAAGGTATCATTGATGGTCACAAGCCAAGAGCTAACAACCATCAGGCATTGCAAAGACAGAAAAATGTTTTGACACATTATAAATCCATATACAGTATAGTGAGTAATGAATAAGTGAATATAAGGCCTTATGAGGGAAAACAGCTAAAAGCAAACCTAAATAGAATACCTCGACTGTATGGTAATAACATAACTGAAAATTACTTCATCATTCTTGCCTTTTTTACAAGTAGTTAAGGATGTTTTTAATTTAAAATCTGCTTAAATAAGGGACTGTATGAAAATTATTAGGGTGGGGAGGGGGACAGAACCATATCTTTCACTTTTTAAAAAAGCAAGACTCTCCCTAGCTTTATCAATATTTTCTTTGGACCCTCACCTTGACTTAAGGCCCAAATGCACTGAAAGTGTCTGTCGTGTGTGTTTTGAAATACACCTATTGTTTTAAATGGCCCAACGCGCACCAAAAGCATTATGAGGCGCGTCAAACTGCCTTGATGTCACACCCTTGTTTTTATTTGGGAGCATCAAATGAGAAGCCAAAAAAGAGAGAGATAGCGCGAGCGAGCTGAGAGCGTGAGTGAGCGAGAGAGAGACAGTGCAGTGGAGGTTGAGCGAGGAGAGGGAGCAGCGGTAGAGAGAACGAGAGATATAAAATGTTATTTTCTGATTGTTTCATGGTGGTTACGTTCTAAAGCACAAATAAATAACCATCAAGCACTCAACATGTTCACAGTCTGACTGTGTGTCCCTAGCTGCCATTCTCCACTTGTCCTCCAGAGGCCCTCAGACTTTTCTCCCTTTTTGTTTGGACTACACTGAGTGGGAGAAAGCTGATTTGAGTTGTGTCTTTAAAAGGCGATCTTGTGTGATGATTTCGGTTGCCTATATTGGTTGATCTGTCTTTGTTTTCACTCCGGTCTGAACTCACACAGCATATACTCTGCTCAGTGATAAAGCACAGTGATGAAAAAAACAAACAATTTGTGCTCTGGGTTACAAATTGTTTGTGATAACTGCATTTGCCATTTGTGTTTTTTTGTGTAAAGCTTAAGCTTGGTATTGTTTTTTCCAGGGTTTTCTTTAGTTTCATCTCTGCCTCGCTTACGTTTTATTCTTGACAGATTGTAACCTTGTGTTTCTCACATGTTGCTGTAGTCCTGCTCAGGGTGTTTTACCCTACACACCTGTTTGGTGTTTAGTCTCGTTAGCCTTGCCCTGTTTGTCGCCTGCCACACCTTCATTGTCTCCATTGTTAACCAGTCCTTGTGTTCCCCTCCCTTTCTGGCGCCTGCCCCATTCCAGCTGTGTCTTGTTCTGTGATTAGTTCCCTGTGTATTTATACTTGTCTGTTCTTTGTCAGTTTGTGGTCAATGTATCCTGGTGTTTGCATCCTTATGTTTCAAGTCAGCCAGTAACCAGAGTCTGGTAAATAAATTATTATTTTCTTCAGTTCCTGTCACCTGCCTGTTGTTTCTGCATTTGGGTCTACTTGCCTGCGTAACCGTGACACAACAGATGATTTACTGTGGAAACAGATGCTTTTAGTTTCATCGTCCTCTGCATTTTTCCTTTTCATTCATTACATCTAAGAAATAACAGGACAAATCTGTATTGGTTATGAATAAACTTTAAAAAATTTTTCTATCTTTTTGCTAGAGATGACATTCAGTCACTGACTAACCACTAATTTAGCACACACTAAGATGTGCATGTATTGTGTCTCAAACTGTTACATTGTTCCTATTAATAACAACTACACTGAACTAAAATAAATGCAACACTTTTGTTTTTGCTCCCATTTTTCATGAGTTTAAATAAAAGGAAAACCAGTCAGTGTCTGGTGTTACCACCATTTGCCTAATGCAAACATGCTCAATGGGTCACATGAGGTGATGGCGGTGGATGAATGGTACGACAATGGGCCTCAGGATCTCATCACGGTATCTCTGTGCATTCAAATTGCCATCAATAAAGTGCACCTGTGTTCATTGTCCATAGCTTATGCCTGCCCATACCATAACCCCACCGCCTCCATGGGGCACTCTGTTC
Source organism: Scomberomorus guttatus (assembly GCA_038419695.1). Lineage (NCBI taxonomy): Eukaryota > Metazoa > Chordata > Actinopteri > Scombriformes > Scombridae > Scomberomorus > Scomberomorus guttatus. Next base: position 15,513,155 of record CM076458.1, read on the forward strand.
ACAACATTGGTGAGCATTTGCCCACTCAAGTCGGTTACGACGACAAACTGCAGTCAGGTCATGACCCCGGTGAGGACGACAAGCACACAGATGAGCTTCACTGAGGCCATTTCAGATAGTTTATGCAGAAATTCTAAGTTATGCAAACCAACTGTTGCATCAGCTGTCAGAGTGGCTGGTCTCAGTCGATCTTGCAGGTGAAGAAGCTGGATGTGGAGGTCTTGGGCTGGCGTGGTTACACATGGTCTGTGGTTGTGAGGCTAGTTGGATGTACTGCCGAATTCTTGACTTTGGAGACGGCTTATGGTAGTAAAATGAATATTCAATTCAGAGACAACAGCTCTGGTGGACATTCCTGCATGCAGCATGCCATTTGCACGCTCCCTCAAAACTTGCAACATCTGTGGCATTGTGCTGTGTGATAAAACTGCACATTTTAGAGTGGCCTTTTACTGTGACCAGCCCAACATACACCTGTGCAGTAATCATGTTGTTTAATCAGCATCTTGATATGTCACACCTGTCAGGTGGATGGATTATCTTGGCAAAGGAGAAGTGCTCACTAACACGGATTTAAACATATTTGTGAACAGAATTTGAGAGAAATGAGCCTTTTGTGTGCATAGAAAAAATCTTTTATTTCAACTCATGAAAAATGGGAGCAAAAACAAAAGTGCATTTATATTTTTGTACAGTGTAGTTTCATTTTGATGAGGAGCCTGATACAGAGACAATATGGTTGTCGTCTACATATGGCTAAATGCCCCATGGCACACACAAAAGTCCATATTTTTGATGGAACTATTTGATCTCATTTTTATATCAGTCCATATTTTTGATGGAACTATTTGATCTCATTTTTATATCATAAAATATACATATATATATATAGTGAGATGTATATAGATATACAGTACATCTCACAAGGAAAGGATGAAATAAACTAAATCTGAAAAACAAAATTAAATGATCCTCCCCTGCTCTCCCCAAAACTTTGCTTTAGATGTTAATTTTCATACAGTCCCTAACTAAAAGTAGAATCTATGGTTGTAAACATATAAAAAAAGTACAAGTATATGAAAAAGCGAAACCCTAGCTTTTCAACCCTAACAAAACATTTCCTCCCAAACAATTCTTAACACGCTGCAGTCAGGAGAAGAACCACACTGCTGTTATTAGTTAACTTGTGGATTTCAGCAAACACTCTTACAAAAGGTTTATGTGTTTGTGCTCCACAAATTCTTTTACAAAAAAAATAGGACAGCCATGATCAGAACCACATGAAAATAGGTAGCACTGAGTTATTTGGTCATTTTCTGCGTCAGTCATCAAGTGATGCTGGGATACTTGAGGCATCAACAGGAGTCAGTGCAAGGTAGCCACGTTTTAATGTCCTGCCCCTCCCAGCATGGCTCCCAGTAAGGGTATCACTTCACCTCATGCTACAAAAATAACTAAATTGGAAAAAGGTATGTTCTCCCTTTGTCTTATTCTCCCATCCCTTTCTGCCTCTTTCTGTGGAGAGAGAAAAGGTTGAGAGAGGCAGGGCAGCAGGGGTTTGACAAATGTGCTGTGCCCGCATTCACTTCTGCTGCTGGTTCTCTTTGTTGCCATTCCCATTCCTACATTTTCAACTGGGCTATACGGCAGCATGCCTCATTACGGAGAAGTCTGTCACATAAACAGCAGCACTGAGGACCGTGTGGGTCACCCTAATGTCTACTCTACCGCACATACACACAAACACACGAGTACACAGAAACACACACGAGTCAGACAAGGTGACAGGAAACCTAATCTTAAAGTGACATCACTCTTCTCACACATGGTGCGAAGGCAACAAACACTACGCCACAGCAGACCCATTTCTCTTCACTCTTGTGACAGAAATGTACACTGGCTGTATTGAAGCTGAGCTCCAATTGCAGACATGGTAAATGTAAACAGAGAAGTATTGAACCACACACTCACAATGGAGAGAGAGAAAGAGAGAGAGAGAGAAAGAGGGAAATCTGCACCTGACCTGTTGGTTAAAAATGATTTTTCTGTGTGCTTATTTATTGAAGAGTTGTCATTTGGGGGGAGAAACCAAGAGGGGGAGGGGAAAGGAGACGTGAGGTTGTTGTATGATACATAGTGGCAGGAGAGAGTAATGAGAAGTAAGGAAAGACAGAAACAGAACATGAAGGAACAAAGGAAGGACAAACTGAAGAGACGAGCCACTAAGGTCAGATCCCACTGTGTGGCGATCTGCAAAGTACAGAGAGAAGACACATCTATTCTTTATTACCCTCCAGCATCTCTCCCCTCCTGGAGGATTTTTCACCTCATTCTGGCTGTCATGATAGAAAATTGGACCTGCAGATGTGTCCTCTACTCCTTTGCAATTCTCCTCCACTACTTTCTCCTCTATTTTTTTTATCAAATTTACACAAGGAGCAAATATTTACACTTTCAGGGTTAAGGTTGACAAGACTAACTCTATATAACTTGAAATCCAGAAGGAAGGACAATTGAATCTGAAACTTCAATTGCTTAAATAAAAAAAAACACAGTGCAACAGGTCTGTTTACCATTTGAAGATTCAGAGATATCCACCTGAGAGCAAATACTTTTCTGAACAATTCTCTTTATAAGTTTAACTAATGAGCAGACACAGTTATCACCTCAAAACTTCACTTTGCAGCGTCGCATGACATAGTTGTTTGAAAATGCCTTCCAGACAATAATGCATTTCAATCTTCAAAGAGTGTGTGGCAAGATGCGTCTCTCACATAAACAAATAGCACCTTTGGTCTTTTTTTGAAAATACCTTTATGTGTATCTTAACTGGGAAGTGTTTGTGTGCAATTTGTGAAAGTTAGTTCTTAGCTTGTTTATGCTGTTTGTATTGTTTTTAGCAATGTTATGCTGCTTTCTGGGGAAGGGTTTTGTTTTTGTTTTGTTTTTTACTTACCTATGATTCATATTTTAACTTTTTCCTTCCACATGGCACAAAAAATGTCAACGTCAACAAAATGGCAATTTTGTGTCATCACAATCAAACGAGTAGCTAATAAGACCGACACAAAATGTGTCAGTTTTGAGGAAGACAATACATTTGTGTGATCAGTGATGACAAAAAGCATGCCATTTTCTTTCAGTAGTAAACAGTAGTTTAAAGTTCTGCTTTCTTCTGCATCATAAGAGAAAGAAGAACTACAGTGATGTAAATGTCTCATAGGAAGTTAACCTATAATATGATGAAAGTTTAGCATCATACAAGAACCAGTATGCAGTTATATTATTTAGTTTAGGGGAGGTTAAGGGGAGGATCCGAAGAAAATATTAATAACTGTGAAAGACAAGGTTCAGTCCCTCTCCACTAATTTTCATACAGTCCCTTAGATGTAGTGGCTGAGGTTGCTCTCATGGCTCTTGTCCCTGTGGAACTTGCTGAGACATCCCAGACTAATGAAGTCCTCTAAAAGCAAAAGCAAAAAAAAAAAAAATCTCTCTCTTGTCTCTGATGTGATCTATCATATAAGACAATCATACTCACTCAGCTCAAATACTAAACAAATTATCTCACTTCCTCTGCCTTTCTCCTCAAGCGCCAATTGATTTTTCCAAATTTCTGCTCCTGCTAAATATACTGTAAGAGATGCTGAGGGGAAGTCAATTGATACGTGTTTAACTGGCGAGTGTGTTGTTCACATTTGTGCTGATGGGTTCAGGGGTTTTATAATAAACTGAACTGAATGGCTTTATTGACTCGTATTTCAGTATTTATGTTCTGTTTGTATATGTGAAACTTTAGGCCTCAGGGGAATGTTATGGATTAGTGATGTGACATTTGATCTCTATCACATCACAATAGGTAGACGGATTGCGACTTGAAGCAGCAGAGGAGGATTAATGACAGATTCTAGACCTGCAGCATTCTTATCTTGTAGTACATACAAATACATTTTCCACAGTGCTGAAGGCCGAAACTACATTACACTTAAGCTAGTGTGGCTGTTGTATTGATCCCCACATGTTACATTCTCTAATCCACAGAATGTGCTAATTGTAGAACATGACTATTGATCTCAATAAGGCTTGACTGACCATGCTAAAGAAAGAACACCTAAGCACACACACACACACACACACACACACACATACAAAGTCACACATGTCAAATGACTTCAGAGAAAAGAAAAGAGCTCAAGAAAATTGTTATGATTACTGAGATCCCGCTCAGCCTTCAGTCGTCACACATATAATTTCACCTGACGCTATGCTTCACAGGAGAGCTCGGATGAACATGCAGAATTTGTTTGAAATCGATAACAAGATTGATGTCTGGCCAAGCAAGTCAACTTTAGTTTCTATGTCACTCTGTGAGCTGAGCCATACAGAAGATCAATACAGATGTACAGTAATAGAACATGATGGAGTAGGAGGTTTGACTGGAAAACTAAATAAGGTGCCAGTTTTTAAATCCTGGGTCAGCAAGACTGAGACATCTAGTGGGCATAAAGGGTGAAGATCAGACACTGTATCAGAACAGAATAACATGATGTATAATGACTTACACAATTTAAATTAGGCTACATTCATTTTAATATCCACATTGACTGATTCCCCCAGTACAGTACATTCACATTGTCTTATTCATTTTCATGTATTTACTCTTTCTTTTAAACTCTTGCAGACACCTGCATACAGACTGATGGAAACTTTCCTCAACACATATGTACATACTATATACACATACACTCATGCATAATATAAATAGAACATATAACTTTACCCCAAAAAGTTTTTCTTTTTGCTCTGCCATGTTAATCTTATATTATAACCTTGAACTAAAATTGCAAACAGAAGCAACAAATACGCATCACTCACTCACATGCCACTCACCTTTCCTTATTAACAGCCAGTAACACAGTGGGAATATTGACATGAAGATGAGCGAATAAAAACTTCCAATGCTGCTCTCGAAGCTGCTCAGGATGACCAATGACTCAAAATTCCCAATACCCAACACAGGTGAGTGATCACCATCACAGGGGGACATGTCTGTGCGTTATGTGACAGCTATAATGAAAGATAATCAGTGGCACAGCCAGGTCCTCCTTTCCCCGTGTGGGCATAATCACAAGCATAATGGTTTGTGTGTGTATGTGCGCTCATACACAAAGACACCTGTGTTGATAAGGCATGCGTTGTTTTTCCCCCCGTGATCTAGCTGCTTTTGTAAAGGTTTACAAAAAGCTGCCTATCAATTATATAACTATTCAGCCTGTCTGAATGAGGCCCTTTATGTCATTCATTTGTCTTGTATGTGCACAGACAGTGTGTCTTATAAACTAGTATTGTGTATTAGTTGCTGTTATGCCACACGGCAAGACACAATACATGTGGAACAGCAACATGGGTGGGCCGGGACAGCATGCAAACAAGGTGTGCAGCTACAGTAAATGGCAACGCAGCTGCTAAGAGATGCAGGGATAAGAATGTAGGAAATTTCTTTTTTTCAACTCTGCAAGCAAACACAAAAGTACAATAGCAGTCTCGCATGCAGGGTTCGAAATAAACAATGTATTATTTATAGCAGGAATATGATGCAGAATGAGTGAACTTTGAATTTCACAGTGCCAGCGAGCAGGTGCTGGAAACCTACTGGGAGAGAAGAAAGAGAATGGGAAAGAAGGTTGTGAGGGAAGAAAGATAGACCAACAGACTGTAGAAGAGGAAAGAGATATACAAAATAATACAGGAGTGAGTCTGGGTTGCAGAAGGGTGAGAGGAAGAAAAAATAAGGAGCAAGAATAGATGAATGCATAACTACACGAGGGCTGCGGAAAGGATTCACAAAATAGAAATGTGTTGAGGAAGTTACCTTTCTCATGTCTGCACACACACACACACATTACACTGACTTACATTAATTTCCTGGATATGTATCCTAATCTCAACCATAACTAAAGTTAGCTTAACTTTAAACCAAGTCTTCACCCTAAAATTAATGATTTACGATAAGGGGACTTGCTTTTTGTTCCCATAAGGGTGGCGAGTCACCACCACATGACTGTGCAAATAGATTTACCTCCCCACAACATGAGGAATACCGGGTCCACACACACACACAGACTCCACTGGATGTGAAAAAAGTGCAACTTCAATCAACTTCCACTAGAGGTCAGTGTATATTAAAGTATGTACACATCTTTCAAAGTATTTCAAACATGTACTGTGCGGACGCATGCTCTCTCTCTCTTTCTTTCACACACACCTACTGACACACAAAAACACACACACTCAGACTTCAGATGGCCACACAAAGCTTTTTTTTTTTAATGTGACTTTCAAATGTTCTTTATATATCCAATAAACTGATGAAGGCATGCAGCAGTCTTGAGTTGGTGCCAAGTCTGTAGCACCATCTCATCAGTGGTAAGTCTTTAGCTGAACCTTTAAGTGAGGGGTATATGTAGTCTGGCATGCAGCCAGGTGCCCTGATGGTTGGCCAGAAGAGGTTCGAACTGAAGAGTCAGTGTGAGTCAGTTTAGAAGTGAATGTGTCCCAATTTATAAAAGAAATTTAAGGAGTACACTGGCTTGACGTGGCTGACCTGTTCCTGCAGTGCAAAAAAAATGTCTGACTTCACACTTTGATATGCATGCATGTAGAATACAAAACAAACTCCTAATTCAAATTAAATGTGCAATATCTTCTCTCAGTATGTGTCACCGTCTCTGTTGAAGAAAACAACCTGGCAACTCAATTCATAATTCATCGTTTTTACTGACTCATTCCAGTGTAGTTGAGGACAAATATCGTTGCTAGGGTTGTACGGCAGACGGTGATATATAAACGACTGTCTCAATGGACAACAGGACAACAGGACAATGACAACAAGCACATGGATTTGCCACATACGCTGATTCAGCAGCTAATCAAAAGGAACAAAATGATCCAACCTATACCAAAGGACGAATCTGGCTGTCCTGCACACACTTGTACACACACAACCCCGCAAAGTCACAAAGGGTGGATGGCATACTATTGATGAACAAGCATAAAAACAGCACACAAGAAACAAGATAAATATCAGGAATCTATACATTAGGGACAGTTTGTTTATTTGTCAATATGTACAACCAATGCTCTTTATCAGGGGATAAGATGTGAGGGTACAGAAAGACTGGAGATACTATCAAAAAGGCTAATGAACACATAATTATATGGTATCTAAATGAAAGAGGAGACGAGAGGAGAGGAGAGGAGAGGAGAGAAAGCTGTGATTGTCTCTGACAGCCAGGCCCAGTCAAATGCTCTATTGTGTTAAACCTGTCAACTGTCACCAAAGAGAGCGAACGAGAGAGAAATAGACTGACAGAGAGAGAGAGAGCGCGGCTGTCGTCATGGACACGACACATAGCATCAATTCCCCAGGTTTGGGTGCACACGAAGCCACACACACACCCCCCCCCATCTATTTTCACTCAGCTCCATGTATTGGTAGAAACGACACAGACAGACCTTCCCATTTCATCCATTATATTGTGTCGGTGAATGTATTGATCCTGCATACATATAACACACAGTGTAAAGACACATTCAAACAGACACACAGTGCGGCGTGTGTTTCATCGCACAGCTAAGTTCTTGCTCTGCTGTCTCTCTGATATTACCAGACCTTGTGGACATGACAAACCTCATTATCGTGGCTGTGCAGGCCATGGTTCCCATTAGTATTCAGCAGATCAGGCACACAATCAAATACATGCACACATGAAGAGTGGGGTTATTTCATAGAAGAAAATTGTTTCTAATGCTTTTCCTGCTTCTCCCCATCAGTGAAGTAAATATACTGTACTACATCTGTCTGAAGAGATTTCTATTTCTGGTCTGGATAAATCCGTCCTGGCCCGCAGAAATACAATCAGTCATAATCATGATCAGCCATTGTTTCCTGTGTTTTCTCAGTATGCATACTGCTCACTATTGACTGCAATCATGGTCTGTCCACTCCTGTGACTCATCGGTTGTCCTTTCTGTCCTTCACCTGTTCTTGTCTCTACAGTAGCTGACAAAGGCATAACAGTTTATGCTTCTGTCTCAGTTTTAAAGGTCTGGTTCACATGAACATAATATATATAAAATACATCAAATATATTTTCTCACTTCTTCTACTTCTACTTCTACTACTTCTCACTCCAGTGGTATCTGAAATGGTAGGAGTATGCCACGGTGTGGCACTGTAGACTGTGGGTTTGGATGTGTGTAGGAGACAAGTTACAAGAAACAAAAATAAAATTTTGAGTATGTTCCCGGACAGTGTTGTCTTGAATTATGAGGATAACATGAATTATGAAGGAGCAACAAAACATGGTGTCACACCCACGTCAGATAGAGTCTAGCAAGACCAGTGATGACCAGTTTGACCACCTTACAGAAGTTTGGTGAACAAAGGTACGCATCACGAGGCTAAAGGTAAGGGGCTAATTCCCGACTGCACCACCATAGCTAACAGCTATGTCTACTCTGCACAGTCGATATGGAGCATACGTTTGCAATTATGCCACCAGGACCATTTGACTTTGAACCAAGTTCGTGGCCCGCTTGGATCAGATGATTCGAATGCTTCAGGACAGCTTCAGGTCTGAAAGAAAAAGACTGGGAGTACCAGGTAAATTCTCTGATTTCCACTATGGGAGACAAGGCCGACGACGCACTGGGTTCTCTGCCTCTGACTACACCGCAGCTGTAGAACTGTGAGGCCATTAAAAGGGCTTTTGAGGGACACTTTGCTGGAGTACATAATGTGATTTATGAACGGGCAAAGTTTAACAAAAATGTCAGGAAGCCAGGGAGAGTGCAGAGCACTTTATTACTGATGTGCACAAAATGGCAGGACATTGCAATTACGAGGAATTATGTGAGGAAATGATCCAGGATAGGATTGTAGTCAGAATACGTGATGCTACCTTGTCAGAGAGGCTACAGTTAAACCCCAAATTGGATCTAGCCACAGCCATTGTACAGCCAAGTGAGGCAACATGAGGAAGTGGAAAAACAGCAAGCTGTTTTATGCTTAGCCGATTCACCTTTCTACATGGATGTGATGGCGTATCATAAATCCAAGGAAAATAGCTACAGGCAGAAAACAACTCAATGTTATGTTCAGGCTCCACATCAGTCTTCCTCAACCACAGTCAAGCCCAGTGGAAAGTGTGGCAAGACTTCAAAGCATCCATGGATTGAGTGCCTGGCAAAGGATGTTGAATGCAGGAAATGCTACAAGAAGGGACATTTTGCTGTTGTATGCAGGTCAGCTCAAACCCCTAATTCTGTAGAGACAGAGCCAGCTGTAGCATATTTAGCAACAGTGGCATTGCAGAATCCTCAGATAAGGTCCTCAGGCAAAGAAAATCTGTCTATAAATGGGGGGTCTCTTTGTTTCAAGATAGACACAGGAGCGTCTGTAACAGCATTACCTGAAACTGAATACATGAAGGACAGATATGGCCCACTCTCACCAGTAGCAGACCTTTGTTTGGCCCTAATAACCAGCCGCAACCAGACACCATGGGACAAGTGGATGCTGTGCTGCAGAGGGGAGACGCAAAGATTGAAGAGGAAGTTTTTATTGTCAGGGGACTAGTCACACCATTGCTGGGCCTCCCTGCAATCATGAGGCTGCAAATGATCCTCCAGCTTCACAATAGTGAGGATGCTGAGACATATTTCCGCTCTAACTACCCAGAGGTGTTTACAAGGTTGGGCCAACTTAAAGGGGAATGCAAAATCAAACTTAAAGAGTCAGCACAGCCTTATGCCCTCTCTGTCCCTCGATGTGTAGCTATTCCTCTTAGGAACAAAATGGAGGAGATGGGGGTTATAGCCCGTGCCGAGGAACCAACAGAATGGTGCATAGGCATGGTACCCCTTGTGAAACTATCGGGAAAAATACACATCTGTGTGGATTTAACACATCTACTATTACTTTTGAGCAAACTGTATTTTATCTTTTCTTCTTCAACTCTTGTGGAATCTAATGTATACGTACATGATTAATTACATTGTTGTACTTCCAAAGAAGACTTTTTTCACTCGTTAGTTTCTTTCTGACATGAGAGACAGTATAACTAAATTGACAGTTTGCGTTATTATGTCAGTTTTCTGAATCCATTTTTTTGTTACTGTATTAACTCATTTCAACAACACCTTTGGTCCAATCTTTGCTTATGGTATCTTTTTCCTGATTTGTAATTGTTATCATTGAATTTCTTGTGTTTTATCCAGCATTGTTTTCACAGTTTCACATTTTCTTCCAGTGACAACTTCATAGGCCAACTACTGTCTTCAACCTTTATTTAAAACTTAGTTAGCTTTCTTTCTACACTCACCGAGCACTTTATTAGGAACACCTGTGCAATCTAATGAAATTCAATACAACCGCTTTGCTATAACTTCTACTTTTATGGAGCTTATACATTTTCAGTTTTTGTTGACATTGTCAGAATGGTGATAATTCTACTTTATGTTTATTATTGAGGTTGAAGCAGGTGGTGGTGGTGTACTGGACGGCATTATATTGAAAAGTGTTCCTAATATTTTGCCCACCCCATTAACATACATGAGGGGCATTAACATGCATCTGCGTGGCTAGATACCAGGTAAGTTTATCAACATTTTACTGACCTTTTAAGCTCTGATTATGGACAGTCAGCCATCTTTTTTATCGTTTGAGCTCCTTCACCATGCAAACCTGGATGCGGTTGCATGTTTACTATGTGTGATTTGTTCTCATGTAGTTATATGCTGCACATTCTCTGCAAGGTAATACATGAATATGAAAAAACTGTTCACTGTGTATGTATTGTATTAACACAGAGTGAACACAGAATGAGTGAACCCTAGAAAACACATGGCGGGTAAGCAAGTCCTAAAATTCCTGGAAATCTGCTGGGGCAGAGTACACAGACAGACACACACAAAGGCAGGCAAGAACACAGGTCATGACGTTTAACTCAGTGTGGAGTGGGCCTCCACAGCTATAAATAGCCCTGAGAGGAATCAGATTTGGAGAACCGGAGGTGGGAAGTGATGAGATCACACATATCCATATGTGTGTGCGCGAGCGTACCTACACATGCACACACAGAAAAGACTTGGATCTGAGGAAACAGAGATGGAGTCAGACTGACATCATGCAGACTCTCAGACAGACAAGCAGACAGAACAGCAGGACAGCAGCAGAGCTGATCTTGAATAGGCTGAACACACATCCAAGTACGACTGAGAGGATGGTGTGAAGTGACAACGAGACAACTACCTGGTGACAAAACTGGGGAGGAACTAACTCTGGCGATGATGAAGAGGATGACGACAAGATGGTGTAACTGGTGCAATTGCTAGTTGTGATGTGAATGATGACAATATACATGACACTGTGGGCACGGGAAGTGTTTTTGAAGTTGATATATGTCTGGTGTTCATGTGTGAACATGTGGCCTTTCAAGGACATCACAGTATTAATGACACATGAAACTGGAACACTTGTGTATGATAGATCATTCGTGTAGTCTATGGTCAGTTTTCCATATGAATATAATTTGAATATGTTTGACTTTCACCAAGGACATGATGATGGATGACAATCAAATAACTGGACATGACTGCACAAAAAGATGAGCTGTATTTCTATTTCATTACAAAATGAGACATCAATCATCTAAAAAAAACTTATAACTTAACAATATCATACAAACTGATGAAATTATACTGTTTGATGATGAAGAGTGCTAAGATAAAAACATGTTTCATATCCTTCATGTAGTATAGAAGCCAATCACTGCATTTAATAGTCCTCGTTTGTAGTGTGTCCGTCAGTGTTTACTGTATGTAAGAACAGCTGATATCAAAGTTGTCTTTGACTGTCTCCCCATCTTGTCTGCTTTATGCGTTGAACTCTGCTTGGCTCCCTCAAACTATAAGACATGCTGTATCAGTCACAAGTGTGACACAACGACAGCCACCCAGAGGCACGATAACACACACACACACACACACACACACACACACTCTTCAACGTGACTGACAGACATCAAATTGATGCAGAGCGTAAAGATGACAGACTTAGTACCACTTGAGAAAGTGACAAGCGAGTGACACATTAACAGTAATAGAGAGAAGAGAGACGCTGAGAGTTGTTGTCAATCAAGAATGGTGGTGATGAAATCTCTGAAGGCCAAGATATATTTATCCATATATTTAGTTTGTTCGCTGTAGTTTTTTAAAATTCCATTTTGTACCTTTATTTGTCTAAGAAAAATCAGGGGTACATCATTAAATGAATCATCTTCTGGCTCTTGCCGGCTCTCCATGACTTCTCTTTTTATCTGTATTATTAGAATTTGTTAGTCTGTCAAACAATTTGGGACAACATGCTTTATATATTACATGTAAATGTGCCTTGAAATGGCATGGAGTTGATTACTACAAGCTGACACTGAAATAAATTAATGACTAAGCCTGAAGACAAATACAGAATAAAGAAATTGTGAAGTGCAGCAGCGAGGAAGAAGAAGAAGAAAAGAGATAACCATGCTGGTGTTTACATTGGAAATATTTTTTTTATGGAGAAAATAGAAAACAAAATATTATTTAGAGATAAGTTTGTCGACCTCACACTTCACTGGTTCGAGTTTCCCCCAGCTTAACTGTGCTCTCTTTTCTCACTTTATGTATCACTTCACAGAAACACTCTCACACCACAATCCTTTTTTCTTTCCAACCTCCATCCAACCCCCCCCACTCTATCTCTCTACTTCCCCTTCATTTCCTTCCTAACACCCCCTCTCTCTGTTATGTTGACTAGAGGTCAGCGGCCCTGTCTCTCAAGGTCATCCCTGTCTGAGGTCTGGCCTCCTCATGCCTGGATTGCTGAGTGGAACAGACAACTCCGTCCCAGTTGGGGACTGTCAGACTTTTAGTGCCTCTGACCAACAGCCTCCCTGGTGGATAGGCATCCTTTCTCTCATCCACTGCTGTCCATTACAAAGAGTGTCACACAAAGAGAAAGGCAGGGTAAAAAGGAACGACTGGCAAGAGAGAGGAAAATAAATTAAATGTTCCTTTAGATGAGTCAATAATGTTTTATAGGGTCATTTTTTCCAATAGTCTCAAATATACTGTATTTTTACATTAGTCCACATATACAGTATGACATAAACTTTGTAATGCAGGGTGCATTATCCAAACCCTTAGTTTTCACTGCTATGTCTTTGTGAGCTCAGACCCATGTTAAAATATTGTGGTGTTGTGGTTTCGGAGATAACATCTACTTTTATGGAGAGCATTGTTTTAATACAAACATCTCCAGTGTTTTTTTTAAAAAGCTGAAAGGTCTAGTTGAATAATTGATGGTTGACAGAAAATTTGTACAAAAATGCCAAAAAAAAAACCCTCAAATCTGCTGGTTCCATTTGGTGCTGGTTTTTAAGCGGTTGTTCAGACAAAAAAAGCAGCATGAAGATTTCATATTTAGCTCTGAGCTCTGGGAACTTGAACTTGATGGATATTTTTTGTCATTTGTGTCTATTTTCTTACATTTTATATAGACCAAACAATTACTGGACACACAGTATTCAGCAGACTAATCTATAATGAAAATAACTGTTAGTTGCAGCTCTTGCATCTATAATGGGCTCTTTGCACATAAGACCATGAGAAAACATAAATAAAACCCTGCACTTAACAGATAATCCAACATTATTTACATCATCATACTTTTATTACATTACATTATGCTTGTGTATGTACATAAAAGAAAAAATGAGGCAGTTATTCAGCTACAAAATTCTATAATAACCTATAAGGCACCTCAATGTATCTTGTTTTAAGCTGCATACCAATAATAGATTGTAATGAAAGTAAAGAGTCAGGTGTGCACACATCCATACAGCATACAGGCAGTATAACTGAGAGATCCCAGAGGCATTTAATAGCTATAGTTAGCTTAGATTTATTCACTGCTGTGATAGCTATAGTTAGCAGTAAATTTGTCCACCTGCCAAGGGAACTTGTCAACGAAGGATGGAAAATACACTTTCATTCAGTTAGTTAGCCTTTAATGACTGAGGGGCTGGCTGGAAAGAGCTGATTAGAAAATTAATTATTTATCAAAATACTACTAAAAATTTCCCCTGAAAACTGAAAAATTGAGAACAAGTCATTAAGGTGTAAATTGAATGTTCCGAATTTCAGATCAGGGCTATAAGTCTTTATTTATGAGAGGAAGCGTGCGGGGTGAGGCTTCTCACTACATGTATGCACATGTGAGTCTGATGGAGTTAATGTATGTGTGTGTGTGTGCAATGTGGGGGCTCAAGTGTATCTATGTCTGATGGTGTCTCAAGGACTTTCATCAATCTCAAGGAAAGATCAATAACTTATCAAACAGCGTTCACCCTGTCAGTGCTTAAAAACTGACGACTGACTGACGGACTGGCTGAGTGTGGTGAATACCCACAACACTGCTGTTATTCTCTTACTCTCTTACTCACACTGCATCCATGTTTTTCTCTATCCATTCTTCCACTCAGACTGATATCTATTCATTCACCTTGATCCAGGATTTTAGTTGCATTGCTGAATAATGCAGTATTCGCTAGTCAATGGTCCTGTTATCAAGTTTTAAACAGCTTTTGAAGAAACCCTGTCTTGATCCACCAGTCTCTAAGAACTGCCCTCCTTGGTCAGGTTGGTTATTGAAAAAAAAAAAAGTGTAGCAGATCATATCATCGGTTTTCATGAGCAAAAAACTTTCAACCTGGTTTTAGAGCTGGCTGTTGCTGTGCTGGAAATGGCTTCTCTAGAAGTTCTGCATGATTTACTGCTGCCAATTGACATTAGTGTTCTTGGCTGTAGTTCTTCAAATCTCAATTTGCATTACATACTTTGGGGATTTGTTTTCATTGAATGTCTTAAACAAAAGGTGGGAATTTCTGTCTTCAAAACAGCACTTTCTCTGTGGTTTTGGGGGATGTGGAGTTCCCCAGGGTTCCTTACACGGGTTGTTGTTCTCTATCTAGAGTACATGCTGTTACTTGGTCAAATATAAGCCAGTTGTCATTTTTATGCCAATGAAACTCAGCAGTACAGCTCAATTGATTCTCTTAATAAACAACAACTTGAATTTCAGTAAAATATCAGTCACAACACACCTCAGATCACTCTCTTTAAACATGAAACAAGAAAGGATGTCACCACAGTTATACAACCCTGTTTTTTATCAATTATAAACATATAAAATATTAAAAGATCTGATCATATAAGGAAAAAAGTAAGTACAAAGAGATATAGAGTGTATAGAGATAACACCTTATAGACACGGATGTTGTGGTGAGCTGGATTGGTTCAGCAAGTGTAGGGAAACTGGGAGGACATAGGAGGTAACAGATACATGCTATAAGTATATTAAGGGAAATAGTGCAAGTGGTAATCTTATTCTCTGAGTGCAGAGACAGACTTGGTGGTAAAGCTGAGGATGTGTTTTGTTTCTCTTGGCCAGTCAGAGGTCAAGGTGAAAGACCAGAACTAAGGGGAGAGGAAGCGCCACATCACCTCTCCTGGTGGCGGAGGTGAGCAAAACGTGTGCAGTTTGAGCACAATAGTATTTTTACTTTTACTGCATAGTGTACAATACATTAGTTCTTACATTTTACTTATATAGTGCATAGTTAGCACATCCCATATGTCGATTCATTCTTGAGCATCCCTGTGAGCCTGATACATATTATAATGGATAATTTGATAAAGTAATGGATGTTTCAGCCTATTATAAAAATGGTATACTCAGCAAGTTTTGAATGTAGAGGGGGCAAAAATCTAATCATAGCAGCAGATGTGACTGTTTAATATATGGAAACTTTCCTTGAAGACTTGATAAGTTGAAGGTCAAAGGAAACAAATGGAGGACAATGAGTGCCTTGTGAATGTGGCTGTATTTCAGCACCATGGACAGAGGAACAAATGCTTTGGACCAAGTAAGGCAAATGTGTTTCTTTGTATTCCTTTTCCACATACACACAGACAGTAATTAAACGCAGCATCTCACCTTAAAACAAGCGTAAACAAAGGCAAAGCAACAACCTTTTTTAAGATGTCACAAAACCTCATGAAACACTGCTAATCTGTGGCCAAACGCTTTGGCCTCCAACACTTCATAGTAATTTAATAAAATACGACATTTTGCCCTCTTTCTTTTATAATCATCCCAGAAGTAAGAGAGAACACTCTGATATCCAAACAGTAAGAGGCCTTAACTTTATAAGACACTGTGTCTCTGAGAACAGAAAGCACACAGAGATAAAACATGTAAGGGCTACTACACCATGAGGGATATTCTCCTGCAACCACCAGCACAGTGGTATGTCATCACTGATAGCTGCCACCAAGACCGACGATGAAGCTTTTGAGGTACACAGAGGGGAAGACTGTGATATTACAAATGTAACACTGGCTGAGCCAAAAAAATTCCAGTAGTTATAAATAAGCAGCACATAGTGGACAAGTGCTAGCTTGTTGTAAAAGTTTCGAAAGGAGCAGTTTTTGTTACAGGTATTGATTCAAATCAGCCACATCCACTCTTGAAATATATATACTGTATATTCAGCTTTTTTTTGGTGCCACAATAGTTAGTTTCTGATTTCAATGGCAAATTACATTTAAAAAAAAAAAATCTTTAGGTACTTGTCAGTGTCCAACAAGTGGATTACCAACAGGCTAAAATTGCAGGGTAATAATCTTTTAACACATTTGGAAACAAAATAATGGTGCTAGAGTAAGGTTTAACTGAGGAGGCTGTTTGCTTTATAGACATAATTGTCAACCTGTAACAATGAGACCATGGCAGATACCACTTGCTCGCTCCTTATTACACTCAGACCCCCACCCCATTTTGCTGAAATTAGAATTTTCTGACCCTGGGAAACAAGCATGATGGCTGCTAACAAACCCAATATAAGGCTTTAAAATATTCTTCAGAAAGACATCAAAACCATGTGCACATACACACATTAGAAAGCATTTAGGTCTTATTCATTATTTTTTTCAATCCCTTCCTGTCATAAAAGAAACTCCAGTGAGAGACAGTCGAGAATACAAACCCCTTTCCTTCAGTTTCTCCTCTTCTCTTCACATCGCAATGAATTTCTCTTTTCTCCTCTCTCCACCAGTCACACCTATTCCCCCCCCAAACTCAGACTGCTACTAATAGGGGTTTATTTTTAGCACATGTGCGATGTGTGTGTGTGTGTATACACATGATGGATGGAGGTGATGTTTCACACCTTTCTAGTAAGGGGGGAGGACGATGAGGGAAGGCTGGATGGAAGTGAACAAGAAGGTGAAGGCAGGAGAGGTTGAAGGCAGGGCAAGTAAATAGGCTCGTGAACAAAGGTGCACGCTGGCAGAAGTGTTACTACACAGGAAATGTGGAGCAGAAGGGTGTTAGGCTGAAGGGAGGGAAAGGCACAATGGTTCCACCTGAAGTCTCCGCTGGTACAGCAAACTGACCTAAGAGCGGCTGAAGATCAACAGGCCGCTCTGCACCAGCTGATTGTGCTCTTCTTCAGAGAAATTAAGAATGACAAGAACAGCCTGATGTACAGCACCGTCCAATTAAAATACAGATCACACCGTCCTTAGCTTAAGGCAAAAACTGAAATTTAATCACATATCGTTTCGAGCTTCTTGTCTTTCCCTCAGTATCTCCTGAGAGGATGTCAAAGAACTGATCTGAGGTGGAAGTGGATATAATAAGTACAAACTGCAGACACCACAGTGATATACATAGTACTGAACCTGACAGGCAGAGCAAGCTGAAGAACTGACTCAATAAGCTTGGGACGGAGCGAAATGTGAACAGCATGGAGCAGATTAAGGCTAAAACATGGGTAGATGCCAGAGAAAACGAAGGATAAGAAAGCAAGCAACAGATACACAGAGGGATTATTCAACATACACGGAGTGCACAAATAACTACATACCAACTGTCACTTTTCCTTTAATAACTTGATCTGGAATGCCACCGCATGTGCATAACATTGGCAGCCCGTGCGAAACAGAAATGTAATTTTTAAATATACTGTAGATCTTCAAATAGGAACTTCTTTTTGCACAGGCTTTGACCTTGAACTTCCACGAGGAGCCTTATTTTTAGGCCCCCCTTTTTTTTTTTTTTTATCTTGACTGTGAATGTGTGAGTCACAAGGTGTCAACAACAGACAGAAACAGAATAATCAGCGCAAGCGAGTTTAAGTGAGAATCTTCACATGTCTAGCGACAAAAACGAGTTTGTTCTTAAAATGGATGTGAGCGCTCTGATATGATGGGATGTGGCATTTTTCTTTCTCTATCCATCTCTTCCTGTTCCTCTACTTTCTTGCTTCACTTTTCCCTCACTTTAAAGTCTTTTTTTTATCATTATTATTATGTCACAGAACAGATTATCAAATGACAAAACAATTGTCACAACTTGGCACTGCAGCCAGCAAAATAATAATCTCAAATGAACTGGAACGGAGTTTTGCAAATGAATCCAAATTTATCTCTCTGTTTCTGGCCTAGAAGTCATGTCTACCCAAACCAAGCTTCAGCGTTGCTTCCTGCTGTGTTTTCATAATGCCTATTATGCAGTGATATGAGACAACATCCAGCTCAGCCTGGCAGAGGGTCTCCTCTTCACCCCACGGTAAAGCACACAGGCAGGGGACTTTAGCTTGGAGTAAGTTATCCTCATGGTAATGAACAATTCCCTTCCCACTGCGAGTGCCATTACCACACACTGTGACATTGCTACATGGGGCTTGCTACTCACCATGTGCGCAAATACACCAACACGCATGCACACACACACTAACCCCTGCGAGCGCTCGTCAGAATTTGCCATCACAGGCAGTCCATGTTTTATGCATTAAGCCTAAAATTGACGTTTAATGTCAATTTTTGTCAACAGGAGAGGAAAGTGATGGACGGGTGTGTAATAACATCTGTCAGACACAAGAGGGAGACTACAAAGGTGACATTGTTAAACTTAATAAACTCTACAGGTGTTTGAAAGCAATGAGCTCAGAGAAAGATATAAATACGTATTCCTCACCTGTGGACCAGCCGTGCGTAGCAGGTATGACCTTTAAAAGTTTGACCATCAATTACATCAATTACCCTATCGGTACAGTCAGTGTGACAGAAAACACCCAAACACTGCTCAAACAGACTCAAGTTGAAATCCAAAATGTGAAAGCAGCACACAAATACACACAAAGCTCAGCATCTCTATGCTATGGGCCAAGACACTGGCCAAACATGTTTTATTCATGGCTGAAAGGTTGATAACAAAATCTCTTTGGTCATAGCCACAAGTGAGCTGCAAAGAGAATCGGCTTCAAAGTGGTGGAGCTGAAAAACAGAGTGAAGATGTATGTATCTTTCTGTGTGTCTGAGCCTAGGTGTGTGTTTCATGTGTACACCGTCACTGGTGTGGAAAGCATGTATGCCCATTCAACAGAAAGGTGAAGCAGTGTGTGGGGGAGGTAATCAGAGGTTATTAATTGGAAAGTACAAAGTTCTAATGGGCTCTGAAAGAAGATTAACGCCCAGTTTCATTTAGAAAAATGTCAAAGCCCCTAACAAATGACTCATACTCTGAAGAAGGAAATGAAAGTGACTATTTCTTGGTGCTCGTACTGTATACTGTGAAGCGCGGGTGAACATTTAAAGTGCATTTTATAAAATGCAGAAGTCACAGGAAGCTAGTCTCTGTCAGAATGAATCACATGCTCTTGATCACCTGAAAGGAATTATTTTGCAGTAATGACTAGCATGTAATGCTGCTCATTACACAGCTACTTACCAAAACACATTAATCATACAACATGAAATATTCATCTAAAGCTGTTTGTTATGAGCTAAAGTAATTTACAAGCCAAAACAACGTGTCTGTGTACGGTTACTGGGGAGTAAAGTTGTAAGGGCACAAGGTGTTGTTTGTTAATTTGATTAAACAAAATCAGCCACACTTTGTCACTGTGGAATTACTGTGAAACGATCATCTGCTATTTATAGCAGAAACAGAACTGCATTGAGCGGTCAATGCCATGTATGTCTGCAAATTAGTGGAAAATACTGGGTTGTTTGATATTGTGATTATTGATCCGTTGACATGGCAATGGAAAATGTTTTTGACCTATTTTTGACTTGTGTACTACTAATTGCTACATTCCAGCAGTGAAAAACACAGGTGTAAACAATAAAACTAATGATGGCTGACCTCCATTTAGCTGCTTTAGTTTCAGCAGACATTTTGACTTCTCACGGCGGGAAAAGCACAGGTGGGACCAATAACATTAAAAATGGCTCCGTTCAAGTACTGGTGAACCATCATGCACTGTACCAGGTCATGAATTTGGAATAACTAAATGGGTTTCAGCAATGATTAATGGTATTAATTGCACCTGTGCTTTTGGACATGTCTGCTGTGAAAAACTGGCTCTCTGCCACACTGTCATGACTTACTGGGAGAACTGAGCCATCGTTAATGTTATTAGTAACACCTGTGACTTCCCTGCCATGACAAGTCAAAATATCTGCTCTGAAAAAGGCATAAAATACATACATGTGCTGGCTCACTGGTATGGTCTACAAGCATTTTTGAACTGAAAAAAAAAAGTCATCATTAATATTATTACTGTAGATACAACTGTGTTTTTCCTGTAAGCACTGAAAGAAAAGGTCTTTAAACTTTGTGAAAAGAGCAGAAACCAAACTATGTAGGACAAGAGCACAACTTGGACATGTGACAATAAAGAAACTGGAAAAAGACTGAACTATGGGAAAGTATCATAAAGTGGACATGCCATTTAATCATGTCATGCGATGTGATGTGAACAGTTTAGCTAACAGTTAAAGCTCTACACACCCTTGGTGCCCCCACACATTTTGCCTGATTAGACCTCTACTTACGACTGTGTGGGCATTATACACTTTGTTTGATTGACATTTGTCTCGCTTTCCTGTTTTGTTGAACTTGTTACAGTGTGACAAACTACATCTTTATCTATATTCTATTCATATTAGGACATATGCCCTGTAATTCCCAACATAGCTCCACCATATTGAAAACATCTGTGAAGGTGCACATTATTACAAACATTATTATCACAAATAAAACCTTAAATCGAACCTCTTTATTTGTTTTCATATCAACACATTTGTCCTATTTATAATGCAAAGAGCATGTATTTACATTTTATGGTCAGTTCCCAAA
Source organism: Scomberomorus guttatus (assembly GCA_038419695.1). Lineage (NCBI taxonomy): Eukaryota > Metazoa > Chordata > Actinopteri > Scombriformes > Scombridae > Scomberomorus > Scomberomorus guttatus. The sequence continues at coordinate 15,534,465 of CM076458.1, forward strand.
ATTGCGGGACCAGGTTCCGATGACTGCTGCTTTCTAGTCCCCTTCACATATTGCATGAGACACTATAATAACACAAAGCAGAGGTATGTGACACTGTGATGGGGACAGGAGGTACTGCAGGAGGAGAGGGGTCGGGGACAGAGAGAGAGAGCTGTGCTGTCAGCTCAGACTGTTTATGTTAGATAAGAGCACGGCTAAAGGACAGATCAATAGGGCTCACAGAGTTCTATACAGCCAAAGATGCAGCTTCTACAGACTGAGATAGTGTCATGCAAGAGAGTGAAGTGGAAAACAGAGACAGTGTGCGTGTATAGTATGTGAGCTGGTATACTTTAATGCATGCGACTGCGTGTGTGTGGGCGGGAAAACAAGTTGAACAGTACATAATACATTTTAATTGCACTAAACAGAGCTCGTCCCACTATTAGGTAAACCAACACAAACAAAGCTCTAGGGCAAAGAGGGAGGAGAAGAGGAGACACAATGAGCCACACACACACACACATCAGCATGGCCTTGCTTCCCCTACAGAGGCTAATTGATACAAACTAATTAGCGGGCAAAGAAGGGGCAAGAAGGAGGGTGACTACAAATGACTGTCATCAGTAATGTACACAGACACACACACACAAACAGCCACAAGCCATAACCAAGACACAATTAGGCTTCTAACCATTGTGTCGGTGTATGTTGAAGTAGGCAGGGGATTGTGATTATAGATGTAATTGACAGAACTAATTATAGACACAAAAGCCTATCCAGAAACACACTGTGTGGTATCAAGGCTCAGTAGGGTATAAATGGTAGAACTTTTTAGTTTTAATTACTTTATTTAGTCTGGTGGAATAAAACCACCAACTGAGTTTTTTTTTAATGTCGTTTCTCCTTTTTTGCATAGGTTAAAACACTGTTGGGTTCATACACAGTTTGACGGCAGATCAAATTCTATCTCTCCATGCCTGACTTAAATGGCACGTCCCTCAGCACCTTGGTACAGCCAAAAATGCCACAATACTCAAATACCAAACTCTGAATGGCCTTGATGAAATCCCTATGTAGCACAGCCATTATACAGTTCAGCCCTCACTAGCTCCCATCGCACTAAGGCAGACTCTCTCTCTCTCTCTCTCTCTCTCTCTCTCTCTCCCATTGGAACAGACACGCAGGAGCCAGTAGTCATGGTAACCCCATTCTGGGTAAACTTAAGGATGTGTATGTGCACACACACACACACACATGCACAATGTTTTTAATAAATACTTCATGGATGGGAGCTAGTGAAGGGGCTTTGAGACTGTGGTCGCTAGTTCGCTGTCTGAACGGTGAATAGTTTGCTTTGCAAGCCAAACTCCATGATTCACCAGTGTATCTATTTCCTTATCACACTTATTAGATGTGTGTCTGCCTGTTTGTGTGCATGTATGCATGAGGCACCAAACTACATAACTTATTAATTCTGATATTTAGCTCATTTATCTTAATGTCACATTAGCAAATTAGCACACAATAATGATTAAATGGTTTTAAGTCAGTTTATTAATCATGTATTGTAATATTTTTGAAAATGTATATCTATGTTTCACTATTGAATGAAACAGTACAATCCAGGGTTTAATGATGTGACTGTTTTATCTTTTAAATGCTGTAGTGTTTTTTTTTACTTTAAAGAATAAGAAAGTTGTTCTGTATTTTTTTTTCTTGTGAAAAAAATCAATTGAAAAGACCAAAACCAAGAGTGTGATAGACTCAAAATGCTTTCCTACTCCTCGACTGTCTGTGGCACTCAGACCCAAGACCATTGGTTCCTACTGAAGACATAAACCTTTGAAAACAGTACAAAAACTTAGTTTCATTTTCTTCTTTCATGCTAAGTAATTTCCAAAAACAGCTGGGCGCTGCAGTTTTTAGCAACAGTCACTCCAACAGGAGTACATTGTGCATTTGTTGGGGACTATTTTCAGCAGCGGATAAATACACATTTGGTGCTCTAGTGAGTATTTACTCCAGAAGGATGGTGTTTGTAGAATGGACTTAAAACAACAACAGTGCCCATGTTCATCATATTGAAGGAACCTGTCATCCAGTGTAACAGTGTCTCACTGATGTGTTATAATAGTTTTTAAACAATAGACATCTATGACACATTACACTGTCATTCATCTGTTATTCCAGTAACGTTTTTCAATACTTTTGAAAAAAATACATATCAGTGTTTCACTTTTGAATGAAACAATCAATACAAAGTCTTATTGTTTGTTCTTAAATGCTTTAAAGCTGAAGGTTCAGTTTTAATCCACATTAACATGAAAAAAGGTTCTGACAACCAAAGAAAATCTATATCAGCAGAAACATTTTGTTACCAACACAAGATTTTGTGAGCGTATATATATGTGTCTGTGCACGCCTCTTTGCATATGTGCGCATGTCCAATCGCTGCTTTCAGAGCACGAACACAAAGCTCGGGCAGATGTCAAAGTCTGAAGAGATAACGAGGAGAAAAGCCGAGGTGGAGATGAGCGGCACGGATATAAAATTAGCATTCACACGCTGCTCTATTGACAAGGTCAACTAAATACCGTTTTGTCTCAGCCTTCTAGGATCAACTGCTGGGATTCAATAGAACCACCCTTCTCTGTTGTGTCTTCCCCAAGGCAATCTGAGCTGCTGCTCTCACTCGAGAAAAAAAAAAGAGGAAAATGTGTGTAACGCTTAGCAGCAAGGCTGTCAATAGGCAACGTTAGTGAGGGTGTTTCTGGCAAAGGACACTTAACTCAACCAACACTTATTGGGACAGCGTGTGGACATAAAAGGAATAAACCCTTCTAAGTATCATGAAGAGAATTTTACTGGGTTTATACAACTTTATTCTAATCCCAGTGCACAGATTAGCACTATAAAGTTGTGTGCTACTGTACAAGGAGAGCTAGATAGGAGGATGGGGACGGGTGAGTTGATGTCATACTGAGAGCTGGCTGAAGGGCTGGATTAAAGGCTGTGTGCCTTTCTCCCACTGAGAGTTTCTCAATGGAGGTGGAATGCCACATGCTTCCAGAGGGCAAACTGTTTGACTGCTAGAGAGGGAACAGGAGGAGAGAGGAGAGAAGGACAGAGCTGTGCAGGGAGAAGGAGGGGGAGGAAGGAGTCAAAAGGCAGATAGAAAGAGGGGAAGAGTGAGTTCATTGAAGCCCAACAGCTTTCTAATTCTCAGTGTGCATACTGGTCATTCTTTTATGATTATGCACAGGATTCAAGCAAAAAAACATGCCCACATGCTTATATCTACAGTACATATGAACATTATGCAGAGAATAATGACTTGAGTCTTTGGGCTGTTTGATGTCTAAGCTTTGTATGGTTTCTCTGTCTGGAGATGAAACAAAGCACTCAGATGTACTGTATACACACACACAGATGCACACCATGGACACACACGCACACCCTACAAGTCCACTCACGCTCGTTGAAAAATGGCATGCTTGTTTTGGATCTATGTAAATTAAGAGTGCATCTACTCTACCAGCATTCAGGTAGAAAACTAACTGAGCCACAGACATATTAAATAATGCAATCCTGATATAGGAAACTGAATTGGTGGACCAACAACATAACCATCAGCAAAGATCAGCAACAAGAAGAACCACCTCTGTTCTTGAGCAGAACACTTTTGTTAAAAACACAACAAAGTCCAGTTAAGACCGTCTCCAGCTGGCTCCTTAACTTAGCGAAAGAACCCCCAACAAACCTTTTGGGTGCGGAAGTGGAAGTTTCGGGTGCCTACCTTGGGTGAGCGTTCCCATGAGGAAGCGGTAGAAATAGCGAGCCACCTTGGTGAGCTGTCTCTTGCACCTTTTCCTGCACTGGCTCATTTTGGTGCAGCTGTGGCGGAGGTGGAGGTGATGGTGGTGATAGTGGTGCTGGTCGGCTAGACTGCCGGGGGAAAGCGAGCTCTCAAGGTAGGAGGGGAGGAACAGAGCACTCTGAGTGTGTTTGTGTGTGTGTGTGTGTGTGTGTGTGTGTGTGTAGGTGTGTGTATGTGGAAGTCTGATTGCCGCTGCCTCTCTTCTCCTCCTCACTCACTCCTTCTCTTTCCTCTCTCTGTCATCTCCCCCCCCTCTCTCTCTATCTCTCTCTCTCTCTCTCTTCTTCTTCTTCTTCTCTCCACCTGTAGGGCGCTGGCTGTCAATCAGCCCCCAGTGCTTTGTCTCCTCCCCCTCACGTTCTGAGAAGCCCTGTTCCAGCCTCTCATTGGCTGGGAGTGGAGCGTGGCGGAAAATTACGGACCGGCATACATGTGAGAGTGTGTGTGTGTGTGTGTATGTGTGAGCACTATACTACGAGGAGCCTGGCTTGAGTGGCAGGTGGTGGTTTTTCTGTAGCTGTACACTCCACACATCTTGTTGATGTTGTTTTTTCTATTTTTCCTCCACTCACAGCTCATAAAGAAGACAGCCTCTGAGAGTGTGTGTATGTGTGTCTGTGTGTGTTTCAGCCAGCAGGAGGTTGAGTAAAGTGACAGAGGAAACAAAGCAAACCCATCCATTAGCATCACACACCTCCCTGTCTGTCTGGTGGTCTGTCCGTCTGTCCGTCTCCTGCTTGCACTGCTCAGACACTCATGTATAGTATTCAAAACACAGAGAGGAAGAGGACGGAAAGGAAGTGAAGAGAGAGAGAGCAAAAAGGAAAAGTGAAGGTACACGAAGAGACAGATAGGGAGGGGGAGATGGGGCAAAAGGGGGAATGCATAATTAATCTGTTTCCCATCTTTCTCCGCTGTGGTAAAATTTAAAAAGAGAGAAAAAGCTTGACAGGAGAAAGACGGTGTTGGAAAAATACCACCAGCAGTCGATGAACGGATTATTATCTGTCAGCAAAGGAAGAGGAGAAGAGGGGAAGAGAGAGAGAGAGAGACAGAGAGAGAGAGAGAAGAGGAGCGTTTAAATCCTATGGGATTGAGAAAGAAAGGTATTTATATAAAGCTTTTCTGTCTTCATCCTTATCATTCTGCCTCACTTCGCACTCTCTCCCTAAACGCTTGCAGAGCCACTAAACAGGGACACACACGCTCACCTTGTTTTCCCTGTTGACACATTTCATTGCTTTTCCCTCTACAGCTCCCACATTACCCTACTAAACTGCTGCCACTCCAACTTTATCCTTTCAATTCAATTCAAGTGACTTTACTGGCATCGCTGCATACAGTACAACTTTGCCAAAGTCTATTAACACAAACTATACAATCATAATAAACATAAATAAACAAAATAAACAATAAATCTCTCTCTCTTTCTCCCTCATGCTGAATTAAAGGTGATTACTGTTACCACAGCAACCCCAGACTCCATGGATTTTTCTGGTAGCCTGAGCGGCACATACACACACACACACACACACACACACACACGCACACACACACACACACACACACACACACACCTGTCTCTTCATTCAGGTCAGAGAGAAAATCAATCAAACGTCAGACAGATGCTTCCTCTAAATGATGTCTTTCACTTTCTGCAGTCTCTGTGCCCTCATTCTCATTTGGAAGTCACAGAGATGGGTCAAGGTACAGTTGAGTGTTTGTCACTGAGCTGTTCTGAACTCTTAACAGTCAATGCAACACTGCCAGACAGAGTAAAGAGCCCTGATATAATCAAGTAACACAGAAGGACTGGATAGTTGGATTCTGAGCAAAGGGGCTTAAGAACATGTGGGAAAGCAGATGGGAGAGACTGCTGGCTCAGTATTAAATATCATATAAGGATTACTCACTAACTAGAATATTTGCATTTTCTAAGGAAAATAAGTGCGAGAGCTGGAAGCTGTTAACTGCTGCCAGCTGCTGCTACTGCTGCTGCTGCTGCTGCAAACAGCAGCAAATTCTTAAAATCTTGTAGCTCCACCTACAGGTGAAATTGTATCAAATGCTACAAACTTGTTCAGCATCTCCATTTGTACAACTTTGCTGAATTTGGTTACCATGGAAAATTATATTTAAGAGATATGGTAGTTAATAAGTTAGTGGTGTTTCACTGATGGCCACAAGGTGGGGCTATTGGTGCCATGATTCAGTATGTTGTGCACAGTCTCATGGAGAACTTGTGTACCAAGTATCATTTTATTAAAGACAACAGAGTTGTAGAAATACCATGTTATAATATTACAGTAGCGCCCCCTGTGGGTAGAATTGTGTCAAATGTTACACACTTGTGCAGTGTGGCTGTATGTACAACATTCCCAAATTTGGTTGCAACTGAATTTAGCATTGGAGAGTTACGGCCCGTTAAGTGCATCAAGCCACACCTTCAAAAGTTCAGTAACCAATTACAGAAAAACAGTAAGTGATAACCAAAAATGAACTCATAAGTTTTGTTTGGGGTCATCTAAATATGGTGTGTACCAAGTTTGGTGAAGATCAGATGAAATATGTGCCCAAAGACGCAAAAAAAAAATTTCCAGGCGCAAATGGGCGTGGCCTATATCAGTCGAATCAGCTTCATCCATGGAACACACTGTATAAATATTGTTTTGCCAAAATGTAAAACATGTAATAACTGACCACATGGTGGCGCTATAGGTTTTAATACGTTAAGCATTTCCACATGGGACAGCTGTCCATAAAGTATGAACACTTCAGCACTTTCAGTTTTTGAGATGTCAACTTTAAAACATTCCTCACATAGACTTTCCATTATAAATTTGAATACTTAAAAAAACTTTTTTAAATGTAATACTTAAAAAAAATCTGCAAAACATGTTCCAATAAAGAAAAGTAATAGCATACATTCCTTAAGAAGATGTACATTTTGATGTTGAAACTAAGTTTGAAGGACAAACAGTACAGAAGTAGATAGACGCCAAAGAAACTATACTAAATAATAAAGATATAAAGAAAAAATAAAGAGTGAAGATAAAGATAACGTATTATTAACTTTGATTCCTGGCTTCTTGATTCAGGAATCTTTCATGATTCAGGTCAGGAATTTACTTATTTTTGTGAATGGAGGAAAGCTCGTTGTTTTTGTTTTCCGGTCCACAACTTTACAATTTTGGTTCATTCTCACCACTCTCATCAGAGAGCTTTTCAAATGTTTTTGGAGGAAAACTACCCACAGTATACTAAAATCAGACAATGTTAGCAACTAGCTGGTGGAGCATTTAGCTGCTTAAGTACCAGATAATTCCCCCCAGGAGCTGTGGAGACCAATAACAGAGATACAGTAAGAAGAGAGTGAATATTGGACTTAGATTCATTAGGTGGACACAAACACGACTCCAAATGAATGTTAATGTTTCTCCATATCCGCTGGATGTGTGAATTGGCAACTGTTTGCTAATACAATTGACAAATTACCTTGTGTTTACAACTTGGCTCCACTGACCCCAGCTGGCCAAAAAAAAAAAAATTATTGCAGATTTAAGTGCTTATCACATCCAGTGTCTCTGCTTGCCTGACAATGCTTGCAAACACACTTAAAATAAACCATAGCACCATTGTTTCTGCACTATCATGCTGAATAATAGATATAAAAATGAAAATATTACAGTAATAATAAACCATGGTTGTTTCTTTGAGGAAAGCCCCCTGATGCCACACAGTGGTAAACCACACAGCCTACACTGAAACTCTGCAGCACACTAACAACAGGTACATCTGTGTTGACATGGGTGAACAAGTGGAGCAGACACCAGTCCTGCAGCCCTGTCTTCACCATCCTGCCAATATACTGCATGTCTGACTCTGATAACATGTTATAAAATATTAAGATATCCACGCTGCATTCCCTAACCCCAATAGCAGATCGATCTATAAAGAAATGCCCCCAAGCAAAGAGGAAACAATAAACCTTATCGACGTCAAAAACAATCCTGGTCATCATTTGGCTTTTATTAACGTAAACTGGGATGCTATGGTAGAAAACAATGAACATTCAGAAAAAAATAAGGTTGTAAAGTGTTCTCATAAAAGTGAGCAGGATAATCTAAGTTTATAGATGATCATCAGGCTTATAGATGATAAACAAATAATCAATTTTTAAAGAAGTGTCTTGAAGCAAATAAATTTGACTGACACTGTTTTTTTCACACACACAAAAAAAGCACACTGTTTTATACACAATATTATTTTCTCTAAACCTATGAATAATAGAGCCTGCTAGCAGTCTCATTGAAGCTTAAGAAAAAAAGCACTCACAGATACTAAGACACACACACATTCATGCACGTACTGAGGGGTAAAAGCTGAAGAAGAACTGAAGCGAGAGATTGAGTAATAGGTGTAGCATGAAGGATTACAGACTCGCAATGGTAGCTATTACAACACACCAACTCTTGCCACACACGCACATGCACACGCACGCGCACACAAGAGATCAGAGTATAGGATCTGATGGTGAAAGGTTAAATTTTAATAGAGACAGAAGAGAAAAAGTGGAAGAAAGACGTACATGTCTGGAATTGCATACTCAAGGGCAATTCAGAGAGCGTTACATAATGCATAAAGACATTAAGTAAGAAAAACAGCTTAAAAAAACATTAAACACAAATTAAGATAGTGAAACGATTTAAATGTGCAGTGTGTACAATTTAGTAGAATCTAGCGGAACGGACTTGGCAGAAATGGAATATAATATTCATAAGTATGTTTTCATTAGTATATAATCATCTGAAAATAAGAATTGTTGTGTTTTTGTGAGCTTACAATGAGCCCTTTATATCTACATAGGGAGCAGGTCCTCTTCCATGGAGCTCGCCATGTTGTACCGCCATGTTTCTACAGTAGCCCAGAATGGACAAACCAAACACTGGCTCTCAATGGGCCCTTTTGCGTTTTTCACACATTTCGTGGCCACAAGTCTAGAAGAGCCGCACGATTAACGGCCAAATGACCAGGACGGAAATGTGATTTGAATGTGACATGAGATTTAAAAACTCTTATAATGTGAAATACAGAGAGATTTATCTGGCGGTGATAGGCTTAATCAGCATTGTGTGTACTTGTTTGGTAAGGGCTTGAATGTAATGGACGTTGATTTATATGTAAAAGTTCCACACTGCAGGTTTAAACAAGCACATGCAAAACTTTTTTAACTATCCTATTTCTTTAATTTCATTTTATCAGTACAGTCAATGACCCGCCTATTTTCCATCTTTTAATGATATCTTTTAACATTTCTCAACACAAAAACACGAGTGTCCTTGATAACTCAACAATATGACAGGTTAATGTTAAGGCCATCAGTTTTAATCATTTCTCCTTTGATTCTGAGAAAAAAAGGTTTTTTTTTTTTATAGCAGTAGACTAAGGAAGAGCATTGTGTTGTGGGCAGATGTGACGCGTTCAACTACTGTTTTGGGTTGTCTGCCATCAGTGGGCTTCATTCCGTTTTAAAGTTACACCATCCGCCGCAAGCCGAATACAAACTTGTGTGTGTGTGTGTGTGCATCAATGCTACTTTGAGGACGGGGTGATCAAACTGGACTTTACATTTCACATCCCTCATTTAATCCCTGCACTTGTCACTTTTATATATTTCATCAAACTGGGCTTTACATTATGCATTACATTCAACCTCCACTGTCACATAATTTAATTATTTATGCCCACTTTCAGAAAAGGACAGCAATATTAAATCTCAACATTTTTGAATGGAGTTCTGCACACAACAAGTCAGCTGGTCCTGTGGTATGCCCACTGGACTGACGCGGACCATTGACTGGACTGATAAAATTAAAATAAAGAAATAAAAACAAGGATAAAATCTTGTGATTAAATGTTGAGTAATGTAGCGGTTATAGTTAATAAAAATAAATAAATAATAAATAAATCTGTTTCAGACTTGAAGTAATTACACATTTTTCCTTCTCTCAGAATGTTAGCTGTCACTCACAGATCTGTCCTCCCTCCAGGAAAGCTTTACATAGTCCAACAACAAACTCTTTTACCTCTGGAGCGCTGCCACTGTGGGTGAGGTAGAAGATGTCAGACATTCTGCAGATATCTGACAGGTTTGCAGAGGATGTACAGAAGCTTGTCTGCAACATTAAGGCACCGCTAAGCAGCCAGACAAAACAGAAATAGTAAGAGGCAGTGGTCACATTGCGCAATGCCAGGTTTGGTTGACTGTTTTCCAGCAGGAAAAATTAAGATTTTCTATGGGTGGATATGAAGATGATTAGGAGCGTGGAAGGAGTGGTTTGGCTGCTAGGTACAGAATGAGAGATCTGCATGTGTTGTTGTTTTAAACACTGTGACACATGTCCAGGATTTCTGCCAAGACTCAACTGCCTGCTCTCAGTCCATGTACTATATGTGTGTGTGTTTGTGCATGTGCGTCTGTTTTTTTTCCAAGTATTTCTGTGCAGGAGTCTGAGTCACCACCACCAAGATGTCCAGGGTGTGAACCTAGCAGAGCCAAATCCAGCCTGCAGTCCATTAGCTGTTATTACCAAGAAACACAGCACAAACAAAGAACACAACACCCACACGGCAGGCCCTTTAGCACCAATTATCAGCAGACAATGCCTTTTGTATTTAGTACTCACATGTTAATTGAGGCTTTAATCAAATGCCAGCAGCTCTTAATCATATTCATGCGGGAAGTAAAAATAAAGTCAGTGTTAGAATGTCAGTCTAGGGTTCAAATGGACAGAAAACGAGACAGACACACTGGTAGACAGACAGAGAGGTCAAACAGACAAGAAGAAAGATGCGCTAAGCAGCGGGCACACTTGCTGCACCATCGACCTGCCGGTGAAGCTCCAGATCTGCAGGCTGTCTCCGTGATTGGATCCATCATTAACATGGAGACCCTAGAGGCCTGAGACCTACCCTGACCATCAAGTGATTTTCAGAAACATCATCATCTACGGTCTAGTCCTGCTCTATGTGAAAAGTGCTCTGAGATAACTTCTATTGTGATTTGCCGCTTTATAAATAAAACTGAATTGAACTGAATTGAATTGAAGTTTTGGCAGGTGAACAGGAAGATAAATCTGATTGACCTCACCTGCTCCCTGCTTACTGTGCCTTTCTTTCTGTTCCTAAACACGGTGCTTAGTTTTTTAAGGTTTGTACTGAATGAGATTCAGATGCTGAGAAAAAAAAACACGTTGCGAAAGATAGAGTTTGTGTGTCTGTGTGTGTTTTGCGAGGGGACAATAATGACTTTCAACAGATTTGGAATCGGTGCAGCAGTCTGTGTAGGCTGCCATATGTATGAGCACAAAGGCACACAGGAATGTTGGAGGGCAGATAATACACTGACACTCCACTCAAGTATCTGGTAAAGACACACACACACACACACACACACGTTTGTTTTTAACACTATGTGGCAGGCAAAGGCACCAGCTGGTGAAACCCACTCAACACTCTATTCACTGAGAACATGTGACTGGGAAGAGGAGGAGAGAAGAAAAGGAGGAGAGAGAGAGAGTGAAAGGGAGGGAGGAGCAAGAAGGAGAGGCGCAGGTGGAAACACTTGTCTTCAGGGATGTGCAGTTTAATACAAACAAAATATGAACATACTAAGGGAGGTTTTCACAGAGCTGAGAAAGAGGTTCAGTCCCGTTCTGGACCCACTCCGCCTTTGTTTAATATGTGGAGGGTTCACTGTATTACCATTAGGGCAGTCCTAAATCAGCCAGACTACTGTATAAGACCCCATTTACAACATGTGACCTGCATCTGGATACATTATCTGGATAATAACATCAGCTCCATGGGTCTTTGCATTTGCATTTTTTAACTGTTTATTTGTGTTAATAAATGTTCACATTATCTCAATTCTGCTCACATCATGTGATCGGATCTCAATATGCAAACTACATCTAGGTTAATGGAAGCAATGCTGCCGCTACGGCTCAACGTCTTTTACCTTTGCAGAGGAAGGGTTAGGCATTTATTTTTTAATTAATTTTTATGGGGGAAGTCTTGCTAGCGGCTGCTACTGCTTGTAGGGTTTGGGGTTTTTGTTGTTTTTGCTGGGCAACTTGAGCTAGTAGGAAGAGGCAGATTCTCAAGGACGTAGCCGCCTGTATGGATTGTGTTTACGCCTGGCTGAAATACACTCACAATGTATTTGTCAGCCACCTCTAGATGCGGTCTGGCCAATCTGGTCACTTTCCGATCTCAGTGTGTTCTGTGTGTCTAGATTACATAGTAATGCCAAATATACGTAGGGTCAAAAACCCTCAAACAGCAAGTATTCACTGATGCTGAGTTATCATTCTCTTCTAAACCTAACCTTTAAGGAACGGTTTAAAATCTTGTGATCTATCCAACTCAAATACCTGTATGCTAATATTAAACTGGAGATTATTTTAGCTTAGCATAAAGACTGGAAGCAGGTGGAAACAGCTAGCCTGGCTCTGCCCAAGTGGAACATTTGTTTTTGTGGGGAGTTATATTCTTTTTTAAAGGCAAGAAAACATACTTCTTTTTTAGTTGCACTAACACACCTTTAGCTACAAATCACAGAATATAAAGGCTAAGCTAGTGAAGGTCAAATCAATGGAATCATTACTCTTTCTAGCTAAATTTGATTTGTCTAATACCCTATATGTACACATCAGTCAGTTTAAATGAGAATGACATGCAGATTGTATTTAGTTAACAGCTGAATGAGCAAGGTTATTACCCGTATCCACGGTGATGGATGTCTTCTACTTATAGTGGAAAGCGTCTCACGGTTTATCTGTTTATTTATACTTCCCCTTTGATGTGGAGTGTTCTCCACAGCTGCAAGTGTGACCTAATGCAGAGTGTGTCTAGTACTAAAGGGCCACACATACACATACACACGAGCTGTTTTGTTGTTGTTTCGTCACCACAGATTTTATTTTTAAACTATAGAAGAAGTGCAACACAATTTGACAACTCTGACAAATCAGCTGGGTTTAGGCAACAAAGATTTAGTGAGCATGCGAGGGTGTGTGTTGGAAACAAGAGGCTCCAGCAACAGATTGCTGTAGAGAAACTAATAAATCTTAGATAATAAATTAGGCGGTGAATATTCTTTATTAGACACTTCAGCAATGTAGCTATTGGCTGTCAAGTGACGCAGATGCCAAACACCAGGAAAGAAACTCCATGATGCTGCTGCCATCTGCAGGCAAAAACCTGCACAGCCACAACTCCACGAGTGCTCATCTGCCCCCGAGGACAAACAGATGGACTGTGAGGAAGCACAGGGGAAAAGAAACTCCTAAACTTCACAAACACACACACACACACACATACAGTACACACATCAACTTCAAACTGTAATGAAGGCCAGAGAGGAGGCACGGGTATTAATGAAGTCGAAACATAACTAATGATGCATGGCTCTTCCAGCTGGGAGAGAAATACGACTATAGAGTGCTTCAATTTGAATACTAATGAATATTCATTCAAAGCTGTTCTAGATAAGAAAATGTGGATTGCAAAATAATTATTTGTGTATGAGTGTGTGTGTGTTGACAAATATGTGCATGCGTGTATGTAAGCATCTAAGGAGCGAGTTGACACCAGGTATAGACTTCACACATCTCCAGTTTGAGAACTAACAGGCATGCATGCATATGAGATGGACTTCAGAGTTGTAATAAATACCAGGCAACTTAAGGACAGGCGCTGCGTTTCCAAGACAGATGGTTAGATATATATGTTAAAGTTCCCATCCAGACATGTTTGACTAGTAATTCCTCTGATATGTTTTTTTTCTTCAGCAAAACAAGTTCAATAAACTACTTAAAAACACAACTTCTCCCTTAAAAAAAAAGTGTTTAAATGCTGGCTTCCAGGCTAGTTGTGATGTCACTAAATCATGCTCATATGTACACGTGTTAAACTTACATTTAAGGTGAGCACAGAGAAACTTTCTCTCTTCAGCAGATGAATGTAAAAGTGTCAAACTCTGCACATACTGCGCATTATCCTGTGTGAAGTGATGCAACAATAAGCAAAACACATTTTTAAGTGTGAAGATGGACTTAAATATAAATAAAAGTATTACACACACATATATGTGTGTGTGTGTTTTAGCATAATTCATTTTATTGTCACGTGTCAAGTGTCAAGTGTAGAGCCAACTAATGACAATCATGGCAGTAATATGTCCATCAATCAAAACTATGAATCTGCTGACATACACCTGACCTAAAAGCTCAGGAATAAACACACAGCAAGGACAAATGTTCTGCAGTTAACAGAGTGAAACGGCTTTCCTCCACAATATTTATATACACACAGTGGATGAAAGGTGGGAAAAAAAGGCCAGAGAATGACATGATGCGCTCCATACTAAAAACAGTGTGTGGCTGTTGCCTGCTGTGTCCATTGACTTTGAAACAGTTGCCTGCACCAAACAGTGAGGACCAGTAGAGGGCAGATAAACACCAGTAAATTCACAGCTACTGTAGTTCTAAAAAAAAGAAATTGCATCCAAACTCATAATTGTCCCTCAAAGCAATCAAAGTAAGGTACGTATTTTTTCTACATGTCATTTTTGGGTCTTGAAATACACTGCAAACAGATTAGTTTCATAAGTAAGCAGCCAAAAACACATAAAATTATATATTCCAATACTATACATTATGTATTTCCCCAGTGTGTTTACCTCAACTCTGAATAAGTTAGGTTATGGAAAGGCTGGCACCCACATCACATAAATATTTAAAACCATTATATATCTTGGTAATAACTTCAGACAAATCATAGCAAAGCAATTATTTGTGCTGACTTTCCTTAGATTAATGTCTAGCCTCAGTTTGCTGCTGTCTGCTTTTATATACAGTTAATTATCTCGCCTGCAGAAAATACAGCAACGGTGTGATAGTTCCATTAGATAATAGAGTTAGAGGGTAGATGCAGCTGAGATATTTACTGGTCCCTATCAGCCTGCAGCCCAGTTTCTTTAGACTTAGGGGTCAGACTTCTGCTTTGCTCTTGGCATTGGACTCTGTCAATTTGTATCAGTTCAGTGTTGTGAGATGAGAAAAAGCTGATCACGGGAGGACACAGGCGCACACATTATACCGATTAGTGATTCTTTTACAGAATAAGAAGATGAATCAATGAGGATAAAAACTTTCTAAATCTTCTTTATGCTACAGTCAAAACAAAAATGAAACAGTAGATATTAAACTCACAAACAACCTGTGGGAGGGCCTTACGTATTCCTTTGGATAAATCCAGGGATGAGACCAAGGAGAGATGGACGAGGGGGCAGACCAAAGGGAGACAAGACTGACAAATACACAGCGAGAGATGAACAGAGGGATGGATCACTGGACCATGAGGTCCACAAATAATCCACAGGGGAGATTCTGTGGCTTTCATGTTGTTTTTATTGCCGGGCAGCAAAGTCGACTAAGCCTAATGTTGGAAAAGAGGAGCGCCAAAATCACATGCTGCACCTCCTTCAAGGCATCAAAAATCACTCTGCGGGTGAGGAAGGTCTCTGATATCCCTGTAGTGCCTGTGTCGACGTGAAATCTCGCTATCGCCTCGCTTTTGCTGCATCTCGCGCCACTCCGGTCTTACATGTTATCATCTAACACAGGCCCTCAGTACATCCTCTGAAGCCTCTGTCTCTCTTCCTCTCGCTGTCAAACCCAACCTCTTGGCTGCTTGACTGCCCCCCCCCCCACCCCCACCCCACCCCCCGCCTCCCTCTCTCTCTCCCTCTGTCTGTCTGTCTGTCCATCTGAAGGCAGGCAGCAGGTGTTTTGTGACTCGAAGATCAGAGAGCCTCAGAGAGATGGAGCCCCTCTGAGCCAAGCTGCCTGTGTAGGAGGAGGAGAGAAAATCTACGCTTCCATTTTCAGAGTCTGAACCAGTGCGTGTGTCTTATCCATGTTATATGTTCATGTACGTCTCCCACAGGCTGAATGAAGAGACTTTTTTATTAAGAAGCTTGCTGCTGAGTCGAGGTGTCACTAGGGAGAAAGGCAGTGTGGGTGCACACATGTATGGACTAAACCAGGAGGGGAAGAGAGAGGAAGGGTGAGATAAAACAAGGTCCATTCAGTGCATGAAACATGCAGCCGGAATATTAAAATACAGTATGACTTTGCAGTGATTATTAAATCAAACCTTTTTGAGGTGACCCAATTTCACAGCACCCTTCTCTCTGACCTAAAACTAGTTTCAGTGATGCTGACTCAAACACATTACTGCTCTCCTCTCTCTCTCCCTTTCATTCGGAGAGTAGTTTTCCTAAATTATACTTAATTAGTCTCCGTGTAGCTGCAGCAACAATTCCTACGTTAATGATGGGAACATTCTGAACACCAAACCCATCTCTTTTCTTTCTCAAGTGTTCACCTTGTCTCCAAGCTGCAGGAGTAAATGGCGGACCTGCCTTCATTATGCATTCTAAATTTAAAAACAGACACAGAAACAGCGTTGCTTCCAAGTTGTGGGCGGATGGCTGCATGAAGTGCAACATTCATTTCTACAGTATATGACATAATTCTCCCTCTAAAAAACATATTGCCGGGTCCCTTCTGACTTGCTTCTATGTTTGCTGTTTGTTGTTTTATTGGTAATTAATACAATTGAAAAGTCCACATCTGCTGACAGAGCTTGTGAACATAGTGGAGCATTTAGCAGCCACATATTTCCTTTAAGAGTTGGTGAAGACCAAAAATATAGCTGAACGGTGAGTGACTATTGGTCTTATTTCCCCCGGGGGGCCACAAACACAACCCCAAATCAATGCTAATGTTGCTCCATATCTGCTGGATGTGTAAATCGGCCACTGTATGCTAGTTGAAGTTGAAGTCAGTTTGTGTCAGTTTATCAGTTATTGCAGGTGCAAGTTGACATGAACCACACATCAATGGTTTTGTGACGGAATAAGCCTGAGACCTTCCCGGTTGGTTTCTCCATCCACTCTGCCATCCTGTTGCCCCCGTGTACTTCATTTCTGTGTTTCCTCTTCATTACCAGTCTCTCTTCCCCTCATGGCTTCTCGTGAGCCATTAACCAGAGGGCTCAGTCTGGTGTGTCTGATGAGGACAGCTGCTGGGTTAAATGACCCATCTGTATCTAAATGATATAATCAGTCCTAATAGAACAGGGAAAGATCAGTCCCATCGCTGTCAAACATCGGAAGACAAGAGGTCACCTTCACTGTGATTTAGGCACAGTCCACCTGATTGGGAATTCACAGAGAGACTCGCCTGAAGTTGTGCAACTCTCTATATAGGGTTGGGTCTATGTGTGTGTGTGTGTGTGTGTGTGTGTGGTTTAGCAATGCATTAAGTGTCAAGAGTGTTGTTTGTCTTTCAATAAGCGTCGTTTCAGTCATGTTCTGTGCTACAGTGATGAAATTTGGAGGCTGCCACAGACTCTGCTCAGAAAATGGAGTGTATGGGAATTATTGATGGGAAAGTGTTTGCGCCCTGCACCCCAAGGGGATAATTCATCAAAAAGTGTCACTGCAAAGGTCACACAGGCATAAGGGCATGCTGAACTAGACTCTAACCAGGGTGGTTAGAGAGACTGCCCCAAGAGAGCCACATGCCCTGCCAGACTCCCACTTGAGCAAAACCCAAGCCTACACCTGCCAACTCAGACAAAAAAAACAACCAAACACCTAAAAAGTGAGCCAAAAAGTACAATAAAATACCTCCTACTCTCTAAACTCTTTCCCCTCTCTCTTTTTTTCTCTCTGACTTGACAGCTTCTCCGTTTGCGCTCATGTTACATGTTTCACAAGCTTGATTTGATCCTCACTAAGAGCACTAATAGCAGCTTTGATCATGACAAGTGCAGCACTTACACTACACTACTATAATCACTAACTCTTCTAATGTAATCCCTCACTTCTCTTGACACCATCTACAGCTTCCTTAAGGAGCTCTCTCCGTCTGTCTATCCAGCAGTGCTGACGCTGAACTCTCCACCTCTCTCTCTACTCAATTTTCAGAGTTCCCTCTCACGCTCTCTCTGTGCTTCTTAAGTGCTTTCACTCTTGACTACTTCTGCTGAGTGGGTGTGTGTACGTACGTGTGTGTGTGTGTGTGTGTGTGTGTGTGTGTGTGTGTGTGTGTGTGTGTGTGTGTGTGTGTGTGTGTATTAGACACCTTTGTCTAATGATATTGGTATGATGGTGGGAGGGGGGGGGGGTCACAGGATCTAAAACAGAGATGCTGGGCAATGAAGTAATGGAAAATAGTTTTTTCTCTGTTACTCAGTATCGCTTTCTGTGTTTCTGCTCCTCTCACCATGTGGGCAGGGAGCCAGAGGTGAAGCGGGGTGAACTGCATCGCACAATAACAACACAGTGATGAGAGACCAGACACTCAGCAGACTCTGCAGCAATTAAACAGAACTGACAATGTAAGCACGGACGCACACTACACAGACAAACATCTTTCAGAGCAAAAAAAAAAAAAACAGATGTTAGACTGAGTTGTATTGATTCCTAGAGGACACTGAATTCATTGCCTGTAGGTTTTCTCCTAACAAGCAGCTCATCTATCCTCCTTCATTGTAAACACAACGGTTATGTAAGACGCAGAGGACAGGGAACTTGTGAAAGTGTGCATGTGTGTGTGTGTGTGTGTGTGTGTGTGTGTGTGTGTGTGTGTATGTGTGCGGATGGCTGCATGAAGTGCATGAAGGATTTGTGTACAGTATGTGTTCTCACACAAGTGTATGCTTTCTTTGGTAATTGAACATAACTCTGCAGAAAAGAGCCCGACTTGGCTGAATTCACACAATCACCCAAAGGCTCATGGGAGATCAGTGGGCGGACAGGTATGGATCTGTGACAGGAGGAGGACGAGGGCGGGTGGGTTGGATTAGGTTCACTCTCTAACACACTTTAACGCTCTGGTTCTCTCAGTCTCTCGTAGGGATTCTTTCTCTTCTTCTCTTCAAAATAACTGTACCTGTTCTGAGTGGTTGACTTTTTTTGAGAGGTTCATGTTCAACAGTTAAACACATTTCTAAACACTCTAACGGACATATCATTATCTGTACATACTGTGGGTGAAAAACCACTCTAGGTAGTGAAGAACACTGTATTAGGATCACAGTGATTGCTAAGTTTTTACACAGTGATCAATGTTGAATTCTCAGTTTGTAAGCGACAAACATACGTATAAATATTATAATTCATTTCTGCCCACTCTGTTCCGGTAGATGCCACTAAATTCTACACACTGGACCTTTATTTGTGGTAGTTCAATCCTTTTAATATGTAATTAATAGACCCTGAATTGCTACAGGTAAACTCACATAGAGTTTGGATTTTATCGATGCAAACAGAGAAAACATATTTGTTGGATTTATTTAATTCAATTCTCTTGGCACTTTTGTGTTATCTACACCTCATTACTCAAACGATAAACTTAACCAGGGATAATTCTCTGACTGAAGTCAAGTACACAGTGTGCACAGATATTTTGAGGGGCTGTTGCTCTAACCTGAAAAAGCACCAAAATGTACCTGAGTGGTGTAAAATATGGTCATTTAACTAACCACAAATCAATTTTAAATTTGTAAATTGTTTTAAATTTTAAAGATTAATGAACTTAAAAAAAACTGCACACTGTTAGTGTAAGTTAACACATTATTGCAGTACTAGTTTAAGCAGCAATATGATTTTGCGTCTTGAGCTTAACGTTGCCATCTATCAATTTGATTGTAAAAGACGTGTATTTCTGTAGGCGTTTTCGTCCTTGTGGACTCTGATGTTGCTGCCTCCCTCTCTATCTCTTCCCTGTCAATCTCCATATCCTCCCATCCTGTTTTAATGTCCTCCCTTTCTGCTTCTGTCTGTGTCCTTTCTATTTTACTCTCCAAGTCTGCACTGTTCTCGGCATTATCTTTTGGGTTTGGCTCACCATCCATGAAATACAGTTACAGAGAATGTTTCAGAGGTCTTTTTAAAGACATTATTGTTGATAAGCGTTCAAATAATGAAAGCATTATTATTGTTGTGCTGAAGGCAAGATCTTATCTCACTATTAAGGTATATACAAGCTCGCTGGAGAGTTTGGATGATGGAGCTGCCCCCGAAAGAAATGTTTTAGGTTCCATAATGTACCTTTAAGAATAGCGTTGTCCACAGCATTTATCTTTCTCTTTATCCCACTCGTACATGGCTCTTTCATAGTAACTCTCTCACACTCAGCCATTATCACCCTCATATGTACCTGTCTGATGTGTCTCTTGATGCTCAGCATGCTCTCTCTGGTCTGGAGCCTTGTGTTTGCGCCTCATACTTAAATTATTAGAATCAGAATTAAGAATACCATTGTCCACAGCATTCTCCATTCAAAATCATTTCTGCATGGTAGAACAACTGTTTAAAATAGCAAGTACCTTATAAACTTTGCCAGTTCAACAGTTGCAAAAAATGCACTAATACAACTGAACACTTTAGTGTAGCCAGTTGAATTTTCATGGATGTGATGCTGACAGAGGCTTGACTCAATTATTCCTGGCGAAGCCAAGGAATTAGGCTGGAGTAGGCTATATCTAGTTTTGTATGTAAAACTATGTACTAGAATACAGAACAACATGTCATATAGGATTTCATGGACATATTTTCTGGCCTGACCATCCTATATTTGACTATAGCTATTAGAGGTATTGATTACCAGGCTTTACCCAACACAGAGCTCCAACCTCTAAACTGGAGCTTCTGGGGTTAGTCCCCTACAGAAAAGCACTCTCTTTAACATTATGTTGAAGATGAAACTCATTTACAATACTATGCACAGATATAATATACTGTGTTTTTATCATTGATTGAAATATTCATTTGTAGTTAGCTGTTAGCCTACTTCCAACTTTTTAAAAAATGTAGTGAAATAATGAAATGAAAAAATAAGGCAACTTCCATGAGCTACATCTGCTTGTTAGTTGAAAATTCATCAAAACCTGAATGAAACATGTTCAAGAACATAGCTAGAAAGATGCTAACGTGGGCGTTTGGCCTGCCAGGCATTCGGCATCTAGCAACTTTTCCTGCAGGCTTTAGCTACTTCCCACTGAAAATAGTTGGCAACACTGCTTGGTTGTGTGAGGGCTCCAGGTGGTCTTTTGAAGTTGTGGAAATGATTAACAATGAATGGTATAATCAATGGGATGCCCTATGAATAAAAACCTACACATGCTTCCTAACAATGCACAGCTTGTCACATTTGCATCACATCATGCAATATTGCCTTATATACCACATGAACCAGTCTTAGCTAGCTAGCTAGCTGGCTAACATATAGGCAGCAGGCTACATGCAAGATAACTCCTCAGTTTCAACCATTACATTAAGTGTACATTCTGTAGAGATACAGGGATTAGGTTAGGTTGGTCTGGTTTGCACACGCTACGTAGCACGTCCTTGATCTCACTGGTGATTTCTTGAGCTGTATTAAAACACAAAAAGAACAGCTCAATTGCAAAAACACAAAGAGAAGTAGCACAGCTCTTTCTCCTTTCATCAGCCTCTGTGACAGGCCTGTGTATTTGATGCTTCACAGAGACGAAGAAACAAACAAACAAAATAATTCTATAAAGGTCTCATCAAACCATGCAGGAGGTAATGAAAAAATGTGTTTGTGTGTGCATACATGTGTGTCTGTATGTTTTATTCAAACACCACAATGATTGCTATTGTTTCTCATCTCTTCTCTTTTCCTTACGTCCTCTCTGCTATACAATGTGGACAAAATAACAAAAACACCTTACTGTACAATGCAGCCTCTGTGTCTTCTTGTGACCACTGTTCCCTATTATCCACGCAGTATTCTAGTGTGTATTGTATGTCATTGATTTTACCATTTCCCCTTTCCACAGTCATAATTTGGAGTGCCTGTAACTGATGCAACAGTTCAAGCAGCTGTATTCTCGCCTCTTTGTACTTTCAGGTTTGCTTATGTTACCTTGGAAAGTCAATTAATTCAATGGCGACTGTCACACCTCTATTAAAGCTGACACATAAATTAATATGACATTCATGTGGCTAATTGTGATTTACAGTCTCCATCACTGCAAAATAATGTAATGCTTTAAGGGACAAAGCATGACTAAGTTGACTAAACATATTTGACAGTGTCAATTTTATTTTATTTTAATATTTGTTTTACAAAACTGGCGATTAGTGCAGTTTTACTGTATATTGGATTGATTTTCTGTTACTTTATCCATCTTCTTTATATTCTCCTTCCTGCATCACTCCTCCACTGCTTTCTCCTACAACATAAACCCTGTGCTGTTCTCTCCTGCTGCTCACCCTCCTCTTTTTTCTGCACAGGTGACAAAGAAGAAGCAGTAGCATGAGGTGAGGCATGCAGGGCAGCAGTGGAGAAAAAAGAAACTCTCAAGGCTTCATAACTTTCTTTTATCCATAATATATAGTGTGGCTGATATTAAATGCAGCCATGCTGCCCATTGTTCCCAATTCACTAAATCTCCTGGCTTCACTGTGAAGCACTCCTCCGCAGAACCATTTCCATTCCAAAAGCCTCCAAAAACTACTTTACCCATGAATAAGGCTGGGCTCTACCCCTGCAGCACTAAAAGGATGCTTTGGGTTATTTTCTCTCCTATGTTCATTTATCCATCCCCCTCTTATCGACCCATCTCTGCCAACCAATTTTGCCCATCACACCCACTATCTATGACTCAATCTTCTCCCTCCCATCCCTTTTCTTTCTGCTTCTTAACTCTTGACACACAGTTTGGAGGGATGGCCAAGGACAAAGGAAGAGGAAGATGGGGGGGAAAAAAATGCAAAAGCGGCTGGAGAGAGACAGAAGACGGTTTAATTGAGAGGAGGCACCGAATAAAACGACAAGCATTCACAAAGAGCTGCAAAGATAAATGATGCAGTGAATTAAATGCATGATTTGAGCAGTTTGTTGCTCTCCTGCTGCTTCTCCCCACTCACTCTTCTCTTCTTAAATTCTTCAGCACATACAAATACCCTCTGTCTGTTTCTCTCTGCAGAAAACCATAGTCACATCCTCCTATTCTACCGGATCAGGAGAAATATTCCTTCTGATTCATGCAGAAAGAGTGAGGGGCAGGAGGTGGTGAGAAAAGGAGCTCACCCACTCATGAACACACACAGAAGCATCCTCAGAGGATGTCGGAGAGTTTTACATGGTTGATGTAGCCAACCTCTATATTAGCATAGATAGAGGACAGTTAGTTTCCCTGTGTGTTTATTGGCAGATTACCTCAGGGGAGAACCAAAATATTCTGACAGTCTCCAAACAAGGATGGATAAGGAGAGCTGTCGCTGCAGGAACAACTGCTATTTCTATACTGCTGAGGTGACATGTTTACTGTAAGGGATGACCAAGGACAGATGACAGGGACAGGTCACTGCATGATGCTGGACATACATACTCAAGAAACTAAGAGGGATAGCAGGGATGGTAAAGGTGAGGCTTTGAACGATGATGGCGATCATCACGTTTGATCGAGGTCCTGAAGACTTTTCTGAACAATGAGAATGAATACGTTCAATTAGGGAAGTAAATTATTAATCAATTATATAATTTCCATTAAATTTAATCTATTAAAAATATATTAACCAATCATGCAGAAGGTGAGGGATGTGTGGTGTAACTGTCAGAAAACTCTGTTGTGCCACTAGGTGGTACCTCTCACTGTTTAATGAGATGGAGTTACATGTGTGTTTGCTGACCACCCGTAAATTGTAAAACAAATGCACCTCTCTGCCATCCAAGGAAGAAAAAAGTCGCAGCATGCCTCGCTCTGCTAACTCTTGCAATCGTGTTGATGAACACTGCAATAAAATTGTGAAAATTCCACAGATTGGCTGTCTGCTGGCTGTCTGGTTTAGCTAGCTCTCTGAGGCTCATGCTAATACTAAACTAGCATCTTCAACAAAAAAAATTTATATAATTATTACATTATATTATCTTATAATTCAAGTAACTTGGTGTTTACTTAATTTGTTCCTTAAATCCCTAATTTACTCTTTTGCAATGAACATACATAAGTTATGTCAGTGGTTAAAAATTTTTTTATTATGGAAAAATATCCACTGTATTTCATTAATATTTAACAGTCAATCGATTATTGAT
Source organism: Scomberomorus guttatus (assembly GCA_038419695.1). Classification (NCBI taxonomy): domain Eukaryota; kingdom Metazoa; phylum Chordata; class Actinopteri; order Scombriformes; family Scombridae; genus Scomberomorus; species Scomberomorus guttatus. Next base: position 15,558,528 of record CM076458.1, read on the forward strand.
TGTTACAGTAACTTAATGAATGGCCGACTTAATTGATTAAGAGAATTGCTTAAAATTCCCTACATTTAGTTGACTAATCAGTTAATTGACCGATAGTTTTAACTCTAAAATAGATAAAGAAAATTTGCTTTTATTATTATTTGAGATTTTGTTCAATTTTAATTTATGTTTTTTGTTTGAAAATTCTGTTCCTGTATTACTTATATTTCTATAAATAGTGTTTATTAAATATGATACTATGAATTTACATCATAAGGGTCAGCCTTTAAAGGTTTTGTAGGCTCTAGTTCTTGAGTGAAAGCCCTCTTACTCCAAGGTGGACATCTGGTTGGCGTGTGTTTCTGTTTCTGATTTAAAGTGGCAATCTCAAAGATCTCTGTTTTGTTCTCTTTGGCGGCACCATATGGCGATAAGCAGTAATTAATAAATTACTCTTACTGACTTTTTACTCGCAAAGCTTTTATTGCACTTACAGTAACGTAACAAGTGTAGTTGTCATCAACTGGAGTACTTCACCTGGTTCACTGTCCTCTGCTCCGCTGTGTGTGCAGCACACACACACAAGGAGAGCAGTAGAGAGGAGAGGATATAGTGTGACCATAAAAGACAGCAAAACGCAGCAGGGGCTGTTTATTTATGTTATTTACTTAATTTATGTGCACTTGATTCATTTCAGCACAGTGTGAGAGTCTTTACTGCGTTTTACTGTCATTTATGGCCGCGCTACTTTGTCTCCTCTCCTCTGCTTTGAGGAGCACCGAGGGGCAGGGCTGAGCCCTCCGTGTATGTGCTGCACACACAGCACAGCACAGGAGAGACACGCAATAAAAGCTTTGTGAGTAAAAAGCCAATAAAAGTAAGTACGAGTAATTTATTAATTACCGCTTATCGTCAAGATAAGCCGCTTCACACACAAGTGAATGAAGAGTGAATCTGTTGCATTAGCTCCACTGATTTGAATGCATGGTGGGAAAGTCACCACCGACACCTGCTCTTTAATAATCATATACTGCAAATGCAAGGGCTTTCATCAGTGGGTGCCATAGGCTCAATCACCATTGTGTTAACTCATTCAGCGATAGATAGTGACTTAACAGACATTTATTTAAATGAAACTCTTCGGGGACCTTCGAGATTGCCACTTTAGGTACAACATCTTTTCCGAAAGACAGAAATAGCTTTTGCAGTAATGGAAAGCAACTCAGACACTGATCAGCTGACAGGATCGGACCATGCGTGTGTTTGTGTTTGTATCTGTGTGCGTGTGGGCGTGAACGTGTGTGTTTGCGCGTTGCTCATAAATCCTGAATGAAGTTCCTATTATTTCCTGTATCTCTCGAGTGAGATTAGTTCAATCCAAACAGGCATGCACCCAAGGCTATACACTCAAATCTTAAACAAACACACACATACAACACTGTGCACAAACACACAAACCAGACGTAAAAAACGAGTGGGTGAACGATGACAGCAAAGAGACGCACAGGGAGCGAGCAGAGAGATCCAGTACAGAGGGAATAAGTGTCATGTTTCTGACAGCGAGCATTACTGATTGTAAAAAAATAACCTCCTCTTATAGGAAATGACGCTTTTTCATATGACACACACACACACACACACACAACCAGTCAATCAATTTGTAGAAGTTTACTTTCTCATGGTCATTATTGCCTTCATCTTGAGGATGGGAGGATTATAACAGTCTTAAGAGTTCATATTAACAAACTAAAGTTGTATTAACAATGCGAAAGATGTTAGTCGCACTATAATAAAAGAAACACTGATAAGCGCAGATATCACAAAAGCTCTTTGTATGCAGTATGTAGGTGTGCGGTTCTCTATTTGGGTGTCACAAAGATTATAATTTAAAAGGCAGGAAAGAAAGAGTAGAAGTGTGACATTTGAGCACAAAGCCCATCCTGCCACCTACTGTACTTTGTGTGTGGGACAGCGTTTCTCAGACTTTGCCATCTCGTTAGTTTTTTAGATTAACTCCCTGTGTAGCAGCTTCCTGCACACTGACTGTATAGTAAGGCATACTGTTGTGTAGTGTAGGAGGAAATGGGAGACCAAAATAGAAAAGAGCTTGTACATACAACAAAACACACCAACTGTGTCTTTCCAAGACGATGTATGTACGGTAAGCATTCTCAAAGCTACAGGTACTTATAAAAACAGATAATATGTGAAATACATTTGCCTTGCCATTATTATACTTTAAACTCATTACGAAACAACTACTGTAAGTATCAAATTAGTAACTACAAATATTCATTGAAACAGCCAGGGCAGATTTCTGCAACAGGAACACAATTTGTGTCCAATTTCAACAATTTGTATCACCACTGGAATTAATGTATATGAACGAATATATAAATGAATCAGTTCATTTTCATGTCCAGTCAAAAGAACAGCCTACCCCTTCAGGGTTATAAGAGACCACCCAAGTAGCAATTGCGGGAATTCCTGATATTATATATATGAGTATGTTGTATATGAGTATGTTCATTCACAAAAACCCTTCAGGTATACATAAACATATGTCATATGTCACCTCACTGTGCCAACCAACAAGTGCTGCATCATAAATCAAACAAAGAAAGCAAAAGAAAACCCAAGCAGACACAAAAACCCTAAATGTTGGGCGTGAACTATAGGTTGCATTCTTATGTTTGTCCCAAGCTTTGCAATTAAAACTGTTACTGAAAAAACTTTATTTTCAAATAATCATTTCACACACAGATATTGGTAAGAGGGACATTGGAAAACAAAATGAGAATTGAAATTGTGGGATTTTATATGATTAGAGGTGCAGTAGGGTTATTTAACAATTGCAATTGTATTGTAGCATCCTGAGTAGATCTGTGTGCAGTTGTGTTATAGGTAAGGTAATTTACTTCAAAGTGTCATGCACCAAAAGGTGCCCAGCCCACATGGGCTTACAAGACAAAAGAACAAATATAATACACCTCCATACATGTCAATCAATGTCAAACCAAATATGAGCACAATCCTGCTCCTTAGACATTTCAGCTATAAAACATAACTTAAGCATATCTGAGGCACAGACTGTGCCTTTAACACATCAAACATAAAATGCCCTCATATGCTGTTGGTAAGCAACACAAACTGAGCTAGGTGAAACACTTTGTCTGTAACCAGGTACCGAAGTCTTCATTCATCAGCCATAGAAAACAAATCAGGACACTCTGCAGACATTTTAAGGAAAATGCTATATCTAAGATTGTGATATAATGGACTATAGAGGTCATTTTCAACCTCTCCCAAATCACACAGGTAACACTTTCTATTCTCCTCTGGAATTGAGTAGAAGCGTCTGGTTTCCACCGCCAGAGGCAAGATACCACATCTCAACTGAGCACAGACAGACCTCTGTGCTCTGGTCAGGTTAAGGGTGATGTAGTGCTCAGGATGGTAAATACACTTAATCAGACTGTATGTTCTCTGTTTTGGTTTACAGAAAAATTTCTTCTGATCATTTCTGTTCATAATTTTCAAATAGTAATGTTTTAATTTGACTAACACAAGATAATTTATACACACATATATATATATATAGTTTTGGGGCCATTTTATGCACACCCAGAAAACAGTGCATAGTTTTGTGCTGAACTGTGTCACATTTTGTTTGCTTACAATAACCCCAGACCCCTGCACTACAATCTAAAATAGGGCAGACACAAGATTTATACAACTGTGTATAGGTTTTATAACCAAGATCCCTACATAGCTTAACCTTATTAAGGACAGCTCCCAGTGCCCTACCTGCAGAGTCTGATAAGACTTTTATTCCTTCTTCAAAGGTAAGATGGTCATGTAGAGTAAGTCCTAAGTGTTTGAAATACTCAGTGTATGACAGAGGTGTTGAGCCAAAATGAAATTTAAACTTAAACTGTAATGCTCCCTTCTGCCTGAAATGCATGAGTTTTATCTTTGTTTATCTTCAATCTCCACTTATTACACCAACAGCACACAATATTCAACAAACTTTGAAGATCATTTTCAGTCTCTGCAAGGAGGACTATATCATCTGTGTATAGAAGAGTGCCAACTGTAAAATCACCCAATCTGACGCCAAAAGCTGCTTGCTTAATTTCTAGTACTAGATCGTTTATATAGATGGTAAACAGCGTGGGAGAGAGCACATTGTTTTACACCAAACGAAGCTGGAAACCAACCTGCTCTATGGTCATTGACACAGTTTATCAATATTTATAATGCCTTAAAAGCTCTTTTGATACAGAGCTTTATAGGCAAAAGTTTCCATCTATAACAGATTTAAATAATTTGAAACTGAGATGGTAATGAGATATGCAGTCAAAAGCTTTCTGAAAATCTATAAAACAACTAAAAGTAGGCCTCAATTCTTGTATTCTAGCATGAACTATAGTGGATAAAGAATATATGTGGTCAATACAAGCTCTATTCTTTCGAAAGCCATTTTGTTCGTCTACCAACAGACCAAATGTTTCCAAATAACAAAGCAGTCGCTCATTAAAGATACTAGAATGGAGTTTATAATTCAAATGAACTCTAGGATCATTATTTTGGGACTTAGGGATTGATTTTATTATAGATTTATGCCAAACAGAGGGAACCAAGCTATACTCAAAGCAAATAGAGAAAAGATTACCTAAAATTGGAAATAAACAAGGTAGTTTCCATAGTTCTTTGGGCAAGTTATCAACACCAGTTGCTTTTCTCAGTTTAAGTCTGACAATCGCCCTTTTAACTTCCTCTTCAGTGATACTGAGTGATTCATTTAAGTACTGATTGAAGCAATAACAATCCTGCTGCGTATTAGCCTATTTTTAAGATCCTTGCAAGAAAACATTTGTCCCACTCAGCTGGGCAGTTATACTTCCAGAAAATAAAGAACCAAAATCTGTTTCCCATTTTTTTCAGAATACAATGACTAGCAAAGACAGAGGATCCATTTTCCAACAGCAGTTCCATTGGGATGGATTTAACTCTATTTGGGCCCAAATCATTTATCATATTCCAAAACAACTGGGGGGGTTTTGGTTTGCAGATGCTCTATTATTAAATCTTGCCCCCTCTCATATTTTCTTTTGCAAGCCCTTTTTTTCTGTTGTCTCGCCTTAAATTCATTTTTTTAACTGTTGCTTCCTCATATCTTTACCATCACATCCTTTACATTTCCCTGAAAATCCACCTTTCCTGGTGGAGTGTGGACTTCTACAAACTTCAGTCACATTACAAATACATTTACAAAATCCACCATACCATTTATTAATTTCTTTTTGATGTACTTGAGTGAACTTATCTAAGAGTTCAATAAGCACAATTTGTCACTGGAGGAGAAGAGATGAGGAGAAACATTTCTAATATTCTTCTCTGGATATTGTCTAAGTTGAGCATTATCTGAAACCATATAATCAGCAGCAGAGCCCCCACCTGCTTGGAAGGTCAAGACCAACACTGAGTGATCAGGTAGTGCACAAATATAAACATCATCAACTTCTAACAAATTATAAATCTGAACCAATAGGTGGTTATACAAACCATAGGAGTCTGATCCTTCAGGGAGAAGATAGCAGTAGATAGAAGATAGCAATATAATATAATATTATAAAGTAATATTCTGACACCAAATGCTTAAACTGTAAACCAGTTATGCCATCTATTGATTTATCAATTAGGCCAACCCTGTATAATCTAAATATTGCATTTTTTTACCAAGATACCCACTCCCCCCGACCCTTTAGGAGCCTTAATGTGAGTTTTTCTGTTATAGCCAAACCAAGTAAAATATATCCATCTATATCTATCGTATTTAGTCTGGTTAAATGCGTTTCGTTGAGGGAAATGATGTCCGCATTGAAGCTCAGTAATATCAAGAGCCTAAGTTCAAAGTTCATATCCGTCCATCCGTTTATATTCCAGTGCACAAGAGTTCAGGACTTATAAGCTGGACAGATGATCTTCAGTTGTTGGCTCTGCGTCTCTGTTCCCCATCTCGATTGTGGCCCGTCGTTCAACATTTTTGAGCTCTCTTGATTTCCACACTTAGATTTACTACGTCATTAAAACGGTATTTATTGTCAGGTTATAAGTTAAGTTATGGTTAAACTGTAATTTGTTGCTGTCAGAATGTGGGTTAAAAGCCAGTAAGAGTAAGTAAGCCTTAGACTAACAGTATTTCTTCATTTTGGCAAAGGCTTTGGCCCATAGTAGACCACATAATAAAGCGCAACCAGTCGTGAATGAGATGTGAAATCGTTTTATCGAGAGTTTTCACGCAGCTCCAGAGTGTGCTTGGTCTGAGGCTGGAACAGATCCTGGCAGAGCGCTCTGCAGGAGGGTGTGTGAGTCTGAGCCCCAGTGGGGAGTCTTGAGTCAAGTGGTGGAGAATGGAGCTGGGATATTGGTGAGGGACTGACAGTCATGCAACACAGAGAGGGACAGAGCTGGTTTATGAATGAGGACACTGTTTCGATTGCAGCATCGGCTCCAGTCTCAGAAATGTGAGGACGTAAAAAAGCTTCAGCACTAATCATTTAACAGAAAATGAAGAATTAGCTATTGTGAAAATATTTTTAATCTCATTATGACAAAAGCAGCTGATAAGCCTGTTACCAGCTCTATCTCTATCTATCAAACTTTTTTTTATTAATTTCAGTAAAATTGCCTCCAGATGTTTTCATTTTCACATCCCATTTTTCCCTTAAGTAACCCCAGACAGATTTCACCTCTTAGAGTCTCCAGAGAGCTGGAAGCCAGAGCCCTGCAACAGCCCAGCAGGTGTTCAATAACAAAGCCAACCTGTCTCGAAGCTGGTGGCTGCAGCTGTATTGCCCTTTCTCCAGGGCTCATAGTGAGTACAACTCTTCTGTTTGGTTAGTTTACTGTTTGTCGGATTCAAACGGGTTTCAGGGAAACAGCGGACAGAGTCAGAAACCCCATCCCCTCAGCTGAAATCAAAGCCCAGGTGACTTTCCATAATATGTCTGTGTTTGTTTAGTCATAGACTGTCTGCCTGGTACCGTGGACTGCTGTTCTATTGTTTATAGTGCTCCCTCACTCATCACACAAGGTTAATTGTTGGGATGACCTTTATCTAAGCAAACACCTCAGAGACATTACAAACCTGGCAACACCTTCAGTATGGAGAGAACATAAATACACACACATATGAGTATGTGTTTGCTCTGAGAACCGACACCGTCATAATCTCTGAGTTTGTTATGGAGCCATGAAATAGCCCAAGAGATGGAATTAGATTGTGTGATGTGTCGGCCAGTCAAAGTATTGAACACTGCTGAATTTTTGCCAGCTGTTGTGCTTGTGTGTTGTTTTTTTGGATGGCTTTTTTTTCGTAGCTTGAATAAACTGATTAACAGAAAGCGTATTAATACCATGTGCACATGTACTTGAATAATCAAACAGCCACTTAAGATCCTGTTGGTTTTTTAGAGATAGAAGAAGCTGGTACACTTCAGCCATTAAACAAGACTGCACAACACTGTCCCCACCTGTGGCAATGCTGAGAGACAGAGGGAATGAATTCTGTTTATTAAACAGAGGTTCGATTGGATTGAAACTGCTGCCTCAGGTTTTCAGGTAATTTGAAAGTGAGGCAGAGAGCAGGATAAACAAAGGCATTATTGTCAGCAACACCACCACCATCACTAGCTGTTAGGGCCTCAGTTTTAATAGAAAGGCCACAGTACAGTGAAAGTGATGAGAAACTGTCAGAGGTTTGTGTCGGCTTAATTAGCCAGGTCTTGGCAAGCATGTCTGAAAAAAATCTTGAGAGACAGTCCAATTACTAACTTCAGTTCTGGTAAAAAGTCAGGCTTTTTTAAAGCAATCTGTTCTACCCTCCTGAACACACTGAGGCTGAATAATTAAAGTTCCATTAGGAAACTTTTGATCACTAGGGGACAATAGCCCACCCCCCCAAAAAAGCCAACACATCATCATAATTAAAAGACAGTATAGTTCTAAAATTCAGCTGGCAAATAGCGACCTAGAGTTATGTGTATACCATCTAGTGGTCGTAGTAATGCGCTCTACAATGACCCATAGGACCGTAATACGCCGTTAAATATCACTGTTATAGTATGACAACGCTGTGCTTGAGGTCTGGTTAGGTTTAGGCACAAAAAGCACGAAAGAAAGATAATGGTTTGGGTTAAAATGTTCACTTGAAACGTGGTTTATATTATATATATATAAGGTATACCATGCAGGAAGTGTGGTCTGGTGTTTGTAAACACACAACATTCAAAGTTGAGGAGCTAAAGAGCCACATATTTTGGTGGAGATGAGTTGGTGGAGACCAAAACAGAGCTAGTAGGAGAGTGAATGACTCAGGTCACCAGAAACACAACTCAACTCATCATGCTCCGTGTCTGCTGGATGTGTAAATAGGCAAATCAGCATAATCTTTTTTTCCCCTTTAAAATGACACAGTGCACAATGTCAGTTTATGCCATCCTCCTAGATTCCAATGCGAATATTAATGGTAAAAACCTTTTTGTCTGAAAGGCCAGGGAGTGACCAGGACAACTGTCTATTTCACCAAAATCTGAGTGAATGTACGCATATAAAAGTAAATGACAAATGAGCATGATTTAAATGACAAAATCACAGACCAAAAATAAGGCAAATTGTCTACTTCAGTAGTGGTGATCCAAATAATTAAACTAACCAAATTCAGGCTCACTTCTTTGCCAGAGATGTCTCAATGATTGGCTCAAACCTCTGGCCTCTCACACTAATACACCGGCACATGTGTTCCTTGTGGCTGCCAGAGTTATTCCACCTCCTCTGTGCTCATTTCAAAGTAGTCGTTAGGAGAGAAGGGGGGCAACCCTCCGGCAGTTTAGATACCTTACAGGCATGCATTTACACAGACACAGATAAACACATACATACAGTGTACAGGTGGTTCATTAAGGTGCTTAAGTGAGTGAGGAGAATGGGGGAATATGGAGTGGCTGTAGTCATTAACAGCCACAGGCAGGTGGCATTACAGAGTCTAGCAAAAAGAGCGTCTAATGACAGCAGATCAGGAGAGTAAAGGGGAAGAGCCAGCAGAAAAGGAATCAGACAATATTTCCTCTTCAATATTATTATTAAAGTCCACACAACTTGCAACCATGAAATCTGGATGAGCTCTACCAGTGCGTCCACGTGTGAGTCCGTGTGTTCTTTGTCAGTGTTTGTGTGTCTCCGTGTGCCCGCATGCGTGCTCTATTTGTTTATGAGTGTGTGTGAAGCGTGCCAAATCACTGCCCCCCTCTCTTTAAGCGTGGGGAGAGCTGAGGGAAGGAGAGACCCCTAGATCCCCAATCCAAACTGCAGCTGGCAGAGGGCGATAAGACAAACAGGCTCCCCCATCAGGACGCAGCTGAATAGGAGCAGGAGGAGGAGAAGACGAGAGGAGAGGAGAGGAGAGGAGAGAGGGAGGTGTGCAGTAGAGAAATGTCACAGTTTTATAAGACCTACACAGGGATGGAGATGCGCCTGCACTCCTGTGTCTTTGTGTGTATGTGTCCGCGCACACGTCTGTGTGTATGTGGTTGTGTATGTGTTTGAAATCGTACTTTCATATTGGACCATTAGCCAGCGCCGTTACCCAGCCTTATTTCCCATCTGTCCATAACTTTTTCAAAGTGCTATACTCAAAATGCAAAAAACTTCAACAAGGTCAGAAAGACACAGACACAAGGACAAAAAGAAAAGGAAGACTGGCAAAAAAAATACCTCCATTTGTAAGTCTAACAATTCAAGAGTAAGTCACACTTACAGTAGAGTCGATAACGAGAACAGGCCTATTATGTTCTAAACAGTGCATCTTAATAAAAACAGCTTTGGCTGCAAAAGGTATGGAGAAAGTACAATGCATGAAGTTCATTTGAAATTCAGCTTGGCAGTCTGACAGAAATTTGCACCAAAGTGAAAACTCACCTCATTAGTTTCACACCATTTCCTCATGCAGGCGGTTATTAACGCTGTGATGGATGTGCATGCATTATTGCTGTCAAACAACAATCTTAAAGGTGACGTCAAGCGTACGGTGGTTGTGTGCATTTCCTGGATGATGACTAGTGATTTGGTACGGTATGAAGCTGTGAATAGATAATATTAAGACATACAGTGACCATTCAAAACCAACTGCAAAAACTCATTGTTGGTTTGTGTGTATGAACACGATCCAGTATCTTTGACTGCACCACAGTGTATCATTTCCATCCATAATACAATATGAAAAGTGCTCCCATTTGAGTGAGTTGAGTGCAAATCTATACTCTGACACTCTGACACTCTAACACAGCAGCTGTCTTCTCGTTACAGAAAACCGTCTTTGTCGTACTGGCGGAGGGCGAGGGGCTGATAAAGGAGGTGAGGAGGAGAACAGAGGAGAGGGGATTATTGTCATAGCTTTGCTGTCATCGCCGCCACAATGCAGGCCACAAATGCAGCAGAGGAGAAAGGGATGTTAAAGAAGAGGGGATGGAGAGGGGAAGGCGGATTTCCTACTAAGCCAAGCCAGCCAGTACTTTGACTAACAAATGAGAAACAAACGGTTTCATCAGCATTACTGAGGCTCCTCAAATCCTTAAGACACATCACTTCATTTTTTTTTGTGCCAAGAAAGCTGACCAGCATTTCTCTGTTCCTCTCTTGTCTTTCTCTTCTTCTCAGGCTCAATAGTCTTTCTTTCATACATCATCACAGTATGTGCAGCTGCCAAAACTTTTAATCACTTTCCCACTGTACGTGCACACACACAAACACTTAAAATGGCAATTGATTAAATCCACCTTTTCATCACTTTGCCAAACTGATGTTTTTGCATTGCACTTCCAAGAGATTGCTTCAAAATAAACCTTTTTTTTTGGTCTGGTGACTATCATGCTAACTACCCAATTATGTATTAGAGAAAAAACTGTTGCTGCTGCAAGACACAAAGGAAAATGGATGTTTATTCATATGAAATGGGTTCATATGAACCTACCACAAATTATTGTGGTAGGTTCTATATTTATTCTCAAATTGTGCTTCAGTTCAAAAGTGAGGCTCCATTTATATGTGTATGATTACTAGTGATAAAAAGATAAAAATGATAAAAGCACTGGTGAGAAAGAATTAGCTCAGCAGAGATCTGCAGCGGGTCTGGTGCCGATCAACAGGCTTGATTCAGCTCTTCTTATTTCAAAGTTTGAGCCATTAAAAAACCACAAAAGTACCAATCATTGCTTATTAGAGCAGAGCGGTAGCGCAGTCCTCATTGTTCCATTCTATCTTTAGACCGCCTGTCTAATACAAAGTTAAGTGAAGAGGAGCGCAGAGGATTTTTGAGGAGCTGGTAAGAAACGGAGACATAGGGGGATGAATTCATCTCTGCTGCTGTAAAGACACAGCAAAGTAGGAGATGCGGACTTGGGGAAGAGGAACATACACCTGTCTGTTTTTCTCTCTTCATCTCTGTTGTAGGCATGCCACACACACACACAGACACAATCTGTCTCAGGCTTTTGTTTGTGTGTGTGTGTGTGTGTGTGTCCCTCTGTCACATACTCCCTTAGAAGAAAAGAGAGGCAGGAGATGGAAAACTGAGGAATCAGCAGGTGCACAGTCTCTCTGTTACAGTTGTAACACAGTCTCTGTCACTGACTCAAGAGCACAAACTCACACATATAATACATGCAGTCATTCCTGAGATTGGAAGTGGCTGCACACATCAATGTGATTCATTTCTAATGTAAGCTCCCCACAAAGATTTCATAAAGTACATTGGATTTCTCCAAGGACTGGGTAGCAGGACTATGGCTAGGAGAAAAATACACCGGGCACTGACAGTATATTGTACTGGCCTCATCATATAGTATACAATAAACCCAGAGCATACTTCAATCCACTTCAGAACTTTCCATTCATAGTCTATATGTGAGAAACTGAACTTGTATATTAAGAGCTGCCCAAGTACATTTCCACCCACTTTTATAACTGCACAGGTTCATGAAGACATCATCCATTCATTGACGTCATCCAGTCGGCACCAAATCCCTGAGACTGTCATCACCAGCTGATGTTTCAGACAGAATAGTGCACTAGCAGCGCGCAATAGTGGGTCTTATCAAGAGTTAAAGGATGAGGATAACGATGTTTTTTATATTCTGTATTATTCTACTGTCAACAAATCCTATGAAAAGACCAAAACCAGGAATGTATTAGTCCGTCTCTCAGTACTTTACTTTCCGGTCTGAGGCACTCAGCCCCAAACCCATTCATTCCTACTGAAGATGTAAAAACAGTCACAGATACGTATATAAATACACCAACATTTTTTCAAAAGACTGAAAAAGTTTACTAAATGAGCTAGGAACATGTCAACTAACACACATTTTTGGACCACAATGGAGGTTAATGGCACAATAGATTAATGGCGTTTTCAAACCTGCCTTGTTTAGTTGGGTCAGGTTAGTCGGTCAAATCAGACTCTTCATTTGCCCTGAGCCCCTTTACGGTCCAGTCCCAAACAAATTCTGGAGCGGCTTGTTTGCGGTGGAAATGTGACCTACCTATAGGCATAACCTGCAAGTTTGAGCTAAACAGCTCACGTAGAAAGGTGTTCTTTGAGGTCCAACTTGGACTTGCACAGTGAAGAACGTTGCATTTGGCCAGAGGACCTTCTTCCTGTATTTATGTTCTTGCTCCCACCCCAGACACAACTAACCAATAAGCAGAGTGAACATTCTCACGTGGCTTTTTGTGATGCATTTTGTTTCGCTTTCATTTTTTCTGTGTGAAATGAAACCGAACCAGTCGGAAAAAGCAACAAGTTTGCCACCTCGTCCATTGATTCGGAGCAGAGCAAACAAACTATAGGTTTGAAAACGCCCTAAGCTAGCTACTTAGTAGCATCAATTCATTGTTCAGTCTTTTCATGGGATTTGTTGATTATTAAATAATGTAGAATATCACAAGACTTATCCTCCGTCATGAAATTGAAGGGGTGGCTGTGTTTGTAGCAAACTGCAACTTTTTTACGGAACTTGCAAGCTAATTATAGCCACTGTTACGGTTAGTCAATCAAGCTAACATTCAAATCATCTTTATTTTAGCCTGTTAGCTCCTGAATCTACTCTTCTGCACCACAAACTTGCAGGCCAGTTATTGAGATGAAAAGTTGGGAGAATGAAAAAGAGTTAAGAGAAAATTATTGACACATTTACCAATAAAATGTAATATTTCTCAATAGTATAGATGGTATTAAGTATGGATGTTGACATGATGAAATTTTTCAACACCATGACATTATCATTAGCAACTTTCAGACACATACTGTACAGTAGCAGTTTGGATATGTGAATCCTCCTTCACTGAGTGAGTTGTAATTTAGCAGCCTAGGCAGGATTACATCATCAGTGTTTTAGACACTAACAGTTAGTTGCACAAGATGGCATCAGACTTAGAATTTCTGCCATTGTTTGCATTTTGTGTATCATAAAAAATGAATTTATTAGGAACACCTGTACAATTTCATGCAATACCTAATCCCACACCCTCCTCCCAGCCTTGGTAATAGCGCACTCCATCCAAGGACAAAATGAGAGAGGTGCTAAAAATATTTCCCATAAGCATTACGCTGACATACAGCCAGACTAAGAGGCAGGCGAGTGGTGACAGAGGTTCTTTTCTAGCTGCTTGAAGGTGCTGACAGAGAGCAGCTGTGGTATTATAGGTCTGAATCAACAGATCATCGGGCATCAGCCTCACCTCCAGTTTATGTGTGTGCGTGTGCGTGTGCATGTATGTGTGTATGTATGTCTGTTCTGTGTCTGTCTGCTGTGCCTCACTTGACTGAAAACTGGAACTTCTACTGCTCACTAAATGGATTCTGCATTAGTCCATAAAACTTTGATTTGGCTCACTGCCTGAAAATCCTGTTAAATTAAAAAAAAAAAAAACAGGAGATATAGGACCAGATGATATCAACGCCTTCCAAGTTTGAAGTCATTTCATTTTCAAGAATTGACCTGCAGGGTCATATCTGAACTTATTAAATTGCCGTTGCTTATAAAGTCACTGTGTGCTTGTGTAGCAGTGTGTGTTTGCGTCTGGCTACTTGCCGTTATCACATTTAACTGCATGTTAGATGCTTTCTTTTTTTTCTTGAAGTCTTTGATAGAAATGGGGGAGTTTCAAAGAAAAAAGGATCTGAGGTCAGACGACTAGTCTCTGTTTTTTTTTTCAGTTTTTATACCACGATCACTATCACAGAGAGGGACGACAGAAAGGGCCTCTAGAGAGGACTTCTATCCTCCTCTGTCTCTCTCTCTCGCTCACACACACACACAACAAGGAAACCAGGAATCTTTGATCTGCTTCACACTAAGCTCAAAGATACTTAATCATATTCCCAAGAATTACAAATCAAAAATATGCTGAAGGAGAAAAAAATGAATTATCCAACGTTTTTTTAGATTACTGTATTACACACACAAAAAACTTGAATATTGTGATGACTGAAACCACTGCTCACACATATAAATTATTATAGATTTTGGCAACAGCCAGTTTTTGTTTTTATTTAAAAGGAGCCTTCAATGTCGCTTTTTAGGAGCGATATGTGGACATTTTGTCTATAGACAGACAATATTAGATTTTTAGGAGGATATCAATATTTGAGAGTTTGAAAAGATTTGGTAACTATATATCAGCTGACAGGCTTTTTTTACATAAACACATAAACCTTTCTGATGAGGAGCCCCTTTTTTTTTTAAGAATTTTGACACAATATGTACTTTTTGCAGTGTTTTGAATACAATACAATTGACTTCTCTGGTGAACATCCTGACACTGTTTCTAAATGACCTCAATCAGTATTTCTGGCATTCCTGTAGTGCAATTCCTTGTTACTCATCTGCCAATATACACAGTTCTATCTTCAATATGCTAATATAATAGGGCCTTGCAGATTTATGGGTCTAGCTCTTATTTTGTCCACTGAAGATTTGAGATTTTAAAATAATAAGTAATTCCATTAATGGCGATGTCATTTTTGTTTTCATTTCAAAAACCTGAAAGAATAAGTGAAAACAGGAACAATTTGCTCTGTATGTACTGTGTGTGTATATATATGTGTTTATGTATACTTTTGTGCTCAAGAGAATCAATGATGCAGTTTCCCCCTGTGGGTGGTCATTGCAAGCTTAATTTTTCAGGTCTGAGAACGCCTGCTGTTTCCTTGTCAACTCAAATTTGACGCACTGAAAGGCAACAAGGACAAAAATATGATTTTCTGTTAACAAAAAAAAAAAAACATAAGACAAGCAGCAGCCTGAAAATTGCTGGTCTCTGGCCTTACAAAACAACTCAAGCAGGTCTGATTCACAAACAACTTGATGATGCAAAAAGCAATGGCCATTCCCAAAGTGTAGATAATTACTGAGAGAAGACTGCTTTTTAATATTGGCATTCTTCACTGTCAACAGACTGAAATATTAAAAATTCATAACTTCGGAATGGTAATAAAGGGGTTTGTTGCATTACTAATGATTCACCCTGAAGTACCCCAGATTGCTTGTCTATATTGTATCTGTCATGTCATAGCACAATGCATGATGGGCAATATTTTTTCGCATATTATTTATCTGAAACTGTTATTTTCTGTCATGTTGTTTGGATGACTCATCTCTCGCAGATAACATCTGACTAGCAGAAAGATGTCTATGTTTTATTCCTTTAACTGTACGACCTTAATCCTGAGTTCACCCTGCTGCCCTCGCTGAACTGAAGGGCTAATGTGAATAAACCTTCTTCAGTGTCAAACAGCCTCTACACACATACACACACACACACACACACACACACACATTATTTTCCATCACTATGCCCAGTGCCCCACTCACGAATTGTGGCCACCGAGGCATGAGAGCTGGGGCTGAAACTATTAACTTTACATCCGCTTTAATCCCCTTTTCCACCTCTGAGGGAGGAGAGGAGAGGAGAGGAGAGGAGAGGAGAGGAGAGGAGCGGAGAGGAGAAGACAGAGTGGTATACATAGATAAACAAAAACATAATTACTGTTACCGCCTCTCATTCATAAAATTGTGGCATGTAGAAGAAAAACCAAAAGCAGAAGGAGAGAAGAAGAGTGAGAAGTGAAGGTGAGAGAAGAGGTGAGAAGAATCTGTAATAGACCTCTGCCTCTTTCTTGTAAAACTCTAATGACTCCTTAATGTCAAGCTCCACTCAGGAATATCTGAAGACATTCACAAAAACACACACAACTAGGATGTTTTTCCTGCCCTGCTCACAGTTTACACGACCCCCTAAATGCTACTACAGCCACCAAACAAGTAAAACATGAGTACAACTTCAAATAGAGACTAAATAACTTAATAGCCCAAAAATTCAACTGAGAATTGTAATCTTTTGTTGACTGAGAAGGCAGAAACACTACAGTTTTGAGCAGTAGTCTGATTGATACTCACAATCTGTAGCTCGTGCCTGAAGATGAACTACATAAGATGTAAAATATTGATTAAATATTCATCTGACACTACTTACTTTTGCATACCTTTCACAAGCTACTTGATAAACTTAGATTACTGATGGTCTTGTAAAACTGCAAAAATGTGGGTTATTGCAGTCCACTCGCAATCTAAGAGTCACGTCACGAGTGGAGTTTGTTTCTTAAACAAACAATCTTTGGCCAAGTGCAGACACCAGCTTGCAGAGAGCCTCAGTAACTCAGTACGGCAAGCTACTTACATAGCTGAAGTTAATTGGCTGCAGCTGTGCCACCGCCACCTTCATTTTAACGAGAGAGGTCTGCTTACCTAAATGTTTTGTAAATTACTCAATGCTAATATATGAGTGACATTACTACTAAGGTCCAGGATTTCACCACCACAGACTTGATAGCCAAATACATAAATATTCATAAGGAAATCAGTATTAAGAACATGGATTTAACAGTAATTGGAGAGGCAGGTGAGGAGTAAGGAGCAAAGGGGAGAAGAAGGAAAGAAGGGATGGAGGGAACTTCCTACATGTACATAAATATATCATATGCACACAGACACATACTAAAAAAGAATATGATTGGCATGTTAAACCATGGTGAGAGCTTTCCCAGGCATTTTAAAGCACTTAAAAATGAAACTTTAATTAACTGGTTCAATCCCCGTGCTTATCCTGTTCAGCGAGAGTCAGGAGTGCCATTATGCACCGTCAGTAATGTCTCCTTTGATGCCAAAATCCACCAGAGCCTCTCTCAGCCATGAACGCGCAGGAAGGAAACAACAGGCCCATATTTCACGCGTGTATTTCATACCGCCCTCATTAATAATCATTACCCTTCTTAATGACTTTCTCTGAGTGAACGTGTGCACTGCGTCTCCTTAATTCACCTTCATTAGAAGCAAACATCTTGTGGGGGTAAAAAGAAAAAGATGGTGACCAAAAAAAACAACCTTCACACAGATGTTACTATGTGACTTTCTTCAAATACACGTTTGCATTTTTCATTTTCATTACGGCCTTTATAATTACATGTAATAATATTTTTAAACGGGTATTGCTGCTGACTAACCTGACTTTATGAGTCACATAACTTGGTCACACATGGCAAGTTGATTTTACAAACACATCAAATAAATAAGGCATTTTGAGTCAGCTTTTATCTTTAATGTGTCTCTTAAATAGAAAATAACTCCCTGTGATTGTGTTTTCATCTCTGCCTGTCCTCTATACGCTTATCAAAGTGTCCTATTCTGAAATGCCAGAAAAATATATAATTACCTGAAGCTGGTTGAGATTTGGCTGACCTTAGCATTTCACCAGGGGATAGATAAAGACCAAGCTGTCAAGAAGTGTCCCCTCTGACAACCTGGCCCCAGCAGGCTGCCAAGGACCACGCTGAGCTGTGTGATGTTTGCGTGGTGACCACAGCGAAATTTCAGGTCAGGTGATGCTCAGGGACCAAGACTTATTGCCGCACTATAAAAGAAACAACTGTAATATACAATTTTCTGACCATTCCATACACTCTATAACTACACCTTAAAAGGTCAGTACATGTTTCATTTCAGTTTGTTTTTTTTACATTTACAGTGACTAAATTGTCATAATTTATACCATTTAGTGGTGGGTTTTAGTGAAGCCCTGTTGCTGTAATTTCTTTTAATAACACAAGCCTCTTTTATGCCTTGTAGGCTTTTGCTATGTCTTGTCAAACAGATGTAAAGGTTCCCATGGTAATGATTTGCAAATGTTAACGCAATCAGACAACTGAAGATGATGAATTGCTTATGTGAAAAATTCGGTTTCCCCCCCAACAGCCACAGGGAACAATAATGAGCCCATTCTTCGTGCGAAGACAAGTCGGACAGGCAACACAAAAGTGAGATTTATGCTTTATCAGAAGTGTTTTCAAACAGTATTTTTTTAGCTCATCAAGAGAAAAAAACTAACTGAAACTAAACGCATGTAAACACAGTTCACCCACTTAAAGTTTATACAGCCCAACCTGAGCACTCAGGCTCCCTACGCTCATTTAGTTTTCCACTGGAACATTGTATTGTCATGTCAGCACTGTTTTTTTTTGTTAACCTTAGACTGTGAGTGTGTTGCCTTGGACCAGCCCTTAGTTATGCTGCTATAGGCCTTAACTGCTGGGGGACTTCCCATGATGCACTGAGCTCCTCTCTCCTCCTCCCCCTCGCCATCTGTACGCACTCATTTACCATTAACGCATGTTACTAACTTGGCTTCTTCCCCTGAGTTTTTGTGCTTTCCCGTCTCACAGGATAGGGGACACAGACCCCCCCCCCTGGTTATGAACAGCGAGGACTATGGCTGCGGGGACGCCGTGGTGGCGTGGTCCTGTGGGTTTCCTGCCTTGACAACCACTCCTGCTATTATTATAGTATACTAGTCATATTTCTCTTATTATTATTATCATTATTATTATTGTTATTATGCTTCTCTCTCTCCTCTCCTCCTCCCTCCTTCTTTCTCTCTCAACCCAACCGGTCAAGGCAGATGGCCGCCCACCTAGAGCCTGGTTCTGCTGGTGGTTTCTTCCTGTTAAAGGGGAGTTTTTCCTTGCCGCTGTCGCCAAGTGCTTTGTCATGGGGGACTGTTGGGTTATGATTGTTATGATTTGGTGCTACATAAATAAATAAATTGAAACTGAATTAACGAGGAGCGACTATCAACCCACCACCCACCTGCAGGAGTTAATAAAATAAAATAAAAATTTAAAAAAGGCCGGTGCTGAAGCTAAGAGGCAGCCTGTAAACAATGCAGGAGCCAATTTCATTAGGGCAGTCCGCTGAGTCAGAAGTCAGAGGATGCATCAAATAATAATCTGTCAAATAAAAGACCAAGAAGCAAATAGCTATATGAGCCCTTAGGGGAGTCTAAAGTTATTTTTACATTACTGTAGTTTTAACTGTAGAACATGTAGATTAGATTTTTTTAGATATAGGCTGATTGGTCCAATCTTTCCATCAGGTGAGACAGTGTTTACCCGCCTTTTATTTTACCACCACAGCCTTGTTTACACTAAATAACAGAGAGAAAGAAACTCACTGTGAAATCAATGATTTAGGGTTAACATGCCCCAACAACTTAATCATTTTTCTAATGGTTAGCCTGCTAGCTAATCTTAACTAGCATAATATGTTTTAAAGTCATTCCCGGTAAAGTTTTATAGGCCTATACAGTAGGTGAAAAACAAACACTGTATTTATGCATTATGTTGTTTGGATTCTGCCTGCAGTGGCCCTTAAAATAAGACGGTGTAAGTCACACTGTACTCACTGGGAGTAACACACTAAGGTAATGATAGCAAAGGTCAAGCAAGCATGGTTTAGCCTCCCAACAAGCTGATACTCTTCCATAAATCATTCTGGATATTTGGCAGGAAGGAAGCATTTATTTGTTGAGTGACAGAGTTGAGCTAAATCCCATTATACCAAGCTAGTAAAGTTGTCTGTGGTGAAATGAACTGCACAAATAAAGTACATGACTGGAGCCCAGAGTAAGGCTCTTTAGAAGCACAAAATTAAGCTGTCTCCAGCAGAGGTGACAGTGCTCGAAGGAGTGTTTTAACTCTTCAGCACTGCTAAGAAAATATCACTGCGCAGCAGGAGATGAGTGGATGAGTGGATGTGAGCAGGTGCTCAGACTACGTTACACCGGCTCAAACCACCACCCAGTGTTGCCAGGTGTACGATAAGTGTTGTATTTGTAAGACAGTTTATCCCTTAGTATGTCAGTAATCCCTAAATGTATGATTATTTTTGATCATTTCATTTATTTTTCATAATAGTGAAAGGTTATAGAAGTGATTTGAATTTACGATAGTATGTCCCATAATACAATAATTTTATAGTCTGGTAGGTCGCCACTTTCATCCAACCACCAGGAATTTCAGGAAAACACTGCAACAGTATGTTTTAAATCATGTGTATGTACAAAAGTGGGTGCTTTCATTCTTCTTCAAAAGTCACTACCACAAAGTGGCTATTTATTTTTGGAACAAACTTTCTCTCTCACTTCACTATGCAGCCTCATCACCTCCCTCTCTCTGTCTCAGTGCTTCCCTGCTCTCCACTCCATATACAACGATAGGTTCGGGTCCACCTTTGATGGTAATGTCGGTGGCTGTTGCGCTGCTCCAGGTCGGTAACGATCCCATTGCTGTCATGACTGTCACTCCACCAATCAATCAAACCTGCCTGTGTGTGTTTCTGTCCGTCTCTGTGTGTGTGTGTGTGTGTGTGTTGATTAGTAGACTCCATTAACTCTTATGAAATTCTGGTGCCAGACCATGGCGCCTGGGGAGAAGCACTTATGGAACGTCAGGTTGCTGTGTGAGTAATCGGTTTACCAGTGCCAGAGGGAGATAGTGGTGGTGGGGTGGGATTTTCAAGCCCCACAGCCAACAAGTAAACACCTTGAGCAAGCAGTGTGCAATCGAGATGATTAAAGCAAATCGATTTTCAAGTACATAAATATGTTTTTTGGACTTCTAAAGTCTGCGTCTTTAGAATATACAAGTGTCTAGTATAGACAGGAGAGGAAGCACATGCTGGTTCAACAGTCGAGGCAGGACACACTGACGCGGCTCTGTGGAGCTGAAGGCAAAATTACCGGCTCAGCATTTCAACATTTCTCAATAACCTTCTCTCACACAATTGTAATACCATAAACCATATCCTGAATCCAATTGGTCCTGTTTCCTTCTACCTTGTCACACTGTGAATATTTAGCTGGTTGAGGATTTGGCTGACTTCAGCAGCTCTCCAGGGAGAGATAAAGACCAAGCTGTCAGGAAGTGGCCCCTCTGACAACCCGGCCCCAGGCTGACAGGGGTGCAATGATGAGGGCAGACATTGTGGGGGCCAGAGCAAGGGCAGCTATAGGCCTGCCAGGGAGCTAATGATGCTGGACAATATCATATTGTTTTGTAATATCATAGACATTTGGAATAACAGCTTGTTTAACTTTTTTTTTCTCTCTGCTCAAATGACAACCCCACACTACAGTATGTAAGCATAAATATTAAGATTCTTCTAAATACAGTTCATACAGTACATATTTCATTATGTTACAGTGCAGATCCACAGATCACCTGTTCACCTCACTTTTAGAAAGTTCACTCACCTCCAACTCTCTTTGCAGAGTTTACAGTCTTTGTGGCCAATTTCTCTCCAGGAAAACACAAGACTTGATGTTCTTGCGGGATTTCGGAGTTTGACTTATCATCCAGAGTGGTGTCCTCTGTTTAATCAGTTGTTCGATATGTGCTCTTTTTTTACCTCTCAAGAAATTTTAGAAATCTATGTTGGTGAAAAACAGTTGCTGTGTCCTCACACAGTCTTTAAAGGTTTTAGTAATCTTAAGGTCTCTTTCCAGCTTTAGTAAAATCATAAGTAAAAGCTCATAGAAGTTGATTCACTATGTTAACTTCAATCTTTCCTTCAATTCACAATGCAAAATATTAAACCTTTAACTCTCAATTAAAAAGTTGCTCCGATATCTTGAATCCAGGTTAAACTCTCCTGACTCTTTAGCGCCGTATTGCACAGATACAGTCTCACTTCTCATCATCGCTAATTGTAAACAGCAGACAACGTTCGTTATTAAACTTGGCTTGATTGGGCTATAAGTTAGACACTGTGTGCATGGGAAGACACTGAGTTTATTCTGACTTGTAGACTAACTGACAGATATTGACCAGGCTTTGCCCACTGTGCTTTCTCCTGTTTCACAGCTGTGTGTGTGCTTATGTGTGTATATGCATGTGTCTCTGTTTGTGTGTGTGTGTGTGTGTGTGTGTGTGTGTGTGTTATTGACTAGACCTTGTCCAAAGTTCTGTCAGAACTGATTGATTGTAAGACCAGCTGCAGTGATCTCCCGTGCTGCCATCCCTTGGGCCAAAACCCTGTGTGTGTGTGTGTGTGTGTGTGTGTGTGTGTGTGTGTGTGTGTGTGTGTGTGTGTGTGTGTGCATGATTGTGTGTGTTTCTGCCTGCATGTGTGTGAGTGCATTAGCTTTTGCTTTTGACAAGAGCAAACCCCAGGCTTCCTCTAATCACCTCCACCTCTCTCCTTATCACTCTTTGCTGTGCTGTCAATCACGCTGAAGTTGTTACTGAAGAACCTTCAGTGAATAGAGCAAATATCCTCAAACAGGCTTGTTTGCAACTAAATTACAGTCACTTAGGCTACATTCAGACTGCGGGCAAAAGTGGCCCAAATCCAATTTTTTTGCTCATGACTCAGCTTCACAGTGTGAACAGCACACATGGAATCTGATCAGTTAGTGTGAAGCCTCGACTCCACATCCACACACACCTCCGTACAGAAGTAGCCGCTGCTCCACAAAAAAAAAAAGCCATAATTAAAAATGTGGCTCTCTTTCTCCTCGCGCTCGTCCTCGTTATCATCAGCTCACGATTTCGCTGGCTTCCACTGCGCATCAACTTATAAATGAAACGCTGACTTCAGCAGCCTCATACGACAGCGTGCTGCGTGTGACCTCTTTGTTGTTGTTCTTCTTCTGGGCATGCGGGTCAGTTCAGGACCGTTCACATATCTCAGTTCACGCTGGCATCTCTTATTGGCCACATTTAAAAAATAATGTGAACAGCCAAACAAAAAAAAAAAAATTGCATCTCCTCCATCCCCTCCCCTCTCTGTGACAGTTGCCTAGAGGACCACGCATGTACTCACAGAACTGGAGTTATATCCAGGTAACTATGCTTAACTGCCATGCGCATTATATCACAGGCACCAGGAGTTTATCCACCCTTGTTTTTTTTCCCAGCCTTTATTTGTTCATGTTGACATATACAGCAGCTTTTGCACAAATTCACATCTTCACAAACGCGCCATCGGAATGAGTCACTAAATTGGACTGTAGTAAAAAAAAAAGAAAGGGCACACACTCCAGACATCCTTTCCCCCGAAACACTCAGTTGATAGCAGTCACGCGTGCCCTTCAGACATCCTCAGCACCATGTGTACAGCTCCACACACACACACACACACACACACAGTGATCACCTTTTTCAATTCTTCATCTTCATTCTGAGACATGCTGATAACCCCTGTTGACAAAGGACTCTCTCTCTCTTTCTCTCACACACACACTTATACACAATAACATTGTTTGGCTATTTGCTGGTCTCTCTTCCTCCCCATACTGATGACTTACTAATCGTCTAATGGAGAATAGCTGAGCTAATGGACAGAAAATCCTCTTCTAATGCAGATCAGATGTTCTGAGTGACAGGACAGTGAAGCGAGAGAGAGAGAGACACACAGTGAATGACATTGGGCGCTGTCATGCTCAGAGACACTTTCCGTCAGTCAATCAATCAGTCACTTGTTGATAAATATCTCTGACAAGGCAACAGAGTCAGACTGATGTGGAAAAAACCTCTGACTACTTGTAACACACAGAATCAAACATTTCTTTCAATTTTCATTCCCCTGCCGCCCTTTAATTCATCCATCCTCAATCTGAGACACACATTGACTTTTCCCAGCCAAAGTCTGCTCCTCCTTCCCATCTTCTCATCTCTTGTTGCTTTGTTCTCCATCCATCCTCTCACCTCATCCCCCTGCAGGCTTTTATAAATGAATGTGTTTACAGAGAAGGGGAGAAGATGGGGACCAGGGGAGAGGTGAGCGGGCTTATTTTAATTAACGATCGCCTGGCCCTCCGTAGCTTTGGTCAAAGATTAAAACTCGTTAGGATTGATTGTAGTTTCCAGCCTCATTAAGCTGTGGTCCCACCGCGGCTTGGATGGGTTGTAAAGACGGGATGAGAGGAGGAGAGAGGTCAGGGAGGGAATTTGGGTCGAAGATGGACAACAGGGAAAGCTGAGAAGCGAAGGCAATGGTATGGGAGCAGAGAGCACGGAGGGAGAGGTGAGATGAAACAGGACACAGAAAGTGAGACACTAAAGACTCTCTGTTAGAGACAGAAATATATATGATGTTATATAATCTGATTTGTGAGAATGGAGACAGAGTGAGCGGGAGGAGTGTGATGGAGACAGAGGAGAAGAGAGAATTAGAGTGCAGCGAAAGTAGGGACTGTCAGATTATTTAGAAATATGGTGGGGACATTAGGGAAGGATGGATGGGCAATTACTGCACGTAAAGTTTTTCATGTCTACATGCAAACATCCAGTTCAGTTTACCGTAAGAGGCACAAATTTGAATGTAAAAAAGAACTCAGGTCTGTGTGCAGCACCCATATAATATCAGGACTATACTGATAGATATGATTGGCAGGAAGAGCTTCTGTAACAGGCTAACAAGGCTTCTGTCCTTCCTTTGCCCCTTCTTCCCTTTTCTCCTTTCCTTCCTTCCTTCATGTCTTTTATTATTCTTTCCTTCCTTCTTTCCTTCCTACAGCGATGTTACTGATGTGACAGATAAGCCTAAGTGAGCCACTCCAAGCGTTCCACTATGTAGGAATCCAGTCAGTTCACATCAGCAAATCTGGCACTTCCAAGAGAAACCCGGAGGGGATACCTGATGAGGCAACGCATGTCACACACGTCCCAGCACATCAGATGATACATTAAATCAAGGCTTTTAATTAGTGCCGGTGGCCATTGCGATTGTAACTGCAGCAAAAACGGTTGTGCCGAGAAGGTGACTCCAGGCTAAACTCCCTCTGACAGGCTCAATTATGAAGGCAACCTTTGCCCTGGAGTCAGTTTGAGTTAGCAATTGTAAATTATGATTTTCACCGTGGGGGCTCTGAATCAGTCACTGGGTTGGGGTGTGTGTGTCCTTTGGCTTCCAGACCAGCTAATAACCTTCACCTCAACACCTCTACCCTCTACCCTCTCTCTTGGTTGAGAGAGAGGTTTATCGTGACTTGGAGCCTGGCACGGCTCTGAATGTCAGTGCTTTTAACATCGTTCATTAAGAGCTGCGTGTGTGTGAGAAATAAACTGTCCAGACATCTTTACTGGAGCTGCGAGCTGAACTGCTGCATGAGACTAGTCAACTGAAAATGAAGCAAGTTAGGTTAAGAAGACACCTCCTATAGCATAGATTCAATTATTACAAAAGAAATAATAGCCTGAATGTATACATTTATCTATGATTGTGTGTGTGCATGTGTGTAAGTTTGTGCATATATGTGCCTGTGTGTGTAAGAATCTGTAGGACAGTGCTGACTGCTTTGGAGTAGGCAATCAGGATATCATTGCCTATCCCATTCTCCTCATACTTTACATTCTGTAAACACAAACACACAAACAAGGCAGTGTTTGCACACCATACATTTTCTCCTTGAAGTAGTCTTTCGAGTATGCACATATTTGACTCCATGTTTCCTTGGAGTCCTTGAGACAGATGTTTGAGCTACAAATAAAGGCTGCAAGAGTCGACCATACCTCATAATAAACATACACACCTACTGTAATACTCCTCAACTAGGAAAAATGGAGTTGAACACAGAGAACAAATTCTCCAAAACTGTGCTAATTATCCCTCTATGTCGATTTATAACCGGGGCTAACCTACACTCCATTGCTAATATTGACAAAATAAAAGGGTTTGGCAAGTTTGGACCGTAGGTGTGATGTCACTCATTGGTTTGCGTTGGAGCCAGTTTGAAGCCCAGACTTGTAGCTTCTGTTCAGTGTCATCTTTTCCGTTTGGAGCCAGGACCTTCCAAATAAGGAGCGTGCGCTGTTGCCTTTCATGCTCTGGAAACACGCCCCACTACCTCAGACCGAAGGGTTAATGTTATCTAAACTGTGGTAACAGGGCAGGTATCAAGAATTTCCCAATTAGGGATCAGTGAAGTACATCTATCTATCTATCTATCTATCTATCTATCTATCTATCTATCCATCCATCCATCCATCCTAATCAAGTAAATATAGTTAAATAGTCCAACTCAGTGCCATCAAAGCCTACTATAAATTTTTCAAATCTTATTAACAGAGCAATAATTTCCAAAATGACCACCAGCACACTAATTAGAGGGCCTGAATTTAGCGATTGAGACCATAATGACTCAATAAAAAAAAATGATTGACTCAGTATTTCTAGGGAGAAGTTGAAGCTTTTTGAATGAGAGTCAATTGGAGCCAAGGACTTTTTGTAGCCAGCATCTAGCAGCCGTCGGTGGCATTGCACTTTAAGGTACATCCACACTCGCTTCAGCCTCAAGCCGAGGTAGTTGCTGCTTGGTTTGGACTTGACAGAGAATCAGTGGGTGAAGGAAATAAAGAGAACAAACCATTTATGAATTTTAGGTCGGAGATGAATGATACAGCAAAAAAACATGCACATGCACATGAGGCATGACTGACAGACTCGCTGTTCACCAGTACTGATATAGATACAGTAATATTCTAGACTTGGACAAAGGAAAGGGAATCATGACAAGGTTAACATAATAGCTGCATATGCATATGTGGAGAAGCATTAGTGTGTGTGTGTGCTCGCTCGTGTGTGTGTGTGTGTGTGTAGGTGATATGATTCTTCTTGAGTGTGGCTTGTGAGGTGGAAGAGGAGATTATTGCACCACGCTTCTATAATTACCTATCATCTCTCAGCCGGTGCTCTTAAACACAACAGGGAACTCCAGGCTACCACACACTCCGATACATGCACACACACAGTAGGGCGCACTTCAGTATAATGTAGCAGGCTGAGAGGGAGTTATTTCTAGAGGGTTACATTTCACTCAAATGGTGATTGGAGACCACCCACACTACCTTTAAGCAACACAGGTCAGATTTGCTGTGAGAACACACACACACAGTCACACACACACACACACACACACACAAGTTGCTTGTAAGTAAGAAGAATGACTCACCTGTAGCCGTCCTTCCCACACAAAAAAATCCACTTAAAGTCATGCACTCACATCATACTGTATACTTTTTCATTTTAGTGGGGATTATGCAGAAAATGCCCTGTCACCTGTTCTCATTCTGTCACACACACACACACACACACACACACACACACACACACACACACAGGGCTATTTTCAGGTCAGATAATATAAATACCATAAACAAAAAAAACAGCAATATTTCTCCTGAGCTTTAGCTGCATCCCATCTTCATTCCACTGACTCTTACTGGCACGAGCCGGCCTTAAGAACCATGTAAACTATCAAGGCTAAGTATGTTTTGAAGTGGACGGCGTCTTACAAGGATGAATTAACCATGCGATTTACAGCTTTGAAAAAGTCATTAAAATTTATGCCAGGAGTAAATTGCTCTGCCACACTGAATGACTTGGACTCTCTCTCTCTCTCTTTCTCTCCTCTCGCTCAACTATTTAAAAAGCAATGTGACTTCTTGTGGACAGTCAGGCACGGGGGACCGTTTCAACAAGCTGGACCAAATAGAGGGGAGGAGATGAAATGTCCAAAGAGAGGAAAATGCTGATTCTCCTGAAGAGATTTACATTACAGAAAGTTTGTTCTCCGTGCACAGTCACATTTAAGAATCATCTACAATATGTCTGATGTCAAGGGCAAAGTTGCAAAGTAAAAATACTCGCCGCCAGGAGAAAAGAAAGTCAAGCTGCTGATGTGTGTTGTGCAGTCTCTGAGAAGCTCTGCAAAGCTCACTACTTGTCCAAGCATGACGGTCAGCACACTGTGTGGGTTGGTTGACATGAGTTACAAGTCTATGCTGAGTTGTAAAGCCTGATGGATGTTTTTTGAATTCAGTGGAACAAAGTCTCCCACATCTTTTTTTTTTTTTCAACTTTCAACAATAGACCATAGAAAAACTGATGCTGCTGCTTCTTAACTCACCCACACATTTATACCCACACACACAAATATATTTACCTGGCAGATACCCACTCACACATCAACATACATGGTTTTGCTGACACCCTGCGATCTTGTCTTAATTTAGGATGCATTCAATTCCTGTCAAAGCACTGCTTAGCTGCTAATGCATGCACTTGTGAAAAATGAGATTAGGGTGTCCCCGTCGAGCCAGAGGCACACAGCTGCCTGGACGGGCATAACTTCCCTCAGCAGGCCTGAGATGTGTTCAGGCATAAAAGCGGGCATTTTATTTAGGCAGGCGGCACTTAACAGGCAAACGGTGCTCACATAAGTAGTGAGAGCTGTGAGCTATGACAGTGAAAAGGCTGTGGTGACAGGAAAACACCTCAAGAGAGTGCTCAGCTCACAAAGGAGCACATACAAAACGCAGGTATGCTCACTGTCATTCAGTGAAATGGTTCCTTATACAGTATATGGCCATAATGTCAAGTCTCCCCCGGGAGTGTCAGCAGCTTACTCAGCCCAAATGCGCGCGCACACACACACACACACACACACAGATGAGAGAGAGAGAGAGAGAGAGAGAGACAGAGAGAGAGAGAGAGAGAGAGAGAGAGAGAGAGAGCAATCATTTTACTTAGCAGACAATATTGGGTCAAGTTTTATTCACAGCAGACGCTCACAAATGTAAGGACGCATGACTTTACCCAAATTGAATATCCACATAAGTGTCGCTCAGGCTTCAGATGTCTGCTGTGCTTGCAGAGAAAAACTAAGCCCATTCATTTATTTATTTATTTTAATACAGAGGCGGACTACAGCGCAAAGAAAGCTCAAGGTGATATGAGCCATTTCTGTCTGTAAGAGTGATAACACCAAACGCCAAAGCAGAAGAATCTGGTCGAGCTCCGCAATTTGGGCATCAGGTCGCTTCTTCCCAACAGTCAAGACTGCCACAGTGACGTTGGTCTCCCAATATCTGAGCCAGGCCAGCAAAGATCACACTGTTGTCTTATAATTGTTGACACAAGCCACCCATCCTTCACCAACATTACGCACCACATTACGCAACCACATATACATGCAACAATAACAGATTCAATATGTAAATGTTTTTTTTTCCCAATCAGATATTGTTCTCAACTCATCGCCCCTCTCTCTTTTATCCCTTACAAAAAAAGGAACTATTGTGGGATAACGCAGCAAATATGGGAATAAAATAGGAAAATGTTGTTACCATGGAAGCTAAAAATTAAAGTAGATAAAGTACATAAACTTGTGCGCCATGAATGTTAAGTAAATATCCATAAGAGCACTGAATAAAGATCTTTTTCGTGAGGTGACGAGATGAATGGCGAACAGGTTGTAACATGTCAAGCCACCTGAAGTTAAGTAGACCAGGCTCCTTATAGATTATCAGCATTACATATTGAATCTTTTTTTTTTTGTATGTAAGATATCACACAACGTCCACCGGTGCTTCAGACGCTGGTTCACTCACCCGTTAGCTGGTCATAGGATCCGTCCAGCTCTCTGGAGTCCGACAAGCTTTGGTCACGGTTTTTCGCCTTCATTTTCCCCGTGTGCGCCGGAATGTGGAACTGTGGGAAACAGCTGATATGTTGGGCGATCCTGATAGGGGAGGGGGGGGGATTGACAGTGGTTTGTTGTTCGCCTTCACGGAGGATGGCTAAGAGTATACTGCCGTTAACAAGTCATATTTGGGCTGACATAAATAAAAGAGGAGAGCCATGTAAGTCGTAATTTCCCCCTGTCTGTTTCTGCGTGCGCTCTCGGCATCCAGGAGCTGAGTGAACCCAGCGCGCTTCTGGTCGGCACTCACATGGGCTGGCGCGCGCGCACGCACGCACACGCTTAACTACACACACGGAGACACACAGAGAGACGGAGAAAATAGACACACAACGAAGCAAAGTGCTCAGAGTTGGTTACATTTACTCCTCTTTTTTTTTTGAGGTTATAAAAAATCTCCAAAATATGAATATGAGAATGGTGAAGGTCCCCACATTTCCCTCCTGTGGTATAAAGCAATATCTGGCTTCAATTATACATTATCTCACTCAGTGAGTTGGTCATCAGCCTCCCTCTCTGCCATTAATATCACCATCACATCCATAATGTTCTTCACTGAGTCAGAGCCGTGTCGGATGTGTACAGAGACATCAGCAGGAGCAACAAGGAGCACACTGCTGCTGCCAGGCAGAGGTTCTGACTATATCTGATCTATAAATACTCACCGGCTCTGGGAAGCCTTGTGTCATTCCCTCTTTCTTCCTCTCTTCTCTCTTTCTCTCACTGTCTTCGCCTCCCTTCGCCTCACTCCTGCTTACTTACTATGACATTTGGTCACAATCTGTCGAGCAATCTGTTTTTGATGCCATATTTCTCAGGGTTTGCATCAATAACTCTCTCCATCCGTTCACTCATTCATCTCCAGCACAGACATTTGTCTTGAGCAGTAAAATTATTATTATTATTTAGATGTTCGTGCATGTTGCCCCCTGCTTAAGACAGGGTGTTAGCTGTAGTGCCCTAAGTGTTAGAACCCTCCCTCGTTCACTGCTGCGCTCAGCCATCCATCCTTCTTGCATTCTCTGGGATCACATCACATCACATCTGAATCAGACACGTGTCACTAAAAGGTTGGCAATAAGACCTTGTCCTCAGATGGGGCCCCGCCCTTAAGTGTCGTATCTGTCACTGAAATTACCAGTCCAGCATGCATTTTCTTCATGTAGCATGCAAATGCTCGTGGCATGTAGCCCTCGACCTGCCTGTTACCCTGTGAGCGAAACAGCATTTTATGAAGAAGACTGGGCTTCATTTGAAATCATCTCAGTTGATTTTGTCTGTTTAACTGATGCTCCACCTAAGATCTTTTTATTATCAAATACTCACCCCTTGATGGCTTGAAAGACTGGTGTTATAAGGTGGTTTTGTCTTCGACAGAATAGTGATTATGAATGTTATGTTGGTTTAAATTGATTCTAAGGGCTTTAGTATACTAGAAACTATCCAAAAGTGAGCGCCCTTATACTGATTTGTACAATTAACTGCATAGAAACTGCTAAAACACCTTGGCTTTTAGATTTTAGACTGTCTGACATGTTGTCACTAAGTACTGCTATCATCTCAGACCATTCCTGCAGTGTAATGCTCTTTTTTCTATTATGCTATGATTATGCTATCATTTTTTCTGCATTGAAAACATGTCAGTGGCCAGTACTGCTATCTATGAAGGACAAAACAGGAGTAGACTTTGAAGTTATTCCTCTGATTGTGTAATTATACACCAGATTTGAGTTTGCCTTTCACCCTGGCGGGCTGACAGACATGTGGGTTTGACTCACTAAGGTCCCTCCTGGGTGAAAATTGCTGTGTTTGCAAGCATTAATGCCACACTGGGAGCATACACAAATGACTTTGGCCTCGGTACATTAGGAAAACTCTGGTCAGATCTTGATTATTGCCTCTTGTTTTTTTACCCATCACAACAAAAAGTCTTGACGTTGCTAGCCTC
Source organism: Scomberomorus guttatus (assembly GCA_038419695.1). Taxonomy (NCBI): domain Eukaryota; kingdom Metazoa; phylum Chordata; class Actinopteri; order Scombriformes; family Scombridae; genus Scomberomorus; species Scomberomorus guttatus. Next base: position 15,590,389 of record CM076458.1, read on the forward strand.
GGTTTTGCTTCGTGGACGACTACATACTCATATTGAGCAGCCAGGCTACCAGAGTCTCATTACCATATAGATGTGTACATGGCTCATCTGTGATCATTTAAAATTTGACTGTAAAGTCTGACTGAGAGGCTCACAAACAACAAAAGAGTTGACTTAAGGTCATGAGGAGTTGCACAGTCCCCCTGTTAAGCCTCATTTGAACCTTGTGTGCTGCCAATAAACAGAAAGAAGCCCACAATATCCACAAGGCCTGCTTTTTCTGTCATCTAATACCAACAAAATATTTCACAGATACGGACGATTGGATAGTGATTGGATTTCAGTGTGTGGCAAATGAAAGGAGAAAGGGGAGGTGGATTCTAAATGAAGGTGAGGAGGAGTAGTGCAAGAATAAAGGATCGGGGAAATCGATTCATGGTGAGTTAGAGGGGATTTAGTGATTCAGAGCTGAAATGAAGTAAATCGGGGAGTCATTGATGAGGGTGCTGTCTATGACTGCAGGGTTAGTGGTGGGGTCAGGATTTCTAGACAAACCTAGATGTGGACGTGCACACGTCATAGCTGCGCAGTGACCCAGAGACGACCTTGTTGTATCCCAGAACAGAATACCAGGCGAGGTGCCAGCTGGGTAGCGAGGTCTGCTGTTGTTTTGTTAGCGAGGTGTTGTTTGCATCCATTTTTGCAACATCAGAGAACATTTGTCATCAATCTTTGATTTATACTGTCAAGACATGTTCCTAGAGTTAACCTATCAGCAACAAAAAGACTATTATTGAGCAATTGTGAGATTTAGTGACAGGCTTCTGAACTCCCAGATGCGTAACATCTTTGTATTCTCATCAGTTTTACAGTGTTAGCCTTTGATCTTATTCAGCAAAAAGTCATCAAAAATCCTCTTTCTGGAAAATGTCTACCCCTTGCTCATATTTGCAATTTACAGTAACTCTTGTCAGTGCACTTTCTGTGCCGTGCATGTGAGTGAAGCTGCACATTGCAGACGTTCGAAAATTCAAATCAAGCCCAAATTAGCTGTTTAATCCCAGTTTACCCACGAACCTTCAGAACTTTGTAACCAGATTATTCAAAACTGCTCAAAAGCTCAAGCAGACACTCGGACATGCAGGTTGTGCTGTTGGTGTCTGCAAGTAATTGATAAAGAGTCAGAGTTGTGGAAGCAGGAGAGGAGATGAATCGAGTGGAAAGCAGAGAAAGGAGGGGGAAGGAACACTAATCAAACTATTGAGATGCACCCTCTGGCTCTCACTGCAACCCCAAGGTTAGTCCCCTGTCCTTGGCAGCACTCTCATGAGCCAAACTGCACCGTGAATATTAATAGCACAAAACTCTGGGATCCCCAAACCAAGGTGTGTGTGTGTGTGTTCAAATCAGAGAGTAATGCCAACCAGAATCAAATGTCAAATACTGCACTGCAAACAGCTAAACAGTGCAGAATTTTTGTAAAGATTTATGTTTTCCCTTATAAGCACAATGGTCCATATTTGCCGTTTCTGTGGATTTTTATAAGAGAAGGGTATAGATTCTTCGCCAGAACAATTCTGCACCTCAGCAGAAAACATTAACTTGGAAGTAGCTGTCACTGATGGTATTTGAGAGCCCCGAGCTTCCGAAACTAGAAAGAAAACCCTCCTTGTTAAGCAGTATTAAATAGCACTTCAAACGTCTAAATGACTTTTCCTTTCATTATTCACCGCAGCTAGCGACCTCCAGCACAGAGCTGTCAGCTTGGCCAATACTGGCTCAGTGACTGACTGATGTCCAGTGAGACTCACACACACACACACCCATACACACACACCAAACATAGGCACACACACACACACACACACACACACACACACAACAATAATAATAACAAACACTAACAAAAATAAACAATAAATGAATAATACATTTAGGCTTAACATTTTTAAAAAGATAGATTGTATCTGAGGTTTAACTCAAAGCTACTGCAGGTGTGGTTTAAGGGAAGGTCTTTATTAATCTGATCTTTAGTGTGTCAGATTTATAGGAGTAGTAACGAGTGTGAGTCAGATATCAAATATATCCGAAATGTGTCTAACCTGGAAAAGCCAAGGAATGTTGAAAATCATTTATTTAGAGTTTTGAGTAAATTGCATGCACATTGCATGACAGGTGGACTGTTGTATACTGCAGTAGAAGTACAAGTATGTAAAAAAGTAAACTTTATAACACATTTAAAAAAAGAATCTTAAGCTGAACTCTGAGTCGGCGTAATCCAGCCAAGGGATGGAGCAATATGGTCTCTGCATTAATGTTTGTTAGAAGTCTTAATGCAACTGCAGACCATGCAATAATCAAGGCACGAGGACAATAAGGCTCAGACAACAGCGTGTAACAGGACATAATATAAGATAAATTGATTTCTGCCACTGGGAATAAGACACAGGATTTAGGGTACACATTATTTTTCCAGGAGTACATCTCACGATTGCTATTTTTTTCTTATATATGTGCAAATCACTGTCGCAAATCAAATTTTAGTGTAAAAATTGATGTTTGTTGGTCCACATGTCATTTCAGTTTTTGGTGATACAATATATAGCGTATGTGGTGAAACAGCTAAAATGTAAAAAAAGGAAAATTTGACTTTTTTTTTAACATACTGCTCATCAATACCAACATAACAGTTTCTAGATGTAAAGGAAATATACCTCATCTCAGCTGGGCACACAGAGAGTATTTCCTCCTTGGAAGATTCAATTTCACTTAGTTTTCAGTTCCAAACTCGCTTTTGATTAAACCATATTTTCTACGATTTGGCTATGAGAAAATTGATGAAAAGGTACATGCCATCATTTGACCATAAAATCTCAATACAACACTATATTTGCAAGGATTTCTTTTCCTTTAGACCCATAAACTTCACTTTCTAATATACAGTTCTAATAACCACAGCTGCAGTCTGCATGACCACATACAATCATCTGAAGTTTAAAAGAATCTTGGTTTCTCTCTGTCTCCCCATCTTCCCTTAGCTGTTTATTCCCATCTTACCCTACTACTACCAGTTCATTCTGTTCTCATCAAACCAGCTGTAACCTTAATCCAAACTGACTGCCCGCTTTCGCTCTCCGCCTGTCCCCACCCCAGTCTGGTTCTCTTTTCTCTCTGTATCTCCATCTTTCTGAAATCTCCACCCCCTCCTCTAAGCTACAGATACGATGACGCCATTCGGGGGGGGGGGGGGGGGGGGAGGACAAGCCTGTGACCTTCAAAAAAATTGAACAGATTTCCTCTCTGCACGTGTCAGATTTTTTTTTCCCCCTGTAATCACACTTGACTGTAATTGTTTTTATTTTGTCCGGCGATGCTGTCTCAGGAAAGAAAGGATAACGTAACCCCCCTGACCCCCGGGTACGTTTGCTGTCCCGGCGAGCATTTAAAACCTGTGATAGCTTTTGACAGATGTCAACTGGGCTGCTGCTACCGACGTCACCTTTTGCTTGAGGGATGACACCCTCTGAGACAGTGGCACACACACACACACACACAGGCAGTCATGCCAGAACTTGCCTGTCATCTGGGTGGTGAATTTGTGATAGTGTGACTGTTCGAAAATTATAACCTCCTTTTTCTCTCGTTCACTCAATCTAATATATACAGCTTGTGTTTTAGGTGTAGTACACTATAGAGAGCAGGCTGAGTAATGTTGCATCTCTTTATGTTTACTGGCCTGGAGGAAAGAAAACCAGGCAGAATAGAAACTTGTATGAATTACTCATGAGTGTAAAGTGCATGCTTTCTCCTCTCACTCACTCGCTCACTTCACTCTTCATTTTCATTTCCTCGTATTCTGTTTTTTTTTTTTCTCCCCTTTTTGCCATCTTCTTCATTCCTTCCATGTGTCCTTGTGGAGTTTGTCCCAGACACGTTCTCTCCGTCCAGACAGTAGAGTCATTTCTGTGGAAAGGTAGACAAACACGCTCACACACATTCAAGCTGGAGCATATTATCCGGAGACACCCTCTATGATGGTTAATCAACAGACAATTGGTGTTTACACAAATCATCCATCTGCTATGTGCCACATTCCTTATTCAAATACAGTCTGACAGTGAACGTCTCAAAGTCGTGTTAGTAGGCCATCATTTTAAAAGCGGCTTTATGTCCTGGTTTATAGGAGGCCTTCACAGCACCATAAAACTAAGCGTTGAGGTGCCGTAGCCTCCTCATCATACCTTGCAAGGCTGTCTCTTAAGAATGACATTTATACACTATTAACTGCTTTTGCCAAACACATTTGGGAGACAACGTAACTGCTGCCTGGATTATGTTCACTGGCGATGTGTTTTTTTTTTCCCACTCCAGGAAGTATCTCATTCTTTTCCCAAGCACATGACTTTGACAGAGGACACCAGGCTTCACATGTGTTTAGGTTTTAAAGCACTTTGGTTAAGGTTGGGGAAAGATGGTGGTTTTTATTGCCTATTGAAAAAGTCAAGTCAGTATTGACTTTTTTTAAAATCAATGTTTCTCTAACCTTAACAAACCTAAACATAACCATATTCACCCCGCTTTAGGTGCCACGTGAAGATATTGCAGGGAAAACAAATTAAATATGTTGTCATTTAATGTTTTGCCGATAGGTGTAAGAGCATTTAGTGACTTTGCAGATACACTGATTAAAGATCTTCCAAACATGTTTTAAGAAATAAAAAAATACATTGCTTTGTATAATAATTTGTCTCTAATATGGTTTGTACACAAAAAAAGTCGTTTACCTCATTAAAAGCCTTAAAATTACATCTCCTCCTTCTCCCTAATCTATGAATATGCAATATATTGTTCATTTCACAACACATTTCTGAGAGGAGGGGGACCTCAAAATATTTATTAAAAAGGTAATTTGGGAGGCATTACATATCATTTAAAGCATATTTGCTGCTGCAAACAAGTATAAACGTAATTTATATGAAACAGGGTTGTGTCACAATGCCTTATTGTGTGTATGTGTGCAGATAGAGAGGGTATTTCTCCTTGTTTTCCTCACTCTGTTTCTTTTTTCCAACGGTCACATTGTGGGAAAACACAGGTATACACATGTGCATTCACACAAATACACACGTATCTCCTGAGCCACCCCGGAGTAATGAAAAGTGGTGTTTAGTGGACCAAGAGGCTGTTGTTTACGCTACAAACCACAACCCTCAAATAGATTTGCTTATTGGATACCTGATTGTATTGTTCTCAATTCTAACATCCCAGATGAGAATACTATTGAAATTCAAAGCCAATCTACACGATTGGAAACACATATACCTCACTTTATAATCACCTACCAATGTTTCCCAGGGGGGTAACAGTCAATTCTCAAAGTGATATTTCATTGACGTGTAATGGGCATCGGCTGAGAGGTAACAGTCTCTCGTGTTCTTCTTCCAGCACTGAGGGTGTGTATGTGTGCCCTTCCATCAGGGCGATGCAAGCAGCCAAGCGCACAGGATCCAGTTAAAGTCTTCCATGTGCCAACGAAAGCCAATATAGTCAACAATGTAGAGAAGGAGAGACAGAAAGAGGAGGAGGTGAGGAAAAAGTCTGGAGTCTTCAAGTCTGGGGACCTTTTTTTTTTCCTGTGATATGATTGATTAGAAGGTGAATATGGAGACATGTTGGTGAATTCCATTTTTCTCAACGTCTCATCGCATCCTTCTTCTCCATCTGTTTTCTATTCAATATCCTTTTCACAGCAATCTCATTATCACTTTCTATCTCCCTGATGTGTCATTGATCTGCCGGCGCAATGAATTGTCATAACTTTCCATAAACCGTGTTCGTTTTTCATCTGTGTGCCATCAGAGAAAACCGCCTAAATGTGTTGGACAAACACTTACAATAACAAATAGTCCTGGGTTGGGTGAGGACAGCTAAATAGCCATCAGTAGGGGGAAAAGCCCATAAAATCACCGTCTGATAGATCATTGGGGTGTGCTTGGCTGAGGCAGGCGCACAGGTTTATAGGCATGGGTGGAGGGGAGGGGGGGCGCTAAGGGAGATGGATGGAGAGCAGAGACTGGTGGGTAGATGCAGGATATGATGGAGAGAGCAAACAGGAAAAGTGCTGATGTGCTGAGCAGACAGATGGATGGAGTCTGGCGGGCCGGAAACTGCCCCAGCCTCTACCCCAAAATGTGTTGTCCCATTAATGTCGCCAGAGGGTTGTTTTCATGCCGCAACAAAAGTCGCTGATACTATTGTGAAGGAGGGGGGGGGGGGGGGGGGCTCGCATTGCTGCAGTTTTAGCTCTCGCCACTTGTCTCCACTGTGAGAGAAGGGAGCAGCAGGCATCTGAATTACCACTACATGATGCGATGATTTCCTCTCTCGTGATGCTCTTAAGTGTGTCCCTCTCTTTATCGGGGCGCTCTTTACAACACAGCCTGCTCTTCTCTCCTGTAAAACTCATTGTCAATCTAATTACTCCATCTGTGACCATCTGTAAAGTGACTGTGTGATTGGTGTGCTATGATAACAGTGGGGGGAAAGAATGAGATGAATGGGAGCTGCAGGCATCAGATTTGAATGCACAATATATTAGATAAGTCTAACCACAGGAAGCTGCGTGAAGACTTTTACGGTCAGAATATTTTTCCAGTAAATATCAATTCTGGCGACACAGATAATGCTCTGAGTGCAGTGTTTCAAATGCATTGTATCAAATCAGTCCATGGTTTAGCTGTGTGTGTGTGTGTGTGTGTGTGTATGGAGTTCATTTGTGTGTATGCCTGTGTTTTTGTATGTGCATGCGTGTCCTAGGGGTGTTGAATAAGTAATGCAGAGGCGCCTAATGAAAGATAATGTCTAGTTAATGATCTGTCAAAATGAAGTGTTTGCTTATTGAGAAAGGGATCATCCCAGGCTTTAATTTTCACCCTGTGACTCATACTAGAGGATATTACTTCTTTGTACACAAAAGTATACACACGCGCGCACGTGTACATATAGTACACACGTATAGAAACACAGGCGCACACACACAAACAAAAAAAAAAAAAAAAATACAAAAGCATTTCAAAGCAGAGTGCGTTATGCTCAGGCTGAGCTCGGATGCCAGTAAATGTGCTGGTTTGTTTGTGTATATACTTCAGCTGCCTGCGGATTAACAGAGGAGATGGAAACAGAACACAGCCAAACCACCCATAAATGGCCATCTAGCCAACAGCTATGGAGGTAGGATTAGCCTCTGCTTTATTCACCACACATCGCTGACAAGAAGAACTCTTACCGCTAATCTTGGCAAACACTTTCCTTCTCAGTGGGGCCGAGCCGCCGCAGAATAACGTTGAATACTCCAAGTAATGAGTGTTGATGTCACTGTGATTTACTGTATAGAGACGGGGCTCAAACCTGAACCTAAACAATGCACAATCAGCCACGTGTAGTGAATGGGCCTTGGAATGAAAGATGAGTTAAGGGAGCGCACGCATGCACGCACGCACACATGCACACACAGCAGTCTGCTTGGGTCAAACTGAGATGTGCAAGTGGATGAGCACTGATGAGACACGCGCATATACACACACTGCCTCAAGAAGGGAAAAGAATTGCAGATAAAGAGGTCAGACGTAGGTCAGGGCGCCATTTAATGGCAGAGGGACACAGAAAGGAGTCTTTTTAAATACAGCACCACGTGGGAAGAGAGACCGATAAGAATACAAGAGAGATAGGCTGAGCTTGTCTGTCTGCGTGTGTGTGTGTGTGTGTGTGTGTGTGTGTCATGATGCGGCTGAAGATGAGTTTTCCAAATGCAGCAAATATTTCCTGGTGCTCCTGGAGCTTCTCAAATGTGGCGCTTTGCTGCTTTTCTGTGGTTAACATTGTCTTAAATTTTATATCTTTGGGTTTTGGACTGTTGGTCAGACAAAACAACACATTTGAAGATGTCGCGTTGGGCTCTCTGAAGTGGCATTTTGCACAATTTTTCATATTTCATCGCTAAAAATCATCAACATAATAAAAAAAATCATCTTTACAGGCCTAATGAAATGATACTAAACTATGAAAGACATCTACACAGTGAAGGGAACTTTTTTAAACTCTTAAAGATAAAGAGGACACCATGAGTCAAGATCAAGTAAGAGATCTAAACCACTACATGGAGGCAGGAATACAAATCTTTACTAGTGACCCTGTGACAGGTGCAAACAAACAGGTAAACTCTTACACAAGTGCAAGGAAAGCTAACAAGATCATGAGACTAAATGTGGTAGTTAGACTGAATAGGAAGGACACACAATGGGGACAGACTGAGTGCCTGATTGAGGACACAAGCTCTCAAGTGGAGAACCACCACAGGGAACAAACACAAGGAGGAAAACACAGGGAAGAGGCAAGACACAATGCTTTGCTTTATTGGCAAAGAATTTTTTTAAAATTAACTTTTATTGTATGTTTTTCTTTGAAATACAGCAAGTTAGAGAAATTAGTGCCTTGATTGCTGAGCCCTTCTGTGTCCTTTCAGCAAGACAACTTTTCAACAGGATCTAGATGAACAAGGTTGAATTTTTCAACAACATCCTCACATTGACTTACAGTTCTAGCCAAAAGTCTGGACACAATTTCTCATTCAAGTGAATGGGAAAGTGTGTCCAAACCTTTGACTAGCACTGTATGTCATACGGTCATGAGGCAAAACTGGAGACACTGGAGGCTGTTATTGTACTGAACACGAGAGAATACAGAGTGTATTTTATGTCTTTCAGCATATGAGGTTATCTGAGCTATACCTTGACTCAGAGGCAGCCGTGCATGAAGCAGCACCCGAGACAAGAATAAACTACCAACCATAGTTACTCATTATGTCAGTTACTGAAGCACACCACTGACCACTGATCTCCTAATGCGGTACATATGTAGCACTGCGATAACCTTCTGCACTGTATACATACAGCAAAGGTAACCGCAAGCATGCGCACTGACACACAGAGCAGTCAAGGCATGAAATCATCAGGTGTAGCCAGGCAAAACGTCCGTGTAGCATATTTACTGTGATCTACTGGAGGCTGGGAGGCTGTCTGATTATTTTAGATTATTTTATTTTATTATTCTAAAGGCCAAGATGTGCTACAGCTGTTAACATTGCCCTGAGGCTTAACCATAAACCTGAACGCTCTCTCTAAGCATCACAACATCTTTTAGGATTGAAATTAAACCACATCTTTCCTGACACCAGGACTATAGACGTGTTTTTCATCTTGCATTAGACATTAATTTATGTATATGCTTTCCAATTAGCATTTATCCATTATTCTTTGTAAAACACAGCTCCAAACTTCTCTATTGTGGTCTATTGATTGAAAGACCGGTGCGCACCGTAATCAATGCGCTTCGCCATCCATAAAGCCTCCATCTCTGCGTGTCATCCCACTTAAGACTGGCATTTACTCTGCGTGGTCGATACTATTATAAACTAGTGAAGTGTCATCACTTTAATTTATGTGAGTTGTGTCCCTGATCAACACAAGAGAATGAAAATAGATTCCTCATCTATTGTCTGAATGCAAGCAAACTTCTGCCCCAAGGCTTCCATCTGTCCTTAAATGTCAGCATGCAGTGTGTGTGTGTGTGTGCCTTATAATGACCTCGCAATAAAGACTGACACATGGGATGTGTGGGATACAATTGGCAAAGCGAAGGAGACATTTTTCACATCCCACTGGCGCTTATAAATCCTTCACCGGTTGAGAGGTTCCATTGTAAAGAGCTGACACCAAAGGGATTTTTAAACAAATATTAAATAAGTTGAGATCAATATTTTCATAATCTGACCTTTTTGTGATTGTACAAATTCCCTAAGGATTTCATTTTAGAGAGGTATTTGCTTTTGTCACTTGTAGCCTCACACAAAATCCCACCAGCCCATCAGCATTCGACTCAACGCTCCCCCCCTGTCCCCCCCCGTACCTGTTGAGAGGGGAGCAGTGCAAGAACCAAGCTGTCTTAGCCTTCCTGCTGTTTCCGCCCAGAGGGCAGAGTTATCATCAAACAGGGATGCTTCATTGGAGCTCACCCCATCTCTGTCACCTAACCACCAGCTTAGTGCCACATGGCCACACAGATTGGAGAAGACAGTGAGGTGTGGTTCAGATATACAGGGTGGTCCTCACTGGATGATGATGATGAACAAAATACAGTAAGACAGGATGGATATTATTCACTGTTCAGTGTAACAGCTTGCAGCACAGCAAAGCCATCCCAAAATGCTGTGGTACAGGAGGAAAATAGTAATATACCCACTAAAAATGCAGTAAACAAACCCTTAAAAGAGCTCAGCAATTATGGTGGAGCTGATTCCTGACTGTGAGTGTATAAAGTAGGCAACAGATATTTTATGGACTACCAGCACACACAATTGCAATGCTCTCATAACTCCCATTTCTGACAGCATGGCTGGTTTAGTAAGGAAGCTGTGAGTCAATCAGTAGCTAATCTGTAAAGCGGGCCACAGCAGATGTAACAAACATAATAGTGTAGTAGAAGGCATATTTACATACAGATAAAGAACAATGACAGCAAGAACGCATTCCACCAAAGCAGCGGCTATCAATCATCTGAAAGTCTGTGGCCAATCAGTGAGTATTTGAAATTCAATAAGATTCACTGTTGAATCACAACTGAAGGCTACATAAACAAACAGTAGTAGTAGGATTTCACTTCTTTTTCTTGTTCTTTACTCAAAATGTTGCATGATAGTTGTCTAAGCATGATGATAAAAATGTTCATAACTTAGCGTGCAATAATGAACACACACAGCGGGATAACACATGCAAAGACTAGAAGGCTACAGGTGTAACTTTTACTGCTCTTCAATATTCTAATGAGGTCAGGGTCTCTCCCGTCATCAGCACGTTCCTTCACTGGAACTGTATTAACACAGCGTTAAAGGAAATCACTGAGCTGAGCCTTTCTAACACAGATGGTGACAGTTTTTACCCAGCGGACAGTAACAAGATGTCACAGAGCATCAGAGGCAACGTCAGTCACGAAATCAGACAAACACACACACACATAATTTGTCAGTTATTAAAGACGACCCTCTTACCACCTGGCGTGAGGGTGACCTGTCTGGCAATCTGGAACAGATGGCATGGTCAAAAGTACTTATAAACACACACTTTACTGTTTTACTCTGGTCAGAGGTAAATTAATGTTCCCATTTTGACTCATTTTAAACTAATTACATTGAACTTTAGAAAGTACAGGCATGCGCGCGCTCACACACGCACACGATAATGAGATTCACACTTACTATTAGTCAAAGCAGCCATTAGGCAGGGATTTGTGGGAACTGGCGAGGGGCGGCCCTCACAATCAATACACCGATGCCACTGTACCGCCTCCCATCAGCTCAGGCATATGTATGTATGTTCTCATAATGCTGATGCAATATAAACAGTGAACCCTTGCACAGCAATGTCCAAGCCAACGACAAAGAGAAGTGAAAACAAGGTTTCTTGAAACATGAATCAAACTGTGTGCATAGTTCAGTCTATATGTCCACCCAGAGTCATCATCCTGCAAGTACGCTATAAGGGAAAACTGAGAAAAAGAATAAATCAAGCAGAATAAAATATATTGAATAATAAAACTGAACAGTTCAAAAAGCAACGGGACAAAGTGCCATCATCCCACACTGTGCACAGCATGCCCCGATGCCCCAACAAATAAAAAACACCAGGCTGTTTTTCAGTCGGTAATATGCGCAGCCCAAGCGGAGAGGGAGACCGCCGGCAGACCTGTCATCATCAGCACAACCTCTGGACCTGGTTGTTATATGTTTTACAAACAGAAGCTGCAGCCAGGCCTGGCAAGAATTTCATGAAGACCTACACTAGTTGTTTCATGGTTGAATGCCTTTGGGAGAAAATGAAATGAGAAAATAAATAATATAAACAGATCAAAGAAACCACTAACCTTAAGACCCTGATATCACCTTTCTGGCAGGATACTCAGACTCAAAGAGAAGGAGAGGAATGAGAAAGAGGGAGAGAGAAAAGACAAGAGGGGGAGAAAGAGGGCTGGCAGGGGTGAAAAAGAAAGACAGAGTGGGAGAGCGACGAAAAAGCAACAGCAGTGGCGTGATTAGGGAGTAAGAAGAGCTCAAGGCTTGCGATGACAGGTAATCACTCACACACAATATGCTTTGACAGCACAAGAAACGTGTCAGAAAAGATCCCCCACGCAAACAAGCAACAGCACTTCAAGTGACACATACTGTACACATAGGCATTCCCACACACACACACACACACACACACACACACACGAGACAATCATCACTGATTGTAAGTCAGAAACATGGCTCTTGTATAACTAAAATATCAGGCAAGAGGAAACAGCAACTTTACCCTCACTAATGACTCGCTACTACTCAAATGATCCTGAGGGTTTAAAGCCCCAGTTTATGTACAGTATTTGCTGGATTACAGCTTGCTGTTTCTATATTTAGTAAATATTGATGAGTCAGGTTCAATCTCACCCGCGTCGAAAGGTTTGAGGCGAGCCAGGCTGAGCTGCTGTGCATACACGCAATTACAGTTAGTCAGGGCTTTCACTCTTTCTACACACGGGCACTGAACATGCATACTCATTGCATTTGCATAGCACAGGGCCAACAAATCCAGAGTGTGCAGAGTGCCCAATAGGCAGAGAAGCAGATGTGCCATCCAGAAGATGAATCTACTCCACAAATAAATCAGACCTTCAGAGAGTTTTCTCCAGAGGATTAGATTTGCTAGGGCACACCTGCGCACAGACATACAGTACATACAGTATAGTATTCATCTAACACACACACACACACATCCTTAAATGCCCAAAGACCCGTGTAAGACAAACATGAACATGCACACATGTGATTATGAATGTCCACATACATGCACTCACATGCATTCAGGTGCAGGCTTTGCATAAAGGAGACTGTGCTCCTAATCCCGGGGATGGCTGGGATTAGGAGCACAGTTCCTCAACCTCCACCTCAGCAGAGAAACGAGGGATAAGGGATGGCGAGGGTGCAGTGGATGAAATTCTCTAATCTTGTGTGAAATCAGTCATGAAGGTGTGTAGATTAATCCTCCCACTGTGTCTGAGGGCAGAGCACAGCTACTTCCCTGCTTGCAGTGAAGCTGAAGGTCAAAGTCAAACAACGTGCAGCAATGAGACAGAGCCATGATGGAAAGATAGAGCTTAAGGGAGGAGAGCTTAACCTGGAAAAGCTAAAATATTACATTGAAAGAACATTTGTTTTTGTTAGAGTGCACGTTACCTCTGGACTATGTTGTTTATGAGATTAAAATTCTAAAAGTGAGCAGGCTTAACAGTCACAATTTCCTTCTAAATCTCAAAACTATTTTATAAATGGTGGCCTAAACAATACTGCATACATATGGGTGTTATGCATACAGTAAGACACATACAGTATATGTAATATATGAAAATCTTTGTATAGTCTCTTTAAAATGTGTTTTGTGTCAACAGATATAAATCCAACTACCAAATAATTTGGTTTATACTGTGTCTGTTGCATCAGACATTCTTGCCAGTCTATGTTGCTAATTATGTGATACAGTAGATGGGAATGTGTAGGATATTGATTTTTGGGGAATTAAGTGTTCAATATTACTGTAACTGTAACTAGTTTAATAAGTGATCAAATCTAATGTTTTTATCCCAGAACACAGAATCCAGTTGACCAAAGTGATATAGTTTAAAATAAAAAAAAAAGACTTTTTATTTTACTTTTTGGCACAGATCGTCTAACAAAGAAGAACGATAAAGTGTCGTCCGACAGCGTCTAAAGGAAAAAGTCTGAACAGCCACGTTTAGAGCACACCCGGCCAAACACTGCATAACGTGGGCGTGCTTGTTGAATTTTCAGCTTCAGAAAGTTAAAAAAAAGTCGTCAGACACAGCCTTCCCAATTCACTTTTCTGACATCTGAAACGTGTGGGCGGAGGTGCGTTCAGACATTATTCATCAATGCGTCAGAGCATTTTCTTTAAAGACTCTTTAAACTCAGTCAACTTAGCTTTTGTCTCATCTGACTAATACTTCCACTTCTAATGAGACAAAGTGACTTTGCAAGTAGCACTTATCATTTACCAAATCAAAGTGTTCCATACTAATAAGGTGTATAAATCTATTTGTATGTAAACAATGAGCGGTAGTTGTAGTTAATCATAGCTGAGCTAATGATGCTGCAGCAGTGCTTTGGTGTTATTTATATTTAGTCCCCTGGCTGCAGTAAATCAGCTGCATCATAAGTAGTCTGGCTGCTGTCTGAAAATATTTAAGTAAAAGACGGGAAAATAAGGGAAAACAAAAGGTATTTTTAGGAGATTTTCAGGTGACCGGCCAGCTCAGAGGAAAAGGTGTGGCTTTCAAATGAACTTGAGCAATCGTTAGGCTGCATCAACCATTTCTCCTACACAGCTAGAACCTAATTCAGCCTGTCTCCATGGAGGTTTAATTTAAGTTCCTGCATTGTAGTAGTTCATTTGTTCTCTGGAAACACTCCAAATTCTTGCAGGGCTAAACCTTAATTTCCACAGTTAATTTCTAAAAAGGGGACCTTTCCCCCCTGTACCACAATACATTAGTAAGACTAAACAAATTAAACAAGACAGACACAAAATAAGAAGACACTAAAGGATGATACAGATAACGCGGAGCTACAAATAGAGAAAGGCAAGACCTCCTAATTGAGTTAGTTTCATCTAAAGCCGGACAGCCTTCCCTTTGGCGCTGACCCTTGGTCTGACGCTGAAAGACAGGGGAACGGACAGAGGAGAATAGGAATGAGCAAATGAAACAGAATAGTGCTACAATGCAGGTACCAGGAGGATGGAGAGGGAAATTAGAAAGCAAGAGCTGAAGGGAAAGGAGTGCATCAGGAGGCATAAAGAGGCAGAACATGAGGTTATAAATGAATGACAGACAAAAGGAAACGAGTGAACACAAAGAGGCAAGGGTGACATTTTGATATATTTCACGCAAGACAAGCTTAAATGGCAGAGAGGAAGGAGATGAAATATTTGCCTTGTTTCAGACACAGGTTTGGTATCAGTTTGCGCTGAACATTTTTCTTTTTGCACTCAGGCTGGTCTCCTCGACAATGCGGTCAATTTAGTGAAAAACGCTCCCACACACGAAAAGTGAGAAAAATATATTTTTGGACCATAAACAGACATGCGAGACGCAACAGAAAACTGAGTAGCAAGGGTGTATATCTGCATATGGATGGTCAGTATGTTTCTACCACTATCAAGGGACTGCTGAATTCTCATGACAAATCATTTTAGCAAGTTTGCATGTTTTCTGCAAAAAGCGAGGTATGAAAGAGAGACAACAAAGGGGGAGCACAAATCCCAACAGGTATCAGAGGTAAAGTTTTTGATCATTTGTGCTTTAAGTATGAGCAACTGGTCCACCGGTTCCTGTGAAGTTGTGTCAAGTGTCTGTATCAGTGCACTTAAGTTACAGGTTGTTGGCTAGTTTGGTCAGTTAGGAAGTTAGTGATAGGCTAGCTTCTACAGAATGTTTTGGTATAATGTGTTTTTAAAGATTTATTTCCTTTAGGCTCCACTAGACTATAAAAGATGGGTCACAGAAAGATATTTTTCTCAGGAGTTGGACACCAAGACAGAGCTAAAAGGCGAGTCAATATTGGACTTAAATTTGCCAGTTGGCCAGAATCACAACTCCAAATGAATGTTAATGTTAACTTTAGAAGACAGAAATGCTTAAAGCAGCATTCAGTTGATAGTGTTGTACTGCATCCTCCGTACTGCTGCTGATTTTTACTTATCGGGAACATGAGAACAACAGGTTCTACCGCTCCGGCCGCCCTACAGGCCCATTGCCACTGGGGGCTGTGCAGGGATTGGTCCTTGCAAAATGTCTGTCAAATCAATTAGGGACATGTGTAAACAATCCAATTAATTAGGGGTGAGCATAGGGGAACATCGGGTGCAGTAAAAGAAAAATCACAAACCAAAATACAAGCCAGAAAAAATGAATATAAAGTAAAAATACAAACAAATACAGGCAAAAAAGTAATAGCAACCCAAATGGATGCAAATACTACACAAAATTAACAAATTCAACCCAAGAACAAATAACTAGATACTCACATAAAAATATATAAGGGGGTCATGTGGAGATATTCATGAGGCTGTCTTCTTTATTCTACTGAGCCACAGCCACCCTGAGTTGGAAGTGCACCATCTTTTCACCATCAACAGTTCTCCTCTCCCTCCCTCTCATCCTCCTTTCCCCTTTCTCCTCCCCTGGGAAGCCTGTAGAATGGAGGCATCCCCCCCCCCCTCCTCTTGATAAACGAGCTGTAGGAGAGGGAAGCTACACGTTCTGCAGAGGAGAGAATGGAGAGAATGGGGTCGTGGATGAGGAAGAGTGGAAAGGAGGAACAGATAGCAGCTGCTTTCACAGATGAAAGTGGTGGCTGGTCACTGGCCTGTGAAATACAGAGAGAGGAATGACTGTGGTTTGTTGAGACTGGAGCTCTGCCAGCGCAGATCTCTGCGGATAAAGAGAATCCTCTCGTCACGTACTGACTTTTAGGAGGTCGTCGTGTTATACTAACTTTCTTTGTAAAGTGGTGAATTGTGTGAGCTGAAAAGTGGTCTCCGGGCAAGTATCAATATTGTATAGCAAGGGATTATCTGTGGCATTTTCCACATCTTCTGCTGACTGCTTTGCCCACGTTGTTGTGCATGTTTGTGTCTTTGAACTACAGCAAAAATGGCAAAGAATCCAGTGTGTTTCACCAAG
Organism: Scomberomorus guttatus; assembly: GCA_038419695.1. Lineage (NCBI taxonomy): Eukaryota > Metazoa > Chordata > Actinopteri > Scombriformes > Scombridae > Scomberomorus > Scomberomorus guttatus. The sequence goes on from CM076458.1 coordinate 15,607,216, forward strand.
ACATTGTTGGTATTCTGCTATGTAGTAGTGAGTGAGGTTTCACAGACTGAGCAAATATGTAAAACTCATTAAATAATATTTACTTAAACATTACTTAATCTTTTTGTGCACCCTTGAGTAAAGTGGTGCATCATGCACACAGGAATCCAAATACAAGTAAATGTCAGCAGCAAACATTCAGTCACTGCACACGACTGCACATCCAGTTGAGTTGTAGGAACTGATACCTGTTGTTCCTCTGGGCTGTCTGGCAATCTGCATTTCTAGTCCACGTTGTCAATCACGCAGTCACCTGACCAACCTGCCAGCTTCCACTGGCCTGAAGGGAAATAAGGGCTTATTTCCTCTCCCCCCCTCTCAGCACTGAAATGGCATGGCAGAGATACAGGGACGCGTGGTAGAGCCATTTACACATGGCATTTACTCACTAAATGTGCTCACTGGCCTTTGGATAATGCACACTCACTGACTTTCCCCGGCCTTTTTTTCCCCCGGCGAAAAAAGGGACTAATTTATCAAAATTCTCCGGTTTCTCAGGATATAGTTGTGAAAAGGCCACTCCGATTATTTCATTTTCACTCTGATTCCCACTCTTTACTTCAGTGCTTTCTGTCTGACCCGCCGTGCCCTGAACAAGTGTGTAAAGGCTCAACTACAGGTCCGTATTGATTGCTCGCACAAGGATCTCTCACAGGTTGTGGAGATGATGCAGAATTTTCTCTGCGCACGTTGTCCGTGTGATCTTCTGTGCGTATGTTCACGTACTGCATTTGCATTACCGCGTGTGTTTGGATTGACACAAATGTATGCCGGCAAAGCGCCATGTTAATGAAAAAAAGAATTCAATAGTTTACATAAAAAGGACGTCCCTAGCCAAAGCTCGTGCTCTTGGGGCACAAATACAGAGCCTGATCAATAAACCACTACACAGCTAGAGGATGAAGGCCTTAACCATTAACAATCAATTTCAATCTTCTCCCTCTAAACCATCTATAAGCCATGTATATACCATCCAATATACAGTTTATAGTGCCTCTCAGTTACTGATTTATGACCTTTGTATTGTCTGTTTTCTTTGCCTTCAGCAGGAAAAAAAGAAAAAAGCATTGAAGGAACCAGGAGACAAGAATATTCTTTGAAATGTGATGCCTGTGAACTGAACGAAAAGAAAGGCACAGAGGCATTGTGCATCCCCCATACCTTCAAGCACAGGCTACAGAAAATGAATGAAAAATTTTTAAAAAAGAGTTGATGAGAATGGAGAGAATAGAGAAAGAAAACGAGGAGGAAGTGGGGAGAGGAAAGGATAGTGGCAAAGAAAATGTGTGTAAAGAACAGAAAAAGGGCACGTAAGGAGAATGGAATGAAATATGTTTAGCTCCATCTTGTCTCAGTGCAAAATATACAGCATAAAAAACAAAAGGGAGCAACAACAAACACACTTTCAGCCAATAATCTTAAGAGGAAGAAAATTGGACATGAAAGTAATCTCAGTGAAGCTTTGTCTCATTGTGTTCGAGAGAGGCTGCAACAAAGGAAGCAAACCGTGGTCTCATGACTCGAAGTAAAGGATGAGAGGATGTCGCCTGTGCGACTACACAGTAATCATCTCTAATTATTGTTGCCAAAGCTCAAATCCCCGCAATCACACTGGGGCTTAGCTACACTTATCACACTCTGCACTAATGGGATCAGCTTGATTGAAAATGAAGGGTTATCATTTGGATTTATCACATAAGGGTGAACATCCATATATACGTATATAAACACATAAACATTCCCGTGCACATTTATTCAGGAGAACATACCACTTTATGTATATGGAACAAAAGCTTAAAATGTTGTCCACCACAATTTTTTTAGGTGTAAAAATACTGCACAGCCAATATGTACAGTGTACAGTATTGATTTAATGTACCAATACTCTAGTACACACACACACACACAAAGATTTAGATTACTTGCACCGTGGGAGCAATCATTAGATTACACAACTGTTGAAGTGACTCCACATCTCGTCTACCTGGGAAAGCCTCTGTGCTGTGCCATGGGTGCTACAGCTCTCTGAGTCACACTGTAATTGAAGCTGAAAGTCTACAGTTAACAGGGAGGTCAGTGAATCTTAGTCATGTGAGCTGCTGTGTGTGTTAAAACAAATCATTGTCCTTGGAGCTGGGTCATAGCCTTCTCATGGCAGCGGGAGTAGATTTATTGCTTTCATGTGAAAACTTAATTGTTCATTGTTTTTTTTTACTTCTTTATATTTATTAGGAGCTCACGTTCTCTGTCATGCACTCAGCTGGTCATGATCGTAAATCTCATTAAAGTCTATTTCAAACCAAAGCGTTTTCATAAAGGTGCAATACAGGAGAAAAACTTTTACTTCAGAGCAGCTGTCAGCATCCTACTGTAGGTTATTCTATTAGTTTATCAAAAAAAATGATACTGAAGAAGATCTGGATTGATTTTTACTGCAGTGTTTACTGCGAGCTTTCATGTCCCTGTCCTTAAACTCCGGTTTTATGTTATAAAACAGCTCAACTGGCAAGGTGTTGCATCTGCAGCTGGTAATGTGTGAAAATAGAAACCTAGCTGCCACAGTAAATGTAGAGGCACAATCAATATTTCAGTCTTCATGCAAAGTGAATGACTACTCGGAAGCTTAAATAAAATACATACGACACATTTCTAGGTTAGTTTTATTCACAGTCAGAGAAGGAGGCAACATACAAACACAGAACCTGTATGTGTATAAATACAGTAGGGGAACAGCCTCTTTTGTAGCTTTTTTTCTCTCCACTCCCCTCCTGTTTCTACTTACAGTCCTGGGCGGTTGTGTCTCCTGCACTCCCTGTTCGTCTCATAGGAATTTGTGCTGAATTTAAATGGTTATCCTGTAAGGCTGCTGCACATTCTTTAAAAAAAACATCTAGCAGAGATGTTAACCAAATATAGCGTAAAATATGCAACTCATCAGCTGAACTGACGGAGTGTGTTGCTCACTTTTCTCTAACCAGAGCTCTTATTTAACATAGCCTGACAAGACCTCCTCCCACAGCATTTACTCTGTGTTGGACTCGCCTTGGAAGCGCATGAAAGTTTAAAATAGAGTGCTGTTAGTTGCGGAGAAAGAGCAAGGAACTGCTGCAACTTAGTTTTTCCAGGAGCATAAAATTATGTAAAGCTGTATTTTTGCATGCTAAGTGCTTTCATCCTCAGGGTCTGACATCTACATTCTGTTTAAGATGGAAAAAGGAAAAAAAAAATCAATATATTTTTGTCCTTTTTGCTCTGCTCACGTGACACGAAACTGGGCCCAAATGTTTCTCTAATGTGTCAAATAACACAACAAATCTCTCTGATCCTTCTTGTTCTTGTCCTCTAGTAGAGAGATTGATCCTTTTATCAACAAAGCTTTAAGCTTTTGTCTCTGGTGACCCACCTGCTTAACATCCTTTGTACATACAGCATGTAAGCCTTGCAGGCACGGTCATGGTCTGAATACAGATACACTCTTCAATAACGCATGAAGGCAGGGACGTGCAGAGGATGTTAGAGGCGTAGGAGCCTAAATTCATTAAAAGGTGATTTTTGCAAATAATTGAAGGGACATTAAAATGTATGTATTAAAACAAACCCATGACTGAGGTTGGTTCAAACACTGCTACATGACACTTAATTAATGATACATGCAAAGAAATGAAGTGTATTTCACCAGCCCAGCTCGTACCTACTGTAGCCCCCTGACTGACATCCTCACTTGCAGAAGCTCAGCTTGATACTGCTGACAAAGACGCACTCTCTCGCCTCCATATTCATCTCTTACCCCTTCTCCATAGAAGGCATAATTGCTTCAGTAATAACAGGCAATAGGAAGATGCTGATATTGTCTGGCTAAGATACTATTACTGTGTGCCAACAAATTAGTTTAATATAATTTACATACCATATCATAATACTGAGGCTTGGAGGACATCATGCATTTATGTCACAATTCTAAAAAGCAACACAAGCTTTAGATGAGGTGTATTAGACACTGGTTTATAAAAGACTTTCCTTCATCTCTCCTTCCAAAAATACTGGAAAATACTGAAAAAAGTGCTTGAACCTAACTATTTGCCTAAATATATAATGACATTTAGTAAACAGTTAACATTCATGTAAATGTAGCTGCATTCACTGTCCTCGTACACATATTCTCCTCTCACGCTCTACCTGTTGAGCAAACATAACACGTATGCGATGACAATAATAGTGTAGTATAAATTCTCTGTCAGCTACACTCAGAAACAAGCACACACCTCGTCACACACCGCAGAAAAAGCGGCACTTTCTCTCTAGGACGCCAAACGGGCAGGTGCTCAAGCCGCCTTTGAGGTCCTGCATGGAGGTGCATTAAGTAGACAGTGTTAAATTTAGTTTTCTCAACACACAAAAAGACAGAGCCAATTATTTTTAGGCTGACGTGAGGAATTTAGAGGTTTTGTCGCTGCTACAAAATCTTGTGAGATTGAGCAACAAATTTCAGACTGGCAAAAATGAGACAAAGTACAAAGAAAAGAGGAAAAAAAGAAGGAAATCAAAGTGAGTGTGTGTGAGAGAGACAGAGATGACAAGGCAAAGTGAAAGATGCCAAGAGGCACCTACGCCAATCTCAGAGGTAGATGGCTAATTAATCTCTCAGCAGGAGAGAAACGTCAAAATACTGAAACACAGACCCACGACGACATCAAGCAGGAGGAGGAGGAGGCGGGTAAAAACATCAACAAGAAAAGAAAGAAACTACAGAATATAATGAGAGGAAAGAAAAGTTTGGGAAATAACAAGTGGGTGACAATGACGGAGATCACAGCGTTTAGGATGTAGGAGAGTTGTTGCTGGGATCCAGGCGAAACCTCTGTGTTCCTGCATGTTACTTGTCAAGACGTCAGATTGTTGATGAACGAAGGATCAGATGTTATAAAAATCAATCTAAAAACTGCCTGGAGTGATCTGTACCTGATAGGGTCCAAAGGTAGTATTTTGAAGCATCAGTCGGCTGTAAATTGTACTGTGAAACTGCTTATGATAATTACACAAGTGTAGCAGCTGCAGTACACAGTACAGGTCTCATTACAGTTAGTACAGGGAAGCAACTATTGTATATTTGGAAGGTCTATTTGTCCTAAAAGCTGCTCCATCCAAAGTGGGATGTATGCCGTCTCTCCTAATCAAACCAGCAAATGTCTATGAAGCCCACATCGTTTGCTGGACACCACCTCGACAGCCAGCGGTTGAATGATGACATGCGGCTATACATGTCATCACTGGTCAGATTAGGCAGAGAAAACTACGGATAATGTGAGACTCATACAGGCATGTTCTGACCATGACTAAAATCAGGACAAGTAGTAACAGGTAAACAGTGTACATGTAAAAGTACTTAGTAACAGGCGGTGTGTTGTTTTTGACACGTTACAGACCAGAGACTTTGTCTTCGTGCCAGCCAGTGATGCGGTGAAGTGCGTCGGGGACGCGCTCGGTGCACCTGAACCGCACTTGTTTTCACACATTGTAGTTGAGCATGTTAGAGAATGTGACAATCATGGCCAATCACATTCACTACTTCCAAAACAGTTAACACAAAAAAAGGAAAGAGGACAGAACAGAAAAGAAGGAAAACAGCTAATGATCGGGCTCTGCAGCTCCCATGTTGCCTGGGCCTCCCATACCAGCAGGGATAGAAGGCACAGACTTGGCCGGGTTTGTGCGCTGGTAGGGTCCCCAGATGTCATGCACCGCGAGCTTGGGCTCAGCGGCTCTACCTGGCGGCTAACAAGGACTCCCCTCGGCTGCAGTCGGAGGCGTGGGCATCCATGGGCGCCATGGTGCTTCAGAGGCTCCACGTGTCTCCTGTGAGGGTGATGGAGGTCTTATTTACAACCTCGGTTCCAAGGTCTTTACGCCGTCATTGCAAAATACTATGAGGTGTATCTCCTCTTTTGTCACCTGGAGACACTTCATATACTGAATATAATGCAGTCTAATACCTGCCAGTTAAAAAGTACCATTAAGTTAAATCACCAACATCAGCGTCATACATATGGCTGAGGTTCGACAGCATTAAATCATGAATCCTCTATCCTTATTACATCCAAATCTATATGAAATGTTGATTAAATATGTATCTGACACATTGAAATAATAGGTGGTTACTAATTTTGCACAACTTATTTTCCAGATTCACAACTATTACATTGAGCTAATTAGGTTTGGGGGAAAAAAATGTAACTGTACTACTTGTGATGTGAAGTCTGTGTCTCGGTGATGATTATCTGACCTTCTGAAACTTGTTATTTTCTGCTTCTAATCTTTTTCACTGTGCAAAATTTACATGTAAATGAATACGTTTGATTGAATTAAACTGTTGACCCGATATCTCATACTCCTATCTGTATCAATTTATTCTTCCTTATAATATGAATCACTTAAAAAGCACCTGAAGTTTCACACAGAAGGACTGCAGCAGCTGCACCAGGCCGTTCAGACACGTGTCCCTCGCCTCGCCACAAAGTCTTTATCCATGCTTTTGATGTATGTCTGCCAGGAAGAGAAGATATTCGCTCGCTATAGTAATACAGAAAGGAAGGAAATCCCTCCTTGCTGAAGTACAAATCTGCACATTTTTTGTTTTGCTATTTTGATTAAAGACAAGATTCTCTCTTTTCAAAGTACGACAAGCTTCATTTCACTTTACCTGAAACTCTCTGAGAATGGTGGAAATGTTCGTCTCATTGGCCAGATTGGTGAGAACCTCAAGCTGCAAAAGACAAAAAAAATAAATAAATAAAACATGACTGACCATAATATATACACAATACATACATAATTTAAAAGGCATCATTTGTTTGCTTACGGGATCCTTGAACATACATGCCAAGTTTCATTCACAGCACACAGTTCAATAGTAGAGCTTAAGTCTCTTAAACGTTTTCAAGTCATTAACACTACAGCTGTAATCCCACCTCCGACCACAGTGCGGGTTGCAACGGCAGAGTGGCGCTGTCCGTATTTACGCTCGTGGACTCCACAGGCAGAAGAAGAAGCAAATCAACGTCGTTTATGAGATATTTTTATATATTTCCCGAGAACAGCTCATCCAAACAACTTTACACATCGACATTGCACTTCAATGATTCCCCAGAAATCCACCTGCCAGGTATGAAGTAGATCGGATGAGCAGTTCTCGAGATATACGAAGGACATACATACATACAGACAGACAGACAGAGATCCCTTGCTTATATTATATAGAGAGATTGCAGCTACCAGATTGTTTGACATTGATTGAAGAGTTCCAATCGCAGAGTTGTGTGAGTGGTGTTCTTTTCTCTTATTATATAATATTTGGCCACCTGCAGAAACCAGGTTGCAGAGAGCCTTACTAACTAGAAGGTTCATTATGACCTTTGGCAAGGTTACATACGGGTTTAACATTAATAAGCTACAGCTGATGTAATCTTTCAATCAGTGAAAGCATTGGTCAAAGCATTGATATCAGAACTCAACACTAATCATCAGATAACGAACATTACTGTATAAGTTTCTCAAAAGTAGGATTTATTGCGGGGATATTTTGTGTTAAAGTGCTGTAGGTGTTCCAGCAGTTGTAGTGAACTACTATAATAACCACCAAATACAGAACAGGGAGCCTATAAATAGAACAGGACTGAGACAGACAGACAGGAAGAAATAAGGAGGGAAAAATGTGAAAATCTTACATTCTCTCAGCACTTGTCTTGTCGTCTTATGAAGTACGTGAATGATTTTTCTGCTGCTTTTCCACCCCGTCTTTGTTCTCTTTCCCTCTTTCACTTGTACTCTGTCCTCCGTTGACTCACAAACACACGCTCACTCTCATGTGAACACACACGGTGATGGGAGCATGAAGAGACACCTATCTCGAGGGAGCGAGTGTAAAGGCAGGTAAGCAACAGAGAGTATTAAATCTATTTATTTTGAGGACAGCAATGTGAGACGCGCACACATTTGTGTCATACCAGACAAATACATCAAGCTTCCCCAATGTGACCGGAGAAAAAACACCCCGGTGCATCTTTCATTGGAAGCTGACTGGTCCCCAGATAGTCTTTGTTGACACTGTACTCTGAGGAAATTGTTGGTATACTTGATAAATATCACACAATCAAACACAAAAGCACACACAGAGTAGCCGCAATGAGAGAGTGTAACATTAAAGAGGGGGCTCCTGGGAGTAGATAATAATAGAACACAGACACAAACAAGAATTGTATATTGCTACAGAACCCGACAGAAAACATTCAGACCTATTAATGTTAATGCTGTACATTTATATGCAAAGGGATTTGTACTTTGATCACAGTGGAGAAACATTGACAAATTGCATCTTGTAGGTAAATAGTGTGATAGCATTTTTCTAATTACCCAAAGCTATCAGCGTAGATTGTGATCCATGTATAATGCATACGCAAAAACACACACACACACACACTCTTCAGCCGCTAAAGCTGTGAGCAGGTTATCACTCCGGCCCATCAGCTGTAATAGGTTTTCACAACCACCATCACAAACCGAGCACACACACACACACACACATATATATTCACACACATAGCCACACCTGAGGGGGTTCATTCCGCTGTTGCTATTTTTAGCTGTGAATGAAGCCCATCTTTCATAGCCTGCATTATTCAAACAAAATCCCAAAACCTACCGATTGAGAGAGTGCGGGAGAATGCCACTGGGTGTCTGGATATGCAAATGCGCTCTCCTCGGAGTCATCCCTCCCCACACACACACACACACACACACTCACACACGCACAGTATCAGAGCCATAGGCAGAGCTGTCCACATGACAAACGAGGCTCTAAACCCAAGGCTATTCAAAAAGGTCTGCAGCCAGACTACAGAGAGGGAAACCCCGTCATTCCCCTTCTCTCCCTCACCTGCTTCTTATACACACACATACTTTCTCAGATTTCTTTATTATTATTTTTTTGTTATTTTCAGCGACGTGTATTGGCATGACAGTTCACAGTGTTGCAAAATCATTGGGATAAATGAACCTCACATTATGTAACATCAATTGATCTTGAGTCCATGCGTATAGTCGATACAGTGATATATTTTAGGCTGCATTAGTACGACACGTGCAAACCCTCACAGACAGGAGCAGGTGATGAGATTTACGTCCCGTGGACCTTTGTGGCTATGCAGACATGGCAATTCAAATTTGAGCTTAAAGTCTTTTTTTTTTTCTCTTACATGTATTAATTATGTGCATCAAGTACTACATCGATTATGACTGGGCTGTGAACGCTGCCAAAAATGCTCAAAAACATGATGTGAGTATTTTACTCTGTTTCCTTAAATGACATTTGCTCTGAGGCATGTTTTGTTTTGTCACATGCCGTGGTCTTACCCAGGATATGAATAATTATGGGTCCGTGCTGGCAGCTCCGCATAGACCTAGAATATTATTCATAGAGCTGATTATACGTAATAAATTTTGCTCTCAGACAGTCTAATTTTGTGAAAACATGCTGAATTGGCAATACATTGGAATATGTCCATGTAAAATGATAAACACCATAACTACAGTACCACCAAAAGAATTTACTTCTCAGGCTCCAAATCAAATGTGACATTAAACCGAGTTTCTCGTTATGAGTTTGGATTGACGTGGTCTTACATAACACATCTCATTACAGTAATGAGTCCGTGGCTGTTGGCTCCAAAACGGACTCCACATGCAGGATTTAGAGAGCGAGACTTCACAATGATAAGAATCAGTGGAACCGACAGGACCAAGAGCACTTCTCTGTCTTCATTGCCTAATATAAACTTAAAGGACCATTGCACCAATTTTCAACCTCATCTCTAGCTATCCAAATTAGGGATATAGAGTTAAAAAAAATGCCTGCAGTTGTTGCAGATGTTCTTTATGTCATTTGGTGTGTACAGTGACATAGTTGGGGGAAAGGAAGAACAACAGGCTACTTCAGCTTGGATTTCTAGTCTCCACTTCTATGAAGTCAGGGGGCGTGCTCTAGATGCCGCTCAAAACTTCCTTGTTCTATTTGCTTGTATTGCAAACTAGCTACGTTTCCAACAGTGAAAATGGCATCCCAAAAATATGATTCATTTTACAGTGTTTTGGCTGACTTGGAGCTGTTTTTAATGGAGCCAGAGTATACGGCCGAAGAAATGCAGCAGAGAGAGGCTGCGGCTGCATTCGGGGGCTGGGCATCAGAAGTTCATGTGCAATGCATCCTGGTACATGTAGGCACTGCCAGCACAGCTCAGTGAGCAGGAAAACTCAGCTTTTTCAGTCAATATAGTATGCAATGAGGAATTTATTGCTTCAATTGATTACATTTACCATCAACATTGATTGGATATCCACATAAAATGTGGCGGAGTTTCCCTTTAACACTATCAGTCTCTGTGTCATGTTCCATTGTTTCTTACATGAGCCCATTTCACTGAGGACAGAGCTGCAGGGGCTTGCATTAAACTGAAGGCTTAAATGTCACGTTACTAGATTAACTTCTATAAAATTCATCACTGGACTTCTTGAATGGCAATGGGTGTTAATAGCCCAGAAATGTCACTCATACGCAGTCTATCCACGCACAGAGCTCTCCCCAGAGGGCCAAGGAACTATAGATTGGTGGAGATGAGGACTGCTGCTTTGAATGGAACTCAAAAACACAAAAATTGCATCTGAGCTGCTGCTTCGCTTATCTGCCTGAAAGTGTTGTATTTATATGCATGACAGCGCATGTGTGTGTGCTGCTTCACTGGACCAACACTTTACTCTTAATACGTCAGATTGAAATTCAATTAATTCATCCTGTCTACTGTTTCTACTGTTTCTGTTTTACTCCTACATTATCAATTCATCTGCTGGTTATTTTCTAGATTTTGGAGGTTTAGTTTGCTTTCATATAGAACTAAAGACACCACTAAATATTCACAGTTGAGAAGCTGATGAAGTTTTGTTTTAAAAAATTAAGTAAACAATAAATCACTATGAAATTAAATTAAGCTATGTGACGTTAGTGAAAGTTAACGGTAACTTTTTCTAAACAGTATTGTGCACTAGAAATTACTGCAATAAAACACGCAAGAGATAAAATGATCTTAATGCCATGCAGGGCAATGGAGCTTTTGTACAAACTGACTATTCAACATTGAAATCAATGTCAGGAAATATTGAAAAGATTGACAGAAAATTAATCAGCAACTATTTGATAATCAAGTAATTGTTTTCATCATTTTTTAAGGAAAAATGCTTGCTGGAAAAATATTTGCAGCTGCTGTCATCGAGGCTGTCTCATTTTGTTCCTGATAGTTCAACCTTTGCTTGTTATCCATGTTGTCTGGTGCCGCAGATCCAAAGAAAACTGTTTGTACCGGTTACAATTCGTACAAAAATAAATGTCTGAAGGACCGAACAGGATTTGTTAAATTGTGTAACTATAATTAAATCCAAACACAAGATAAAGAAATAGTCTAGGCCCCTTTTACACGTACAAACCAAAACACAACACATTTTAGGTTCACATTTTTGACTGTTTACATTTCCAGGATCTTCTTTTTCAACAAAGGTGTCCGTATACTTCAGAATACTTTAAACTGGTTCATAACTCATGCATGCACTCCAGTCTCGATCCTTCCCGCACCACACACACACACACACACAGCATCTTTCCCTTTGCCTTATGAAATATCCATGAAAGCTTACAAAAAACGCCTTCAACAAGACTCAAAATAGGTCATGTTTTCTTTCTTCATCTCTTTTGATTGCCCATGACAGCACTTTCTCAAACTGGAGGAAGGACTCCTTGAAGGATCAGATTGTTTGGTGTGTGAGAGAGTGAGGGAGCACAAGAGATTGAGACAGAGACTGTGTGCAAAGAAGACAGAATAGAATAGAATAAATCATAAGTCACAACAAATTTGATATTTTTTGGCCACACACACAACAGATAGGAAGAGATACTATTATTATTTTGTATCACAATTAATTTAATGTTTTTTTTTTTTAAATCAAGCAATAAATTCCACCTCCCTGCTTTAATCTCAGTTCAAGCATCATCATTTTGTCACACAATTTCATTACATTTGTCACATCACAAATCGCTCCCCATCACATCATTTTGCCAGCTGTGAACGGTCCTATGAGTGCATTTCTGCATCAATGTTTTCCTTTTTGTGTCTGTGTTTGCCTGCATGTGTAATATGTATGATCCTATGAGACTGATCAAAAGCAATGTTTGAGACAGGAAATAAAAAAAAGCATGCACAAACACCAATGTTACAGTCTGATGAAAGCGCAGAAAGAGAGAATGAAGAATCAGTGAGCCAGGAGAAAGAAAGAGAAGGGCACAGAGTGTAGATGACAATGGACTTTCAGAGCAGAACGCCAAACGTGACTCACAGCCGCTTTTTGGCAGAAGATGAGCAGGGAGTCACGTTTGTGTTTACGGGGAGCAAAAAGATCAGGAGTTAAGGACAAGAATGATGGAAAATAAAAGTCACAGTGTGACAAGATGTATCACAAAAGTATTGGTGACACTTTGTAAAGACATATTATTTGACTTTTCAACCCTGTGTTCCACACAGCCATCCATCTTTCAATGGAAAATGAGGACAGGCTGACTTTTTCAGTGATGTAAAAATATCACCATAAATATCGGGTTGTGGTGCCAGGAACTCAAAATTTAAAGTACCAAAACGTCTTTTTCAACACTTGGTAACGACGCATAACATATACTGTGAACGTCCCTGATTCAATTCGAGCCAAAGACCTTCATTCATCCCATATCTCTGCCCCTTGTTTCCTGTCCACTTTTTAAGCTGCAGTACTAAAGCTGGTCACTGAAACAGAAAGATGCTGACAGAGGTATTATGGGTGAAATGCATCTTAATTTCAACAAGATGTTAAGCAAGAAGACTTATTTGCATGCTCAGTTTGTGTTATATATATCTCGTGATCAAAAAAATCAAAAAATGCTGCCATTTTCTTGTCTTGCTTGCTTCTAGTTTTCAGTGCTGTGCTGTATTTTCATGCTGCACCTCCTACCAATCACATTTCATGTTTATCGCTATCATCAAATCCTCGCAGTGGGATACAGTTCAACTCAACCCCTTAAATAAGAAACAACTTGTATATATGTGTCAGTCACCAGAAGCCACCACCAGTGTCTACAAATTTAAATTAAATTCGTCAAGGGCTCTACTGAATATCTGAATACTTGCATTTGTCTGGAGTAATTTCTCCAGACAAAAGCAAGACACACAATCAATAAACATGATGATATTAATATTCTCACCGTCTTTCAATTAGCCAGTCTGTCCTGATTGAAATTCTGTCTTCATCCTCTATAGGATTTTAATTCTGAAAGATTACACTGAACAAAGGCCACATCAGCATTACGGATTACATGTAAACAACACCACACTCTTCAATCACACACACACGTTTGTACTCCTATACTTGTGAGGACCCTCACTGACAAAATGAATTCCCTAAATCTTTACCCTCAACCTAAAGCCAATTCTAACCTTGACCCTAAAGCCAAGTCTTAACCTTCAAACAGCCCTTTGAAGGTCTGTCTCAAAGTGAGGACAGGCCCAATTGTCCACACTATTCAAAAATGTCCTCACAAGGTCTAAAACTCAAATTGGCCCTCAATAAGATAGATGAACAAGTACACACTTGCACACACACACATTTTCTTTAAATCAGTTTTGAGGATGTTACATTGTCTTGCATAATTCAACTTACACTAAACATCTGTCTCCAAATGCAATGCTGTCATACATCAGCTTCTTTTTTAAGTCTGAGATTGGTCTCCAAATGTGACATAGGCAGAAATACATACACACACACACACACACACACACAAATATGAAAGATATATGTGGTGGAAATATTCTCGTGTGCATATATATTCAAGAGTGAAAGAAGGGAGACATTTACTGCAGCTGCAAGCAAAGTGAAATAAAACGAGGCACGCATTTGTTATTAACAGATTCTCAGCAGTAACGGCCCAACCAGATATCTTTGATCACACATCGTCAATTAAGAGTCATTAATCTGCCATCCCATAAAATACACCTTGTCTTTTTTGCATAAAACGCACCTCCCACGGCTCCCCCCCTCCAGCCTCATGCTCTTTTACAACCACATACTGCGAGCACACACTAGTCTAACTTCACTTTTCTGCGTGTGTGTGTGGTGTTATGGACACCCGAGGACCTCTTTCTGCCCATTAAGTCAGATTTACACCTCCTTCTACACCCACTGTCCTCAGGGTACCCTGCTGTCCACTTTTTCTCCTTTTCATCTCATGCGTGTCTTTTTCCTCATTGACGCTCTACTCCTCCCATCTGCCCTCGTAATCTGTCCTCTCATTCTCCTTTCCCCCTGAAACTTTTTATTAGCCATTTTCCTTCGTTCATTTACACTTTCCTGCTTGTGTGTTGATAGTCCATGCCATTATTGTAAAAGAACTAATCATAAACCAAACATTAAGGGGCTAAAGTGGAGGGGAAAGTTATGTTATTTCAGTTCTACTTTCATATTTCACTTTCAAAACTGTTTTACCACAGAGCAACAAACCACTGTACTGAGTTAGTATAATTTACATATAGTGTACAGAAAAAACAGAGAAAAAAACATCGCCTTTGTCCAAATGGGGTCATGCTGGGTCAAGTATGCTAATGGATCACATTCTGATCCTCTAGCAAAGCTGAACAGCTTTCACCTTTATTTTTATTCCCTCTCTCTTTCTCTGCCGCTCTCTTACAGACTCTTCATGCATTAAACACAGAATTTAACCTCCACCTACAGACAGCAATCTCTTTCTCTACCTGGCAAGCTCTCACCCACATGCAGGTCCACCCATGCACTCTCTGACATGATTCCAGCTACAACAGCCACTTAAAAGAGTCCACGAGCTAGAAGGTGGAGAGCTTACTTCACTTCTTTTTTTTTAAAAAAACTTTAAACATATGCACGACAGACCACAGACATAGCAGAAGCTGTTGTCTACCCTCTCAAGATTAGCTTTGGTGGTGTTTGTTTCATTTGCAAATGAAATTACTTTCATAAATAAGAGATGTAGGTGTGTAGTCATAGCAACGCAACACTTTGCTGATAGAGGATACTTTTTGTTCATCTGGCACCGACATTTCTCTCCCTATTTTGTTCTGAAAGTGTTATTGCATATGACTCAAAATTTTCATTGGTATATTTGGCTTCAATCTGTCTCCTATGTTTGAATCTAAACTGTAACTCAGCATTTTCTGCATTTACAGGACGTACAAACAAATATATATCAAACATGTATAACCTCAGTCGAACTCTTAAATTATATTACAGATTTAATGTTGTTTGATTATTTAACATTGTGTCTTAGCCTTACGCCCCACAGAGGATGTCTTCAAGTGCACTGGTTTGTGTGTGCATCCATGTGTGTGTGAAGGTGTGTTTATTATTAAGAGCCACATTCAGAGCCAATAAAAAGTGGCTGCCATTGATGGTCTTTTAATACCACCTGGAATGGGAAACTAGGTTGACACAGGAATTGACAATCTATCTGCCTGTAACACCTAATTTGCCTTTTAATTGCAATCAATAAAGCGTCACACAAGCCAAATCTTCGAGCCAAAGCATTCATGATTATTATACAGTTAATGGAACTCATCATTCACAGGATATAATCATAAAGTCAACATAAATGATCTATACTCAATGTGCAGTTCATAGTGGCATTTTGATTATGTGTACATCGTTTACTGAATGCATAAAAGTAGAGCAGTCTAGGTTGTTTAAGCAGTTATGATTTTGTACATTTATAATTCATGTGCAATATATTAAAAGGCAGACGCTGAGGGGAAGAGGAGGTCCTCTTACAAAAAGCATATAGCTTCTAAATCATTTACATAAAGTCATGAGACTGTGTGTGCTTATCAGCAGATAGAAAAGACAAACTCTACACCACCCTGCTCACTGTTAAGTTGGTACAGTGGTGAACAAATATAGAGCTGATTAAACACACAGTCTTGGAATTATACTGAAAACTGTTTTTTTAATCAATTTTTGGCCATTTGGAGGCAGCGGAACAACTTGTAAAAAAAAAACATTGACATATATCTTACAAACTTGATATATGGTGAACAGGTCAGCAAACAATTCCATCATCTAGCAGACTCAAAGCAACATTAGCATTCATTTAGTGTTTTTTGGCCTCCTGATGAAGTCCAGTATCACTCATTTTAGCTGTTTTGGTCTCCGCCATCTCCTGAGGAAGTATCTATCTCTTTAGCTGCTAAATGCTCCACTGAATTCACCAGCTAGTGGCTAACTTTGCTTGGTTTATTACTACTTTTTTTTTTTGCTGATAACAAAGTTGACGCAAAACATAAAATCAAAACTATGAAAGCTTGGGTGATGCTTCTCTGTGGGTTCATCACTATAAGCAGCCTGAAATGACATGTCAGTCATTTGACCCATCGCTAATGTAAATATGTAATATAGATAATTATTAACCTTTGGACAAAAGTGCCATACTGTAGTCTATTATGTGTTCAATTGAGTCAGTTGAAATGAGACTGAAAAGCCACTCCCAGGTCACATTGGCAGATATAAAATGTTTGTTATTCTAATATATGTGTTCAAGGATTTCAACAGGCAGACCATGAGATGAACAGATGCTGTATCTCTTTTTTTTTTTTTTAGTCTAGATGTTTCCTTTGGCAAAGAAGAAATCATAGTCATTTGTGAATCACACTGTGTGACTCAGTGGTTTTGCAAACAGAGGCACATGAGGCATTTTGTTCTGTTGGCCATCTGCACCTCCACCAAGCTGGATAAACCCCCACTGATACCCCCTGGCAGAGAGGAGAAAACAGCAGGTGCGGCATGACGTCCAGCTTTGTTGATCACTTCATCTAGGACGGCAGGGTAGCCTGTAGGGGTTAGAGACACTCACGATCAAGATCTCACGACAGCAAGCATTCCTCCTGCTGAAGTACCCTTGAGCAAGGCATTGAATCCCTGCCTGCTGCACAGATGGAAAATAAAACTTTCCCCACAGCAAATTAAAAATTACATAATTATCTTCAAGCCCCACAATAACTGACTTTAGAGATATCGCAGTCCAAACATCTTTGAATGCCTCACACAAAACAATGAATTTAGCAAAATAGTCCACAGTTTGGGTGAAAATAAAAACATAAATGTGTTATGTAACATCAAAGGGGGAAAAGAAACTAAGCTTTGGACTATGCTAAGTGGACGCATATGCTCCACTGGAGTTAGAGCTCACTGTGGCTGACAACCATATGGGAGAGATGCAACTGTACCTCTCATGTTCAGATCAAAGTCTGACTGAGTGTGTTTATGTGTGTGTGTGTGTGTGGGTCTGTGGGTGTCCCTGAGTAAACCAGTTAATTTCCTTTGCTTTATGGTAAGGGGAGTCCCAAGAGCACCTGTGCAGACATACTGGGTGGGTAATTAGGCATGAAACACACACTCATACACACATATGGTATACCACTGTCTCTTTCAATAGCAAAATGCCGATATGGGGTGTGAGGGTGATAACTCATGTCCACTCAACATAGATTATTTCTTACTGCAGTAGTGGAAGCTCTCACCACAAAACAAAACATTGCACTGACCTGAAAATCGGCACAAAAATAGATAAAGCTTAATTAAACACTCTGTGCACCACCAGGACAAACTGTGATTTTTGTGTTCGTAATAATATCTGCATCATTTTTGACCACAAATACTTGAAACTCATTTCACTTTCTCATTCAATTTATTTATTTATTTTTAAATAATGTTCTCTGGAAAAACACGCTTGAGAGGCTTTTTTTTTTGTTTTCTTCTCTTCTTTTTTTTTTTTTTTGGTTATGAGGCTTTTTGATATCTATCTCAAAGAAGGTTGATGGATGCTGCGGTCTGAGTGCTGACTTGGACTCACCTGTAACTGACAGAGCGGATCTTGAACGCAGCATTGGAAGTGACTGATGGCAGCTCTCTTGGGCCAGTGAAAAGATGTTTCCTTGAAGAACTAAGGCAGCAGCTGACTATAAAGCTCACTGAATTTTCCTCCTCTGTCAGGTGAAATGAAAGAATATATATCGCCTACAAATACCGGCCTGCTGAATACCGACTGTCAGGGGTTCATTCACATCCTGTTTGCCGGTTGCCAAGCTGTGAATGTTTTCGTACCAAATGACCACACCAGGGTTGAATGGCGTAGCTGCGTGGCAAAGATGGAAGAGGAGCACTGCCATGGTTTCGGGAGACTTGCAGTAATGAGTTTTGAGAGTCACTAGCCTCACAGTGTTAGTCATCATCACTCTCCTGTGTAGGAAGCCTTTCTCCCTCTGCGTTTAGGAAAAATAAACCAAAAAAAAAAAAAAAACAGCTACAGGCCACTACCTCAAACTGTTCTGTCCCCCCGGGCACTGATGTGTCTCACACTTCATTGTATCTCCCTAATATATGTTGTTTTTCTGCTTTTCCTGTTTGTAATGTATTGCACACTTTATCCATGTTGAACATTTTCATTGCTTTAAATGATAACTGTGATTAACACGCCCCTCAAACAAAACTGTCAACATCATGGTGAAGTAAGTGGCTCTTTGTTTGCTCGTGGAAAGCAATTTAATTTTGTTTAGCCCTCATCTCGCACACTGTTTTACGCTCCACTCTCCTTTGTAGTGCCATCAAGAAGTGTCCCAGCCTCTGTCACATATTAAAACGTGGCCTCTGATTTTCTGTGTGGCTGAGGAACCGCATGTGTCATCTTTGGCTTTCATGATTGTCACACTTTATAATGATCTGGTTCCCTTCCTCCCTGCAACCTCACCTTTATCTCTGCCTTCTTAAAGGACGGGTTCACAATTTTACATGTCTGTCTTAAAACAAGGTGCCCAAATTAACATTGAAATAGTTTTTTTCTTGCCATTTTTACCAATAGAAGATCCCTTTATAATGCACTTACAATGTAAGTGATGGGGACCCAAAATCCACAAGAAGGAGGCTTCTGTGCAAAAATGTATTTAAAAGTTTATCTGCAGAAGCTTCAGCCGTCCAAATGAGTCATATCAAGTAGATATCTTTCAACGTTACAGTCTTTTTAGTGCCAAAGTCTCTCTTTTTGTTACTATACTCAACAGGGAAACACTGTCAGAGGAAACACAAAGAGGGAATTTGATGCTAAAAAGATGTAAAGTAAATGTGGCAGATATCCACTTGATATGACTAACTCAGACTGCTAAAGCCTAGCTTCACAGAAACTTGTAACAAAATGACCTTGTGGACACACTGTGGATTTTGGCCCCCATCACGTACACTGCAAGCACATTTGAAGGGGATCTTTTAATAGCCGGTATGAACAGGAGGAATGATTATCCACTGATTATGCTTTAACACACCTGCACACAGATTTAGTGTAACTAGTGATAATCCAGGCATTAAGAGGAAAAACACCACCTTATTCATCACTGTTAAGTTGCCTTCCAAATGACCAGGGACATTTTAACTGGGCTATTAACCGTTAATTGACATTTAAATCATTGCCAAAATAAATGGCTTGACTGATGGGCCGTGACTACAGCTCAATTGATCTTCCTTTACATCCTTTCACATAGCTGTTGTGGAGTTTATCTCCGCGTGGGATTCATCAAATTTGCTGAGATTATCTCCGTTCACAGTTTGTACATTTGCAAAATTATATGCACGATATACTACGCATATTAAATATCTATCTGTGAGTGGTATTCACTGGACAGAGGGGCAGATAACAAGACACAAACACACACCAGGCCTTCTTCACTGGTCATTTGTGGGAGATTTGTGGTCACTCCACCTGGCCGAGCTGACCCTCACACCCTGTGCTACCCCGCCTTTATTAAGTGTCTGAGTGAAACATAGTGCCAAATTAAACATCTTCTCTTTCTCTGTATCACTTCCCTGTGCCTTTCTCCCAGACTCCTTGAAGTCTTTTTTCCATCCCTCTCCCTCCATGCCCCCTCCCACTCCCCCCCCCCCTCTGTGTCTGACCACTGATTGCTTTTTTCTTTCGTCCACAAATCCCC
Source organism: Scomberomorus guttatus (assembly GCA_038419695.1). Taxonomy (NCBI): domain Eukaryota; kingdom Metazoa; phylum Chordata; class Actinopteri; order Scombriformes; family Scombridae; genus Scomberomorus; species Scomberomorus guttatus. Next base: position 15,627,369 of record CM076458.1, read on the forward strand.
TCCTTCAGCACAAAAGTGTGCTTGTTCTGGTGGGCTGCTAGGAGTAAAGTAATGCAGGCCCACAACAGCCAGGGCTTAATGGCCTGGGATAAAGCTGTGGGATTTAGCCTTTTAGATATAAAACAAGACTGGGAATACTGCAAGTGTAAAAAACTGTGTTTACAGTAGTTTACTTTTAGTTTACTTTAAGTTTTCTCTTGTTCTATTTTTGTGCTGTGATGAAACACAGTGCTGAAGAGAAACAAGTGATAAAATATGAACAGACTGTGGCGAACAAGCCCAATTAAACAAGCAAAGCATTGAAAAAAAACCTACTGTCTCGGCTCTCTGTCAATGTCGCCTCGTACACAGTTGGACCAATATAATAACCCGGCATCTCTGGGAGAGAATAAGCACTGCATGGAAGGAATAATTGACCACCTCCTACTGTGAGATATCATCACATTTATCCACAGACAGATCAATACAATCCTATTAGTCAAACTGATCAAGTGTGTGTGTGTGTGTGTATGTATGTATGTGTGTGTGTATGTGTGTGTGTGTGTGAGTGCATTTAATTGTGAACTTGCCCAATAACATAAACTCTAAATCCCCTCCTGTCCACCCACTGCAGTCCTGCGCCTCTTGTGTAAGATGATCGATCGCTAGTGGAGCTCCTGGTAGGATTTTAATTTCAAGGGAGATCTAAACGATCGATAAGCATCCGGCCCGAAGAGGACGAGGAAGATGAAGATGATCTTTACAAAGTGCCATTAAACCATCAACACTCACCGTGACAAGACAGGCCGCGCTACGTGCACTGTGAGTGGCAGTGAGTGAGCGGCGGCGCTGCCAGGAAAATGAGATGAGTAATGAGATGTATTCACATGACAACCACCTCCTCCACCTCCTCCTCCTCCTCCTCCTCCTCCTCCTCCTCCTGCCTCAACCAAAATCTTATCCTTCAACAATAAGGTGTCCATTTAAAGACTGAAGCAATTAGTAACATTTTTTTACTTCTTGAAACCAAATTAGACAAAACCGATGGAAGTGAATCTTACATTTATAAATTATTTAACATTTGAAGTGTCCATTTTAGAGTTTCAATCGTTTAAAATTCACTTGCTTTAACTGAATTTAGACAAATCCACCTGTGTTTGGGATGGACCTGTTGTATCTGAATGGTCATTAGGCCTGTCAGTTTTTATTTAATTTGTACATTGTCTGACCTATTGCATGCCCTGTTGCCCTGGTAAACTATAAGCTTGTAAATTAGTGGGCCGTGCTGACTGAATAATCATGTCACCAACACATCTGAGAAGTACTGTGCTGAAGCATTTTGGATTTGACACAAACAAGTGTTTGAATGCAGCTCTATCAAGAAAAGGATGAACAAAGAGTAACTGGAAGCACTGCAATAATTCTGGTAGGGTGTTTCTGTATTCTTCTCGTTGGGTAATGTGGGCACTGGGTGGATTCATTTTCCTACAGCAGCATTTAATTACTGAGGTGCACCACAAAGCTCCAAACACCAATCCTCCCATCCTCCTCTCTTTCATATCCTGGTATTCCAGTTGGTACCACAATGTTTTGCTCGCTGCCCCAATAGCAGACAGGACACGTCCACAGTGTGACATCTTTGACAAAACTCATTAATAGCAAACATCCACTTTTGATTAATTTGTCACACGCAAAGCAAAGACAAGTCATTAAAACAACTAGAGAAAATATTAGCATCATCATTAGTTGTGGTTTGTAGAGGTCTAGAGTAACTCGTGCTCTGAGACAGGACAGTAATTCTTGGGAGATGAACGGCAGAACTATCGGAGTGGAACAGACTTAACAGAGGAGGATAAAATATTGAGACATTTATATTATTCCACCTCATTCCCTGTCAAAACAGCAGCAGCTTACGATCCACATACAGTAATATGGCATTCATCAAAATCTTGAATGGGTTTCAGCGTTTAAGAAATAAAAATTCAGATTGTTGACTGAGCAGTCTAGCTTGTTATATCATGCAGTTTAAATCGGTTTAGGGGGCCTTGAAATTCTCTGAACCCGCAAAGGAGCATTTAAACTTCCAGTTCAAGTGAAATTATGAAATCACCTCAACATAATTACCAGCCATTCATACGACAACAGCAATAAACAAGATGGAGCACTCTGACTGCTGTTGTTCTGATAATGTAAACCTGAGTGTGCCCGGACAGACAACACAGAGAAATGAATGCAGCCAGTCACGCTGTAGCCTTGGGTCTGCCAAGAAGACTGAATGCAACACATTACAAGCAAATAAACTGCCCTGGCAGGACCCCTAATGTATGTGCATGCCATAATACGCTTTGCTACCCCCAGGAAACATGGTTATTAACATAGATGTCACTAGGATTCGACTCTTCCTCTTAAACGCACACACACGCACACACACTGGTATATATAGATATTCCTGGAGAGTGATGAGTCGCAATGAGCCTACGGCTTTTCCTCCTACAACTCTTACTTGCGTTATTCCATTAATGAGAGACAGACAGACGTATAGACAGATGGATGGATGGTTTCACCTATATAGAGGTATGAGTGTCCAGACATTTTTAAAACCCTATGGGGTCATTTACTACTTACTGATCGAGTCAGACGGCATTAAAACAGGACAGAGAGCCAAAGTGAAGAGGAACTTCCAGGTTTGGTTCCACATTCAAAATCTCAATAACGCACATTACTAAAAAATCAAGCCGTGTAATAATCTTACTCAACAGTATGTCATGCAGTATTTAATATAACGGCTTTTAACAGACACCTTTTCTCACAAACACATAACCACCACTCATTAAGTTGTTGAGTGGACATGTCAATCTCCCCAGTTCAGACCTTTATAAAGGGATAGTTACAACATTTTGGGAAATACACTTATTCGTGTGACTTCCTGGTGTCTTGTTGTCACCGTGAGGTTGCGAGGCAACCAGAGGAGGCATCCTTCATTGCACCCAACCACAACTTGATTTTACACTTATTTTACACTTTTTGTTTGGATTACAGCAACATAAATCAGGCAGCTCCGAGAAAGAGTTTTTGTAATACCTGCCCAATTCCTTTAATTTAACATTTTATTCGAAGATGAAAATCAAAATTATCCACCGCACACTGAAATGACTTTACTTTGACTTTATTAGGAGCGAACAATGCATTTCGCCTGTAGCATCTTCAGGTTCGCTCAGCAAAAATTTTTGCTGAGTGCGGTGGTTAATTTTGATTTTCACCTAAGATGTTCCTGCGACCGACCAGCACCTGAATGCAAATACTGGCTGTGCATGGGGAGTTCTGTTCATTAACATTTTATTCATTTCTTGTTTCAAAGCTCTGTTTCACCAGGTGGCAGAGTAAGCTGTCAGTGGTGCAGGCCACACATAGAAGAAGTCTATTGGCAGTTAATAGTCAGAGTCCTTAGTCAGCCAAGGAAATATGTGCCCGGCGCTGCTATACTGATAGCTTGTAAGTTTTGCTGAGTCTTGCCAGTGAAATAATAAAAGTGAACGTTTTTCTACACCACTAATGCCGTCGCAGTCCGACTGGAAAACATAAACAACCAAAAATTGATTAGTGAGCTTTAGAAGAGCTGGTGGGTGGATTTTTTTTTAACCTTTGGACAGAGCTAAGCTAGCGGTTTCCCCCCTGCTTCCAGTCTTCATGCTAAGCTAAGTGTGTCCTGGCTGTCGCTTCACATTTACCGTACAAACGTAACAGTAGTGTTGATCTACATCTAACTTTTGCCAAGAAAGGGAATAACCACATTTCGCAACATATCAAACTATTTCTTTAAAAGATACAAATGAGGGAGTAAAAATGGGAGCTTTAGTTTTTGATCGCTAACAAATGAACTTGGGTTTCAAACTCTAATAAGAAGTGCCGTGGTAGATATTCATCAATCTAAAAAATATGGACTGTAAACCCCAGAAACACTTTTTCAGAAAGATGAGAGATTGAAATTATATCACAGAAACTTGAGGAATTGTGTCTAGCTCAAAAGTGACAGCTGTTCCACAAAGCTCTCTATTAAAGTGACTATCAAACCACAGCACAAACAACCACTGATATACAAATCTGTCTTTCTTGCCAAAATGCACTGATTTTTGCTTTGGTTCCAAATTCATGTATAATTGGCCTTATATTCACTGTATTCATTGTACATTTATTTGACAGGGTTTTTTTGTGTTTTATATTTTATATTTTTTATATTAGATCTAAAACTAAGCCTCCATTACATCACTGGTATGTCTGATTAAAGGTTCTGCAAGCAACCAAAGCCAATGCAGATATTAAATATACATTTGTGAGGCCAGATAGTTGTTTGTGTGTGTGTGTGTCTGTCTCCCCTTCATGCGTGTGCACCACAGAATACCAACACATCTTCATAATGAAACGACCACATAGGTCGATTGTACCTGCACTCCAGAACGACTCATGTGAGTGTTTTCTAATAATCCGCGTCTGAAAAAACTGAAAAAATAACTGAAAAAATAATTATGTTTTATGGTGTGACAACGCTGCAGTTAAGGTCTTGGCCTGGTAAGGTTTAGGCATAAAAACCACTTGGTTAGGGTAAGGGAAAGATCATGATCGTTGTCATGGCAACAGTAAACACCACGACCATCAAAGATTTTTAAAAAGCTGTCCCAACTCGCAGTTGGAAACATGACACTCAGGTTGGAGGCGGGAAGCGAACAGCCAGTCTCCTGCGGCTAAGCCCATTTTTTGACATTTATCCATCCACACAACCCACCTTATAATGACGTCATCTGAACGGCGTCACTTCCCCGGGTCATAATTACTACGGCTGCCAGACGGCGTAAACGTAACTATAGGTCGTTTTTGCTGGCTGAATTATCCTATACTGTCGTTTTTTTGTGAGGATGTGCTGCAGAATCCAGTCTGAGTTCATGACTGCACTCTCTGGAACTTTCTCTGAAGCACAAAAGAGGGAAAGAGGGGCAAGCTGTTACATTATTAAACACACACACACACACGTCTATTGCCTCCGCTGACACGTGCGCGGCCTTTTGTGTGTTTGTGTTTGTGAATTAGAAACTTACCCACGAGGCTTAGAGCTCTGCAGTATTTAACTTCCCTCCTTCCTGTCTTTTATCTACAAGACTATTCCCTTCACAGTAGACGACTTCAAATCTGTCCCCTCATTTATCTCCCTCACTCCTTTCAGCAGTGAGGGACATAAACTCAACACACCCCAACTCGCAAGAACCCACACACTCTCACACATGCATTAAGTTCGCTCACATTGTCAAACTCCCAGACTTATGACATCTCCTACATTATTCATGAATCCAAATAAGAGTACATGAAATAATCATGAACAGGGGGCCATATTCACAAAAGCCATCTGAAGCTAAAAGGTGGTCTTAATTGGCCAATTTGGAACAAATTCTAAAAGTAATGTGCTATTCAGTCATGATTTTAAAAGCCTTTCTAAAAGCAATTGGGGCAGAAAAAAAAAGATTTCCCAGAAGGGGCGGGGGGAAGTTTTGGCGAGCATAACACAATTCTTTACCGTGACATAAAATGTTGCCCACACTTGCTGAGCAATAAATGTCTCAATCCATCACAATGCCTGTTACTCTTCAGCAATTATGAGATCACTTTTAAAATCATTACATCAATCCGGCAAGCGCTGACGGTAGAAATGATCAGTTATTCCTTGGGTGTTGTCTGCATATTGTATCTCATTTGAGGTTTGACTGGCAGCTGTAATTATTGTAACAATAATTCAACAGCCAGTAAAAACACCTATTACTAACAGATATTTCTAAAGCGGTTAGAGCTGCCTCTGCTTTACCTAAAAATACTTCACTGTAAAAGCTGAATAGTTTCTTAGATGAAACTCCTCCTGACTCCCAGGAACTTTTCTGCTGCTGTTTTAAGAAAGCAGGGAAGAAGTATTTTTAGCGGTAAGATAACATGCAGTGCAAATAGGGACCTCAACCACATGAGAATGTTGTTGTTTAGCTGTAGATCCTGCAAACGGTTTAATGTCACTGGGAGGAACTTTACAAGATGGGATCTGGATCGAATTTCATACCCTCTAATATGTTGTTCGTGTGGGTTTTTAAGTTACACTAGCAACATGGCACCATGGATGGCAATGTCAATCAGTTGGTCCACCACTTTGGTCCAAACTGAAATATCTCAACAACTATTGGATGGAATGCCATTAATTTTTGTACAAATATCCGTGTTGCCAAGAGAATGAAGCCTACTGACTTTGGAGATCCATTGGCTTTTTCTCTAGTGCCACCAGCAGGTCAAAGTTTTCACTTATCCCGGGAAATATCTCAATTATCTGTGGCACTAAACCCAATAGGGGTTTAGTGCCACATAATGTGAAGATGTGCCACATGATGTGCCGATAATTAATTTTTCATTAATTTGAAAAATTAATGACATTCCCATCAGCCTCAGCCTTACTTGTACTGTGTTTCGTACAATCGATGGTGCTAATTAGCAAATATTAGCATACTAACATGCTAAATTAACATGCTGAACATGGTCAACATTATACCTGCTTAACATCTGCATGTTAGCATGCTGACGTTAGCATTTCTCTACTGTAAACGCACCCCTGTGCCTAAGTACAGCCTAACAGAGCTGCTAGCATGGCTGTAAATACTTGCTATGCTTTACACAGTATCTTGGTGAAGAATAAAATCCTTAAAAAGGCAAAGAGTGTGTGTGTGTCGCCGTATGTAAATGTATACATGTAAGTGCATGTGTCTCCTTAAGAACTAGAATATACCATATATCATGATCATTTTGTATGTGTGCATGTGCATTTTTAGTATGTTTAGTGCATTACTTACATACATGTTTTACTTTAAATATGTGTATATGCATGTAATCTATGTATTTATGAAATGTTTGTATAGGCTTATACGTGCTTATACTGTATACTGTATGTATTTATAGTTATTGTGACTGTGAAGTAAATATGGAAAAATTCAATATAAATATGCTATTAACAAAAAAAGGCAATGGCAAAATTTATAGAAAAGATTTGAGTTGACAAATGTATTTAAAATTCTCCCTAAACCAACAGTTCTGTTCTCACTGTAGATAGAGGAGGCCAAAGGCTTTTCTTAAGCTTGTTCACAAACAATCGCCATCAGCACAGAAGACATCAGCTATCTCCACCGAATCTCTGGTCCATAATTTCCTCCATGAAAACATTGGCACTCGTGGACTGAATTCTAACTGTGTTTATTTGCATATCATTTTCTAGTAATTGATTTTTATTGCTTCATCAAACTCATTAACGCAGTGCCACATGCTGCCACTCTGTACTGAGGTTCTCCAATTGTTCTCCTATTATTCTTAATATATCAGACTCCCTCTGTGTGTTTCTTTTTGTGTGCATCCAATCTGATTGTCTCCTGCTTTCAGTTCCTGTTCTTAGTGAATAAAACTACAATATCATAGTTTCCTCCCAATAGTGTTCATGGAACATGAAACATCCACAGGGATTTGATTAGAGCAAATGACATTTATAATTACCCCAGACATTTTAATAATGGAGTTGATTAACGAATATTAGACAGCACTGGAGAATATTGCTGATCATACAGTGAGAAGAGGATGATATGAACCAGGACACGGGTCTGTAGAGGATGAAAAATGACAAGACAAGCAGCCATGCACAGCACTGACTGCTGTGCAACTTTTAACTTTAGGAGTTTTTTCTGTAATCTCTCATTTAAATGACTTATAAACACTTTAACATTTTATCACCCACAATAATACCAGTCACTTGCTTTGGAGTAATTAAACTAAATGTCATCTGTAATAATGACAATGATAATAACTTTAAATATGTGTATTTATATAGCACACAATTATATGCAAACCTTGCAGACCTTAGATATTTTAATCTGAATTGTGCTTGAGGTTACCTGAGGTGGAAAAAAGTCCAAGATGGACTATACACTCTCCTTTTATAACTAAAAAGTCTTTCATTTAAAATCTAGTCTACGCATTTATTATGTGCACCCAAACCTACGCACACATTCCCAAACACTCTCTCTCTGCCACATTCTGCAGCACTTTAACCTACGGCAGAGAAGCCCTTCATACATTATTCTGTGTCCATTCTCCATGCCTCCTCGCTGGAACACTGAACTCTAATAGCAGCCAGAAGCTCGCCCTACTCTCCACAGTCGCAGCTTCACCCCACCCAGTCCACTGCAGCCAACTAAAGGGCACAGGCGGCACCCTGAGAGACAAACACAACATGGGTTTCAGAGCAATAAGTAAGCTTGGAGCAGCATGCTAAACAACCTCCAGGACATGCCCCAAGTCAACTGAAGAACCAGTTTTATTTTGTCACCTAACTGAAGCTGAATGGATGGATGCATCCGAAAAATATTTTGCCTTTATAAAGATATAAATTGCTTCAGGCCTCAGGATAGTCTGTGAAAGCCCACTATTTCTCTCTTTGGGAATATTTGCTGAGAGATGTAGTCTTCTTTACCCCGTCTTCAATTGAGTGTCCATGTGACTGTGTGTGTGTGTGTGTGTGTGTATCAGTGGCTGTGCGTGAGTGCATGTTGCATTTTGATTAATCTGTGAAGTGAGTGAAAATAATGGAGGAAAATTGTGAGTTGAAGCAGATTATTACAATTCACTTCCTTTGGCGCCCACTGAAAAATTACCCAATTATTTTCCAAGGTTACTACTGGCGTTCACTCGCTTTTTAATCACAACCCCAGAGTGAAGAGAGCTCAGCCCCAGAGTAGCAATCCAAACCTAAAGCAGCACAGAGATAAGCTATCAGGAGGAGTTAAATAATTCAAAGTCTTCTAATGAAAGGCAAATCTTGATTTACAGTTGTCTAGAATATTCATACTTTGCATAAACTTTTTTGGTTGTATTGTCGCTTTTCTCTCATTTGCGCCTCCATGGAGACGTTTTAAAAGGGTGTATAGTCTGGTACAATAGCGAAAAAATATAAAGCAATTTTGCCCGCATTGGTATAAAGATATAAATCCTTTCATACCTGTATAATGTCAATAAACCTGATATACAGGTACTGTATGGCAGTGGCAGTGGGCTGGTGGGGTTGTGCACTCCTTACAGGTCCATGACTCAATGCCAAAACAGCACTTACTCGTGATGTCACTTTGGGGCACAGACTTCTATTTTCTTGATGTATATTGACAAGTAATAATTCAAAATGTTTGTCAATCATCTTACAGCCAAATCACAATTTTATGAGGCTGACAAAAATGGTTGAATTCCCACCAAATTAAGAAAAATCTGATCATTGAACCCACGTCTCAAGGAGCCATTGACATATTTCAGTCCAGTGATGTAAACGCCTGATAAAATGTTTCAGTTTCACCTGGTCACACACAAATTTCCAGTTGTTGTGCCACTTTCTGGTGTGTCACATTTAAATGTACCAACCAGTCTATGGTACCACCCAAACAGATTAATCAAAACTGCTTGTACCTCTATGAATACCCAAAGTAGTAATATATTTATACACATTTTAAAACAAAAACATGTTTACCCCTTATTTGGTTTTAGGGAAATGTTTGAGGTTTTTTTTTTTTTTTTTATAGTAAGGCCACGTGACTTCAGCACCACGGACAGATGTCAAACAATGCCGGGAGCTACCACACACTGTATATAAAGATATCTTCATATACAGTCTATGGATGGTACAGCCATAGATGGATACAGTGCCACCATGCTGCCTTGCTGCCAATTTGTCCCAGTGGCCATTCGCAGTACAACAGCAAAAAAAATCCCAAAAAGCCTTTTCCCATCATAAAACCACCATCATAAAAGAGCTGCCTATAAAACCTTTGTCAGGACACCTCAGTCTGCAAACAAAGTCTGTTTGTATTGAAGATGCTTCTGGGTTATGCACTTGGCGAGCAACTGTCATTGAAATGAATGGGAGCCATCTTGGAATCCGCTACCCAGTTAATTTATTCATCCATGAGTACAGCTTCTGTTCAACCACAAGGAATAATCTCGACAGTATCCTGCAGCGAAGGTCTGATGATGAGCTTTGTGTCATGTTGAGTTCAGTAAACAAAGAGGGACACAAGGGCATCTTTGGCTGCCAAATGAAGATGGACACTGCCTGGCGATAAATCTCGGAAGTGGGAGAAATTTTTGACGTGAAAGTGTTAGATATAAATAAAACAAAATCTTGGACTGTAAGGAGACATTTTGATTTGGTTGTTATCTCATTAAGTATGCCAGAAATACAACACTTCAAAATCGATTAAACCTGCACGGTCCTGTGTACAACACAACAGTTTTTTTGTGTGTGTGTGTGTGTGTGTGTTCTTGTTTTGGGAGACAAGCCAAGGACTGCCTGAGAACCTCCTACGTTAACTCAGAGTGACACTAATTAATGGCTGCTCAAATAGCTCCTTCTGCAAAAACACTTGGACAGTAAACAAGCTTTCAAGGTGGAACTATGACACTAATGTCATTTTCACCAAGCACAAAGACAGCCCCATGATGTCCGAACATTAGGAAACACTGTACCTGTCATTCCAAATACAGTCCCCATCTGGTTAAGTATGTTCTCCATTTGCATGAAAGCCCCTTTGCCCCTTGAGCACAATAAAAATTGAGCCTGAACCACAGAGCAGCTAATGTCATGTGGGAACAGATGTGACGATAAGCCAGGCCTGGTTCCTCATTATACTGAGACAGGTTCCCTGCTGTATTGGGTCTGACCCAAGTCACTGGTGTCAAGGAAAGGAGAAAAATAAACCTTAATAAGTCTTAACTGAACCTTAGGGAGGCTTATCTCTGCATGTATGAGAGAAAGAATGCGACGATGAGAAAAAGAAAGAGGGAATTGATGTCTGTGCATTTGCAGTCACATGCTTACCCTTGTGCATCGTTGCACACTGTTTGCATGGGGACATTATCTGTGTGCAGCAGGACATAAGGATGCACTATCATCGGAGCAATAATGATCATTACTTTATCTCCCACACTGAGGCTCACACAGCTCCTCTGAGGCCAGTGAGAATGGGCATGAATGCAAAGCAAACAATGCTTCATGGAGGTACAGAGAGAGCAGAAGAAAACGACCAACACTACTTTTACCTCATGCCTCTCAGCAGTGGAGATGTGTGGTGTTCCTCCAACAAGACATACAGGACGTGCAAATTATCAGTCCACTTATTTTCAGCTTTTAGAGAGTCATTTGCCACCTACGCACAGACATAAATGCGTGTTTTACATAAGCCCACATTGAGACGTTAAAACAAAAGCACATTTGCACACACATGCCCACAGGTCTTACAAAGACACACACACACACTTGTCAGTTATCAACTAACGATGGAAATCAGAGAAAGACGACTTAACACGATCAGTTTTCAGACTGATTGCAAAACACTTTATGAAATCTGTTATTTAAATGTGCAGTGTAACTAAAGGTTAGTTATAACTATGAATCACTTTTACCTCACGGAGAATATCACCTTTTCATACCATGTAAATAAAGAATAATTCCAGTTTATTACAAACTCAGTCTTATGTTGGTAGTTTGGGCTATCGTTCCTATTCGTCTTGATGACATTGTATTCACCAAAGTCGTTGTCAAGATCTGGGAACACTGGGACAATTTTACAATTAAGTTACAATTCAGCACTTGGTGAGTACAGTGTTATTATTATTATAAGAATAATGGCAAAAACTACAAAAAATAAGGTCCCAACTCATTTCTGAGAAAATTTGTGCTTGCTGCGTCCCAGTGGTCATTTTTATTCTGGGTGTTTATCAAGTGAATGTTAGGGAGCACTGCATGGTTGCCTTGGTATACATGTGACAGTAGTAGTCAAACTAGGAGTACATGTAGAGCTGAAGTGCAACAATATTTGTGGCAGTGATGGGCCTATTACCACTGCAGGCAGTGGTATGAAAGCTGTTTTACCAGTAGTATTATGTTGTAGTAACAGTAACAGTACTCATACAGGTCCGTGGGCCAATGTCACAGGCATCAACACATGTGTTGTGCTGCCATGAAGCTGCTGATGTTCTGCTAGGAGGGGACAAAGTTGTTGACATGTCTTTATGAGAGGAGCCAGCATGGACAATAGACAGCAATGGAACTCCTAAATGAAATCCAGGATTAACTTGTGTTGTTAGAGAGAACACAAAGCTTCAGCAAGCACAGGCCTGATTGTCAGAGCATGTATCAAGGCCTTGTGCGGTACGGTATGTAGCGACATTTTCACAAATGTCAGTCAAGTGTAGTGTGCACGTGTTGCACAGCAGGTACACTTAAAAGAGTACTCCACTGATTTAGCATTGCACTTCCCTCTGGAGCTCTAAAAGGCTTTATACATCTTTTTTTTTAAACATATACAGGAGTCCTGAGACCTGCAAACAGACTTTAATTTGTACCCTTCAATAAACTGGAATTTCTATTTAAGTAAATGAAGGATCTACTGTATTTGTGTGCATGTTTGTAAGATAATGCAGCGATGATGTGGATGCAGATGTCTGCCTGACCGTGAACAGCTTGCTTACCGCCAGGATTTAGTTTTATATATAGTAGATGGTAGATAGTCCGATATAACCTATTCACGTTTGGCAGCATCTGCCTCAGCTTCACATACAACTACAACAGGGAAATCCCCCCTCATTGCACTGCTAATCAGAGGCACTATTAATGTAGCATTTCCCCAGGCTTTTCCTACTATCAGCCTCTTATCACAGCACTGTGACAGGCAGATACACACATGTACTTCTCCACTCAATGGCGGGATAACTCTTCAGCTGTGTGGGGGAAGGCTGCAGATTTAGAGATACTATAGAATGCCCAAGGGTTTTTTATACATAAAGCTGGATGATAGATGAGCGCTGTTGTTGAACTCACAACTAGATAGCAAATTGTTACCCAAACAGGCCAGCTGGTTTGCTGTCTGCCAATGAATCCAAATAAGTCAGACAAAACTCTTTTTTTTTCATTTAAAGAAAGAGGAAAAGCTCATTCCTTCTTTTACCTTTCGTGTCCCTCTCTTTTCTACTTCTCTCTCTACAGGGATCTGTTACAACTGAGTGGTTCTCTAATGATCTCAGAGTGAGAGGCAGGAAGTCATCCATAAGCGCGTACGTGGTCACAGTCTCTCTCTCTCACACACACACACACACACACACACACACACACACACACACACACACACAGCTACTTATCTTGGTATCCTCAGGGATAATTGGGGGAGAGTTCCCTCATCGAATCCCAGCATCCTGCCACCATTAAACTATGGAGCTGTGTCTGTGCAGCTACAATTAGTGAACTGGTGTGTGTGTGTGTGTGTGTGTGTGTGTGAGTGTGTGTGTGTGTGTGTGTGTTGAAGAGAGAGAGAGAGAGAGAGAGGGCAAGTTGGGGTAGATTTGACAGGCCTTTTTAGGGATGAAGTGCAGCAGACAGCTTGTCAGATGGATAGAAAGTCAGTATTTTATGTGTGCATGCATGTGTGTGTGTGTTGGGTGGAGGGTGGGTGTATGTGTGACATGTAAAGTGAAGTGTTAATGCTTGGTTGAGCATGTCGAGGGCCCGTACATGAAATTCCTCACAGACTGGAGAGAGATAGACAGACAGAGACAGGAAGACACAAGCAGGAAGTGGAAGAGACAGAAGACTGGCACCCGTTCCAATCCAAAGAGATCATTAATTCATTTTCAGCTTCCTGAAAAGGGAACTGCACAAGACACCAAGTGAATTAGGTTTTTGTATTTTAAAATATAAATTGTAAGTAGACATCAAAAATTATGAGGGCAGAATAAAGCAAAGTTCATTAATTAGCCAAAACACTCAAAATGTTGCCTAAAACTCTCATAATTGGCTCATACCTTCATTCTCTAGAAATTATAACTTTGGTGGACTGTGAAATGTGCAGTAAAGTATAAGTTCCAGGTGGAATATATACTTTAGTCAAAGGGAATTACTAAAATCATCACCCCCATTGCCCTTGTTTTGAGCAAAAATGAATTCCAGTGTTCTGAGTTTGCTAAATCGAGTCGGTATCTTCCAAAGTTACAGTCTATTTGGTGGGAAATTTCCTATTTTGTGGATTTTGTCACAGTCACTTACAGTGTTCCAGGGCAAAAAGCTTCAGGGCTAGTATGGAGAGTAGCAAATTGTCACAGCGACAAGAACCTATTTCCAGGTCAGTATTGGATTAAGACAGACTTGAAAAATCCTGAACCCATCCTTTAAAGTGCACTTGTCCATCCACCATTTACAACGGGTGTCTCCAAATCAACCAGCACTGATACTGTAAGGGCTATAAGTTCAAGAGTTAAAGCATTTTCCATTATAATTCATGTTTGACTGTCTAAAACCTCAGCTGTAGGACTCCAGTCTGGCCTCAAAACCCTGCTAAAGCTAATATGATGCGCACTTGAAAACACACATGCACTTATACAGTGTATATACACACGTACACATTCACACACAAACTTTTATCCTCTTGTCTCTTATCATAAATTGTGATGTGTTTGATCTCTGGAAAGCACTCTGGGTGAACCTGCAAAGTTGAAAGTGCTTTATAAATTAATGAGTCTTAATTTGACTTATTTTCTCATCTCGAACTTTTCTTCTACTTCAAAACACCCACATGCCAACGCACCCTAATGATGTCCTACCAGATTGTTTATGCATTAAAGCACACAGAGAGAGCCAGACAGCAAATATGGTAGATTCAGACACTCACCACTACTTATAATCCTACTCAGGAAATGCTTGTCAACATATGTGTAGATGTATTTACCATATATGATGTATAATATATGAGAAATTATGGAGGAAACATTTGAGTTGTTCTTGTAAACCTCCGCAGCTTTCTGTCAATTTTTAGTTAGATTGTTTACATGTAGTTTTTAACAATTGCATAATACTGTAAATAATAATGTATATATCCATTAGGAAGTAATTCATGCTTCCACAGCGGTTGTTTCTACTCATAGACCGTAAAAAAAATAATGCATGTAGCCACCATGAAATCACCCATTGGTTTGTGGACTTCTGTTGTGTTTTGAAGCCTCGAGTTTAGCATTTTGACCGTCACCATCTTTGATTTTTGGAGCCAGAAGTGACCATGTTTGGACGAGAGGGTGGAGTGGACCCTAACGCTAGTTGCTAGCTTGGTTAGCACGGTGCATTTACAGTCTATGGTTAACCGTGATTATGCTAAAGCTAATGCTAATTTTCACTAGCGAAAAACAGACTTAGAAACCATTAAAACAAAATGTACTCACCGGATAAACTTAACATCCGACTCCTTAGAGGGTGTTTTGGTACAACAAAATGAACTTTTAGGCCACCAAAATGTTACAATTAACTTTAATGAACTGAAAACACACTGAAATAGCGTCGGCTACGGCTACACCGATACTCTGTGAATCTGGGGTTACGCCATGGTTACGTTACGTAACCAACGTCGTCACCATAGCGACTTGTCAATCACAACGTAGCCACGCCCTAAGGCATACCCTGCTTTATCGTGTATTTTACTCTAAATGGGACCATAATATACAAAATGAACATCATGCTGTATTGAAGAAAACTTAAAACTAGCAATTGAGACCATAAACTCATTAGGAAACTGTTTACTGAGGTAATAAATCAAGTGAGAAGTAGGGTCATTTTCTCATAAACTTCCATACAATCAGACTTCTTTTTGCAGCCATTGGAGCCGCCCCCTGCTGGCCATTAGAGAAAATGCAGATTTAAGTCATTCCCGCATTGGCTTCACCTTTCTGCCCCAGAGCTACCTGCTTGTTTCGACTTTTTAAATTACATCATTGTGTTGTTACCAAGTGTCATGAGCCCAATCGCATCATGACTGAAAAAAATCTACCTCATTTCCACTAAAATACAATAAACAATGTTGTTATGAAGCTATCATTTAAAAAAATGAAGCTTAAACATTTGCAGATAAAGATGTAAATGATTGCAAGTTAAAAAAAAAAAAAAAAAGGTTGGTTCAATGTGACAGTTGATGTCAGACAGAAAAACATACAAAAAGATGATAACAGTCCACTGAAATGAGGCCTGGTTGTACGCTGCTGACCCTTAGCTGATGTTACCTGATAAGATACATACAGTAAAGTGATATCATTTGAACCAAACAAACCTGAACAAAATCAAAAATAGAGCTACTTTATTTGCAACAAAGCTGACATAAGAGTTTAATAAATACCAATTTGTTGCCTTGCAAGTACAGTGTATTGCATCTATTTAAAGGTTCAGTTTGCATCAAATGAACTAGTTCATATGAAGGGTTGTCCAAGCATATCTAAATGAAAAAGTGTGGGGTGGGTGAAAAGCCTGCAATCGCAGTGAGGGTTGAGATGCGATGAACTGTGCAAACAGGGAAGATAGCACACACCTTCAGACTCCTCGGATTCTTCAAAGGTTTCATGGTTTTGCACGCTGTAGTACAGATGAGTTATTATTCTGTGAAGAATCAAAAAAAGAGAGCTTGAGAGAGAAGTTCAAATGCTGTCTACTTTCTCACCAATGAATACCTGGCCGATCACACAGTGAAAGTTATGTTTCCAAATGTTACAAAATGTACAACGAAGCCCCCTTTTTTCTGACATTAGAAAGAGCAGCTTGATAAGCACTTTGTTTGAAGCATACTGACACCTTTACACAGATTCACATACCACAGATTGACCGAAGAGGGGTTTTTCCAATTTTTGACTAAAGACATTCCTACCAGCATCAATATTTTCTCTTTATTTTTAAACTGGCAGAATAAGATTCAGTTGGCTGGTGATGAAAGAGGACCAAACATGGACTAAATGAGTTATGGAAAACCCCTCTTCAATTAGTCACACAGCATTTTAAATCAGTCAGGCCAATAACTTGTTATCTCCCCAGATATTAGCTTAGTGGGCTTTCAAATCCTTCAGTCCCTGTTTCAACAACTAATGCCAAGGTATTAGAGCGCAGCCCGTGTTTACCCTGCTATGCCAATGGCATCACTGGCAGCTCGGAGCTAAACACGTCCCAGCACACAACAGTGAAAACCTTGCCACAGTGTCAGGGGAAAAAGCACTACCTATTTGTGTAAAACCTTCAAAGCCACAACATTATCTCCTCAGCACAGCTATAGATTACTGAATCATGAAATGCTTTTAAAAATATATATATAACAGGCAGGATGCTCTGATACAGTGTCTGCTTTTTAGTCATATCAGTAAACCACGCTGTAACATGAGTCATGCATCGAACTAAGAAGGACTGTCAGTCACTGTAAAACCTCTCAAGTATTTGAATATTCAGTGGGTATTCGTGTACAAAATATAATCAAATTATTTCCTGTACTGTGAACGCTTTAATTAGTTCATTCACAATTTAGTGGAAAAAAAGAAACTTTGTCTGAACTTTGCACACCATCTCTGTATACTCATGCAATCTTGCACCCTTCGGTTGTTTAACGGGGCTGCTATTTATCACATTAATTATTTCGATCAAGAAGCGAAAAAGTATTTCTGTCACTCCAGAGTGATTTCCCAGCACGATATCCTGTTCTAACACAGATGCCTGAGTGATATAACCATAGATCAAACTGTGAACATTACCAACTCCAAGTATTGAGTAATTAATACAATTAACAAGCCTCTGACTCCTTTTACACCTGCCTGAATGTCTGTCTGTTGACCCTTCCTATGTACCTCTCTAAAGATATTGTTTAAACATTATTAGACAAAATAAGTACATACAGTGATTTCATTAAGTGGCTCTGATTGCTGTATGAAGATCCCTAATCCCTATGCACATAAACATATACATGTTTCAGGTTTTATACACCGAATTATTTTTAACATCATGTTAAACGCTGAGTATCTGTCTGGAACAATGCCATTGCTAATTGTTTTTAATCTCAGCATATCTGTGTGTGTTGGTGCGTTTGTAATTGTTTGTGTGTATGCATTTGTGTGTGACAATGTCTGCTTAATCACAGCATCTGTTGCTGTCATCGCTCTTGGATATAAACATCATCAATCACCAGCAGAAGTGACGTTACTTATTACGGCCCTATTTGTTGGATTATTGAAAAAACTTTATCATCCTTCAACCAAATCAGGTATGCCATGGCATGAGAGGAGGCTCTGTGATTAATGATTGCTTAAAAAAAAAAAATAATCTAACTAATTTCAATTAAGTGAAGACTATTATCACAAGAGGTGTGTGCGATTTACGCCAACATGATGAATGTGCCTGTTAGATTAAAGATTAAAGTCTCAGTTTGATGTAATAACAGGGCTGTTTATAGAAGCCACGCACTGCCGCGTGTTGTCTCTCCAGCTATGGTACTGTTATCTAAGATATAGGCTACTGACTGAGTCATCATTACAGCTCGATGGAGACTTATTAAGGGATGGATATCAAGTGTAGAGGAGGTAAAAACAGTATAATCTCAAATCAACCGACACCCACTCTCTCACTCCCCCCTTCCTGTCTCACCCTCCCTTACAGTTTAGTGGTAAAGGACTTTGCTCCATCTTTCCTCTTCAGAGATAAAAGAGAAACACACCACGGTGTCTGAGACTTTCACATTTCCCGTGCAGGAGAAATATTTGTAAATATATTAGCAGTAATCAATGTTGTCTCATTCTAATCACCGTATCCCTTAAACGATTTGTCAATGATAGTGTTGACTGTGTTGATCCTTGGCAAAAGTTCAATGCTTCTCCCAAAGGTCAAACATGGCCCTGAATATGGCAGCTAAAATATGGTTAATAATACATTTCGATGCCATTGAAGGTTTCCTAACAAGAGGGATTTTATTCAACAGGGTTTCGTGTGGAAAAACAACAATTTTATTTCTCAACCTTTTACTTATTTCTCTCAACAATTTTAAATCTCATATTTTAATGAGAACAAATCTGATATAGTTTTATTTGGCTCACCAAACTCTATCCAGTCGATCCACAATAAGCTTGGCAGTCTGTCAATACATGTTAAACCTGTTGCTAGAAACCTAGGTGTGCTTTTTGACTCTGATCTTAGCCTTGATGCCCAAGTCAAGAAAACAGTACAGTCCTGTTTTTTTCACTTAAGAAATATCACCAAATCTTTTTTAAGGTCTTTTTTATCCTTAGCTGACCTGGAGAGTCATCCACACTTTTATCTCGTCACGGTTGGACCACTTCCATGTACTCTTGCCTGAGCCAAAGTTCTCTTTCCCGTCTGCGGCTGGTCCAAAATGCAGCAGCGAGGATTTTAACTAATTCAAGGAAATGTGATCACATCACCCCTATCTTGGCCTCATCTCTTTTCTGGCTACCTGTTAATTTTAGAATCGTTTTTTAAATTACTAATTATGTTCAAGGCTAAACGGGGTCTTGCTCCAAAACACATTCCTAAACTCCTCACCCCTTATGAAGTGAATCGCAGTCTGAGGTCATCTGACAAGGATCTCTTGGCTGTTCCTAGATCAAGGTCGGAGTAGAAGTGACAGAGCTTTCGCTGTCAAGGCCCCCCGACTCTGGAACACCTTACCAGAGGAAGACTCACCATGTCAGTTTCAACCTTCAACCCGTGTATGTGTGTTGCTGATTTTAGATTTATTGTGCCTGGATTTTGACTGGTGTTGTTTGTTTGCTTTCGGTGTGTCCATTGCACTGTAAAGCACTTCAAAACTATTGTTTTCAAAAGTACTATACAAATAAAGTTATTATTATTATTATTATTATTATTAATTTGGTACGTGTTCCTCTCATTACCTACAGTGACTTGAATCCTGAAAGCCGTCTCTACCACTAACTTCATCGAAGATACACAACACTCAAGGTTGACACACTAACTAATGTTAGCTTCTGGCAACCTGCGCCTGTCTAGCTAACTTTACCTTTAACCTTAGTTAAACTAACGTTATAAAGATGACATTTTCACATCCATTGAGGTGGCTAATTTAGTTGCTTTTCATTTAACCGCAACTTAGAATCTGAAAATTAGTCTACCAGTGTTCATTTTGTTAGCAAACTAGCTAAACCAGCTAGCTAAGCATCTCAGTTGCCTTTTAGCCCTGCAGCTAACACTCATGTATTTGATTGATGTTGAAGAGCACTGATATATTTTAATGATTTGTCTTGCAGTGAAGGTGAATTGTTGGATTCTTGCTTGCTTTTTATTAATATTGCACACTGGACATGAGTAAAAGGTTTAATTTCCCTCTGCAGAGATATCTTTTAATGAAAGCTATATGTCTTAAGGCTTTAAATTGTTTATTTAAGAGAAATTGTACCAGACCAAAGTTTTTCGTCCCAGCTCCATGTTTTGTATTCGCTTTACGTTGCTCCTGTCTGCAGCTTCTTGGCACGGAACAGGAAGTGTGTATGCGTGTGTTTTGTGTGTGCATGCGTGTGCACCTGTCTGTCTGCTGGCCCTCCACAAGTGCATGCTGGTTTATTTACCATATGCCAAGGGCTCTTTGGAACAGAGGCACCATTATCCATTCATCAGGCCTGCAGCATCAGTGTCTGCCGGTT
This sequence comes from Scomberomorus guttatus, assembly GCA_038419695.1. NCBI lineage: Eukaryota > Metazoa > Chordata > Actinopteri > Scombriformes > Scombridae > Scomberomorus > Scomberomorus guttatus. The sequence continues at coordinate 15,647,901 of CM076458.1, forward strand.
TCCCTGATCCACAGTGTAATTTACACCTCAGACAGCGGCTCTCATCCATCTCAAAACTTGTGTTGACATGAAACTGGATAAACAACTATAAATCTACAAAGGCTGCACTGTTGCGTTGTCCCATTGGTCAATATATTCCTGTTTTTGATACGATGCGCTAAGCCATTAAAAGATGGACAGATGGGAGAGCGGTGTTACAAGTGGAAAATGAATTGAACCAGATATCCACAACTGACAGTTTAAAAGTTAGGCATTTAGCACACACTCTTATCTTACCTTAAAGTTTAAATCTAATCAATAAAAGTGATAGTGATAGGCAGTTCAGAGAAAAAGAGGGCTTCATAAACAACAGCTATATTAAGAGACACCACCACAAGTTGTCTGCTTGTTTTACACTTTCATTTTCTCCCGCCCTTGCTCATTTCCTCCATCACTTTTATGGTGGCAGAGCTGTAGGCCCTGGGTATCGATTGTATGCCGAGGACTAATGGGCATGACAAAAGCAGCGAGGGGGAGACACAGAAGAGAAGGAGGAGGAGATAAGAGGGAGAGGGGATAAAGAAGGGCTAAATCAGAAAGACAATACACAAGTGAGGCGACTCTGCCACACAGAGCGGGACATCAGAGAATGACAAAATTACCAAAGTGTAAAGCTGGGTAATTTTTCTATACTATTGCCAATACAAAGTTCTGATACAACCTTTTTTCATTGACCAAAAGAAGCCTAACTTCGAAAATGTTAAAGGAAAGTTTTGGAAATTAGCTTTTTTTTCCAAAAGCTAGATGAGAAAATTGATACCACTCTCGGATGATTAGCTTCAGTTCAGAATCCGCCAACTAGAAATTAACTGCTGAGGCCCTCAAAGGGATACATGATCATACAATCTGTTTAAGTAATGAAAGGAAATGAAAACCTAGGTAAAGACTGTTCAGATGCTTTCATACCACAGCTCTGTTTAAGTTTCATAAGTGTCTCTGATGCCGCTGAGAGCAGAGAAACAGTTAATAAGCAGTTAATTAACAGATCGGATGCCATGGTGATGCTGATATCTTCCCTGATTCTGACAATGCACTTAACTGAGATTCAGCTGAGGTGCACCTCTCAAACTCTGGCTCATAAATCGAAAAACTCAACTCCTATGGCCAAAATGTTTACATCGTGAGTGAGAGGAGACCCTGCTGCTCGCTTTGGTGTAAAATATGTATCTGTAGTGTCAAAAATGTGGGAGAGGGAGTGATATGATTTTCTACCTTTTTCTGCTCCTCTCCTGAAACTCGTAGCTCAAAATGTGTTGGTCCGAGCTCTTAGATAGTTACATTGTGTGAAAGAGGACACATTTTCCTGCGTTTTAATGTAAAAATGTGTGAAAATTGTGGGAGTGAGGAGATGTTGAAGAGATTTTTTTTTAGAAGAGTTGAAATTCTCATTCTCACTGTGACATGATGCGATGCACTGCAGGCTCTGGACAGTCTCTCCATTCACTTACACAGGGAAATGTTCTGCGACAAAACGTTAAATATTTCATAAAACTATAAAAGATACGTACGAGAAAATAGCGAGCTTGATTCGTCAGTGAGCCAATCATTTTGACGTTTGAATGTTGTTTCTATGTCAAACGATGCGGGACTAGTTATGAATTTTAAAAAAAGAGGCGGGAAGAACGGACAATTACAGAGTTTAGGTAGGTGTTTTATTTTTGACTCTGGAGAGAAACAGGTTAACTCCAGTCTTTATGCTAAGCTAGGCTAATCCCCTCCTGACTAGCTTCATACTAAATCACAGGTGAGAGAGTGGTATCAATCCTTTCATCTAACTCTCAGAGAGAAACTATCATAAGCATAACCCCCCAAAATGTTGAATTATTCCATTAAATGTTGCCATACAAGAGCTTTTCCATACTATCTCTACAGATACATTTCAGTGTGCAGCCATACTATGGGTGCAGGGTTTGGAAGAATAATAATAAAACATCAAGAATCACAAGAAAGAGTCCCGGGAAAGAGTCTCTACTTGTCCAAAGCCCCTCAGGCTAAAAGTTCATAAGAATAACTAAAGATGCATTCAAACACACTGACACACACAAAAAGAGACGGTACAAGTCAGACATTGATCCAGGTCCAAGAATCTATGGTGCTGCTTTCTCTCAGAGCAGAGCTTCTACACAAGAAGGAAATGCATGTATTCTCTTTTAATAATGTAGCACCACTTATGGGTGAGATTATGCAATAGGGTGAGGCACAATAATCTGCAGCAAGTGAGTAACGTACATATCTATCTTCATCATGGTGTGAATTATTTTAATGGTGATCAGAGAGAAAATCATCTGACTCTTCTAACACGTGTTTAAAAAGACACACAATGGCCTCCAGCATGTAAATTGTCCAAACAGAAGGTTTTCTAAACAATTTTCACACCACTGCAATGCATGCTGGGAAGTACATTCAAATAAGCTAACACTGTTTTTGAACAACTTAATTTGAAGAGAGGAGACAAGGTGAAAAAGGACTGGGGTTTGTGCATGCCAGTATGTAGTATGTCTTTCTATGTATTGTTTTGGGGTGTGTGTGTGTGTGTGTGTGTGTGTGTGTGTGTGTCTGAAGCAGTTTTTAATTGTCAATGAAACCTTCCTTTAAGAAGAGCAGTCTTGCCAGGAGTGGGGATCAAACCCACAACCTGTAATCTCATAGGGAAGCTGACCACGAGGACGGTGCTTAGACCATTCAGCCAGACCACTAAAGATGCAAAAGTTCCCATTTTGTTGCCTAAAACTAAAGCTTGTAGCCCAGAGACGTGTAAATCATTAGTGGCAGCAGGATTAACTGAGAATGAGGATCTATAATATATATGATATAGAATCTGTAAGTTTAAGAAACAGAAGGGACCACCTGCAGTTTGTATTACAGTTAATGAGAGCCGGAGAGCATGCTCCCTATTAATTAAGGTTTAGATCTCAAAAACTATCACTCCTATGGGAAATATATTTACATTTTGAGGAGGAGGGTGCTTGTGGCAACATTTTGAAGTATGATATGTGCTTGGAGAGTTAAAGCTGTGGGAGTGAGACGTGTTTACATTTGTTTTTCCTGGTCTAAAAATATCTCTGCTCTCCCCTGTGCCTGATGATGTCATACTGATGAGATCTGAAAACCGCTGTAAAAGCCCTCACTTTGGACTTAAATTGCTCCAAAAGTACAAAAGGTATCATAAGTAATCAGGTTACATCCACAGTAATCGGATCACACCCACAGTTTGTCAAACTTCTATCCGTCTGTGAAGTCATCCCTCAGCCTGCAGCCTGTAAGTATGTTTTCACTGATTTACAGACAAAATCCTCTTTTGATTCTGTTTTTCAGCTGCAGCCTCACTAATCCTTTAAGAACTCTCACCAGACTCTATACAGATATTTCACCTTTTTAGAGTTCACTGTAAAAACACTGCTGCAGGTCGTGTCATGATGGGGTAGAGTTTTCACTCACCAGCACAGCCAGTGAAAGAACCAAGTTTGGAATAGTCTGGAGAAGGTTTGGAACAGTTTTGGAGTTTCACAGCGAGCAGTGTCGACATCTCCACAGTGGTTTAAAGAGACAGTTTGACCTTTGACCCAAACTCTTTTCAGGAGTTTTGAGTACGTGACCAATTCTCTGAACTTTCCAGGTGATAAGTCTGAGATCACCCATCATGTAAGGTACTGAGTAAAGTTGCATATATGAAAAATGGTAAACAATTCAGGCTGGTTGTGAGTAACAAAAGACCATAAGAGGACCCCCATGTTCATAAAATTAAATAATAACAGAGCACATTGACATTGGAAGCAGCGCCTTTCACTAACCCAGCGTACCATAGAAGCTAATGTGCTGAGCCTAAACCAGTATAAGACTATTCAGATAGACTAAACCAGCATAGCTAACCCCAGACAACTCCTGTGCTCCCCATAAATGTGGTGGTGTTGTACAAAAAATGAAATGAAAAAAAGGAAGAAAACAAAAACATAAAAACAAAGCAATAAAGGAAAAGAACAAAAAAAAAGCAAGGAAAAAACACACACACACGAATACACACACAGTCCCTGGGGCTGCCTTTCACACTAACCTGGCATCCTTTCACAGGGCCCAGTGGAGCGTGCTGGTGCCACTCTGCTCTCAGGCTCTACTGACAGAGGAAACTGATGCTCTGAGATGGACAACATGGATGTCACGGTGGTGATGGGGAGGAGGTGGGTTGCACAGTAGTAGGTCTGAAAGACAGAGTGCAGAATTGCAATGATATTTAAAGAGCAGCACTAAGAGTGTCATGGGCTAGAGGAACACAGCTAGAAAGACTGGTCACGTGTGGTGACGTCAGAATTAAGAACGAAGGGATTTTGACAGCGTGGGAAACAGGAAGTGACAGAGAGATAGGATGATGTCGGAGTCGGGTAGAATGTATGCTGAAGATGACCAGCGGCCCATTTGTTGGAGAGAAGAGGATGAAATTGCCTGTATAGCCGCGGAAGTACTAACGTCTATCCTGAGGGAGAAGCCTGAGTGCTGCAGAGGGCTTAGACCACATTTAAGAAGCACTTGCCTTAAGTTATGAATAAACCAGGATTTAGTCATGGGATAACTATCGGGCATTACTTTTGAATTGTGACTTAAAATGTTAAGACAAATGATAGGTGTTTCTTTCAAACCATGTTTCACTTTATTAACATTTAAATGAAGATGCTAAACATTTATACAAAATTAGAAAGTAATAGAAAAACAAAGCATGGAGCTCATTCAGGTGATTAAACTTAAATTTCAGTCATTTAAAAAGTAATTACTTGAACAAGTAGTGCAGGCTGTCTGAACATCGTACACAAATAAAGACGTAGAACAAAATATTGACATGCTCCTCCAATGCAAGCTGTAACCAAACTGTCCAAGTTAAGTGTATATTTATAAGTGCTTGTAGTGAGTGAGTGAGTGAGTGAGTGAGTGAGTGAGTGGACAAGAATAACTCAGCGAGTAACTGAAAAGTGTGGCTAAGAGATTGATTGTGTGGGTGGGTGAGAGGGTTCACTGACTTATACAAAGTCCCACTTAAAGGTCCATTAGTTTCTTTAGTAGACTGAACACACAAGGGTTGACTGATATCTTTTTCTGTGTGACTTTCTGTCTTCTGTGACAGGAATTTGTCCCGCCCTGCCGCGGTGCCTCTCTCAGATTTTATCCCTTTAGAAACACATTGTGTAACAGAGTTGGCAATCCCAAACACTGGCTGTGGCAACTATGGGTGTTTAAATAATAGAACCATCATAATGTTTTTAGTTTTTTAGAAATCACATTGGTGGAACTGTTACATTGTTTTGTGCTTGATGTGCATGTGATGTACATGTGTGATAATTATTACTTTTTGATTGTCAGTCTAGGAACAAAATGGACACGTCTAGGTCAGCGTAAGTCCGAGCACATGAGTTTCTAAGTTACACAGAGTTTCCAACTACCCAACTGAGGTCTATCATTCCTCCCATAGACTGCTATTATAAATTGTAATATTTTTAAAATGTATATAAAATCACAGGGATACTCTAGAAAAAAAATAAAAGTAATACAAATCGTGGAAACATGCTAAACATGTTAGAAGTGGAACTACTGTTTTTCTAGCTGTAAGCGTGTGAGAGTAGTTAGACGCTGAAACAAAAATAATAAAGAGAACACAATGAGTCTCAAGATAGCTGCCTTCCTCACTGTCTGATCCCTCCTACCTCCTCATTCGACCCCTACTTGCTCTGGCCTGATCCCGGCTCCTCTGCTGCACACAGGAAATCATTACACCTATTGTGAAACTCTCCACCAATCTCTATTCTCCCCTGAGCCCCACCTCTCTCCAATTAGGAGGTGGGCTGGTGTGCTGGCTGATTGCTAGCCGCTGCACCTCTGAACTCATTCCTCTTTACTCCCAAGGTCTCTAGATTTTTGGAGTGTGTAATGATTTTTTTTTTTAAATTAAATCAATTAAGACTGTATGCCTACAGCCTATACATCAACCATTGTGATGTGGATGTGAGTATTGTTGGGTTTTGTTGACAGGTCTAAAGCTGCTTTCAAACGATGGAGGGGCTCCCAATGTTTCTGATAATGCCCGGCTAATGTGCGGTGATATAGCACTTTCCCTGCCATATGGCCTGTGGTTAGTTCATAATGAATGTGCACTGTAATGTTGGATGCCTACCCAGGGACCTAATTTATCAAGCAAAGGCCAACAGTGTCAAAGCCATTTCCTCGTGAGATGCAGCCACACAGCAAATGACTCAGTGGGGCTGTAATGTACAAGATATAGCCATACAAATTCGTATTCCTTCCGCCATCCACGCGTGGGAGAGCTAAGGTCAAATAAATTGGATAGGCAAGCACAGGCCATCAAGAAAGATAATGCAAGGTGGCAGGTTTCCTATCACTGGAAAATACTGATTTATCTTCACTGAATATCTCACGGTTTTGCATTGGAGTAATCTCAGTATGTGGCGAAAGGTGACTGTATCAGTTTGTCCAAATGAGTCTTCAAATGTGCTTTTCTTGAGAGTAGGACAGCAATTTCCATTTTCAGCTCTGTTTTTTTTTTTTTAAATGCTTTTAGTTGTCAATAATGGCGATCACAAATGTTAAGCTCCTGCAGTGGCGCTTTCAGCTTTATTTTCAAATCTGGAAAGATTAAATGGAAGCTCGCAGCAGGTCAGTCATTCCATTAAAAACATAATATGAATGATTAAAGGTCAACGTGAGATGGGTGGGTTTGGTAGCACGCATGAATCCCATGTGCAACCAGTGCTTTAACAGAGCAAACGTATTTCATCAGGATTCCAATCGTGTAATTAATTTACAAATCATTCCCTGAATATATGACAGAACAGTTATGAGACCTCACATACAGTACACACAAAGACTCGTTTTTACAGCTTTACACAGAGATGTTGAATCTGTCATGATATATGAATGTCACTCTTGCCACCCACAAAGTAAGAAAGTCGTCGACAAACTCATTTTTCTCTATTTGCCTCTGTTGTCTGTCTTCCTGGGAGGTCTAAGAGATGGATGTGAGCTCAGTGCAAATAGGCAGCGCCAGCTCTGCTGCAGCTATTCCCCGAGCCCACGTTGGCCAAGCGAGTGCCACTCTCTGACCAGATGATCAACACCAGATGTCAGAGCGGTCAGTGGCCAGAATGACAACAACAGTCCTTCTAGTGAGATGATAAGCAACTGGACTGGAAGCGCCCCCTGCCTCCTCGCCAGATTTTCACACCCGTACTGGTCAAAGGGAAAATTATGGGGCTGTCACTCGCAGTCTCACAACCCAGACAACACACTGTGCGGGGAGGCTATGTGACAGGACAGACTGGATGGTTTGAATGAAGAGTGATTACCTTTTGAGGATGTTTCATGTATAGTCAGAAGGTGACTGAAGAGTGTTGTGATTTATGCCCAAAGAAGAAATTCGCCTCCACAGGAAGCCACAGGACGGCGTCCCTGAAGCTGAACAAAACAGGGAAAGCAAAACACAAACAAAGCATAAAAAAAACAAAACAAACACGATTAAAGGGTTTTGCTGTATGCATGTAACAAAGTCCAACAGGTAGACAAACACAAGCAGGCCGGAAATTAGACAAATTATAAACAACAGTTGTCAGATCACCTAAACCACATCCAAAATGTTGGTAATAATCCATCATTGCACAGAAAAACTGGGTGTGAAGGTCAAATTTGAACCAGCTCTGTAAACTTTAATGGATGTTTACAACATTCACCTTTGTTTTCTCTTCCAAATAAGTTTGACTAACCTGAGGCTTTTGTTAAAACCTGACCGCTCATGTTTCTTTTCTAGTAATACTTTGTTTTTAGCAACGTTCCTATAAACTGTGTACAATATCATTACTGGTAGGAAGGATTGGTGAAAACTATGAAAATAAGATAATTTCAGGGTTTGCATCAGAGTAACCTGTAACTATAAACAGAAAGCATGGAGGGTTTACCTGTTAACTACCGCCACTAGTGTCTGCTTCATTTACATGCTCAGTCTGATCTGATGGCAGCTGACTGTTGGTATTTATCACAAGCTGCCTCCGGTATATATATGATTCAGCAAGCAATATATGTTTGCGTGCTGAATCAGGGAAAAAAATGCACCATATGCCGACATCTTAGGGCAGAGTACACCGTTCAATTAACGACAGCAGCAGCAGGAGGAGGGGGGGTGGGAGATGGGGGGTGTGAGATTAAGAGAAGCAGATGTTGTTGTTATTGCATCTCTATCAGAGCCATCATTACCACCTATAAAAGATTACAGCCACATAAAGGCAATTGCTGAACGCACGCGCAGACAATTGCAAATGCCGGAGTTCTAATGACGTGACAAGACATTACGATTTCACAGCTCATTGTCTGAGGGCCTCAACACACACAGGTTCATCGCAGGATTCGCTGCAAGTGGGGCAAACTTAAGAGAAAACCCCCAGCAACATGCTCAACACACGTAACTACACACGCACACACACACACACACACACCCCACTTGTGTTTAGAGGATTTGATCGTGCAGAGATTCTTGTCAAACTCAGCTCAGAATGCAGCCAAGGTGGAGGCCTTTTAAGTGACAGCATCAAGGTTTTTGCGGATACAAACCAAGTTAAATTAGGCCAAGGCTGGGGAGAGGATGCTCCCTGTGATCAAAGGCTATACTGATACCGGCTCGACTGTTCCATGTCGCCGAAGCGAGGCGGATGTTTTCAGAGACAAACAGGAGAAATTGCATTGGAGGGTTTATCTCAACAGCAATTATACCTGATCCTGGGACAGAGGGACGGAAGCAGAAGAGGAGATAGGAAGAAACTGAGGCAGAAAGAGAAAGAGAGCGCATAAACACCAGAGGTGGAGGGAAACCTTGATACAATTCCAGGCTGATTAATGAAGAGGCAGTGAAGTGAAATGAGCAGGGAGTCAAGGAGGAAGCTAAAGTTGAATCCTGTTCTTTGATCTCTTGCTCCAGTGAGACTTTGGTACACTCTGAGCTGCAGCGGCAGCAAGCACAGTGACTCACACCTGTTTCCATAGCTATAACACACAGGGGAGACGGAGTTATGTTATTGGCTGGAAAGCTCTCCTGTCACAATCACAGGAGGATTTGATGGCACTCTAACCCTCTGGATACACTTAAACAGTTCAGTCGGCAAGCACTGAGTAAGAACAGTGATGGCAAGACCTTCTTTTATCCTCACATGACCAACTTGCAACTGTTGTAGCATCAAAGTTAATGCACATACTGCCAGTCTGTGGTGGCACTCAGTACTACACTACAGACAAGCGTGTATGCCTTTTAGGAAAAGAAGGACAGGGCAGAATAAGAGATGTAAAGATTGGAGAAAGGCAAAAAGAGGCAAATGACTTCCAAAACATCCAGCGTTGAGCCAAGGGCCATGAATCCGATTAATGGTGTGATGTGAGAGCTAATGCTATTTATGCTCAGAGTCGGGGTATGGATCATTGAGATAAGAGCTTGTGCTAAATGCGGAGGGACAGCCAATTGTAAATGGCCTGTTATCTAATCAGCCAATGAGGCAGGGTATTTGTTACGAGTGTGCCCATCAGAGTGACAATTTTACAGACATTTCACCACTGCTGTGACCTCTCATTTGAGTTCATTTGAGGAGCATCAGAAGTTTCATTTCAAGGAATTCACTCGTTCTGGGATATTCTCATTACATTTTTCTTCTGTCAAATATCAACTTTCTTCATTATGCCAAAATTATAGCCAATAACACCTCATCCAGCTTGTTGTTGTTCACTCATCTCTGTTGAAGTTCAGCTCATGTGTCTCCCAAGTCTGTTTGTCTTCCTAATGAACCTCTACGCTTCCCTCTCTCCGCATCATCTCTCCTCTCTGTCATGAATTGCCACTCCGTGCGCTCGTGGAAATTCATTAAGCAGCCAATATTGTAGAGAAGCTGCTGAAATGTGTGCTCGGATGTTAGAATATAATCTCGCTGAAAAATATTTACCGCTTAAAGGATTTAATCAGCCTCGGAAAATGAAGCTCTGGAGAGAAAAAGATTTAACTTGCAAGCCATTGGAGTACTCTCAACCACTGGAAATCCAGATGAAGAACATTTCTCATAAAGATTTCTGGTTATTAAATTTCCAGATTGTTTAAATCCATCAAACATTCACATATTTCATTAGGACTGTATCAACATCCTCTTGTTTGCTTTATTTCTTCACAATTTCTGGCACAAACGTGTTGAAATTCAGACTATTTAACTGCTTCATTTTAAAGTGATGCCACTCAAGGAGCTTAGAGCAGCATAAATAACCATATTTTTAAATTTTTGGTGGAATATGATGAAATATTAAAAATGCAACAGCAATATTGAGCAATGTTCTCATTCATCACTGTCTTTCCTCATTTTATCTCCTTCAGATCAGATTATTTTGCTCTCATTTGCCTCTGCCCTTATATGAGTATAAAAGATATGTGAGAAAGAAAAAAAAAAAGGACGGATGATTTTAGCTCCCACAATGCCTCTGTACGTCAGCACAGAGGAGAGTCCATGAAAGACCCTTGAAGCTGGAGACAAAATGCTCCAGTGAAGTGAATTACAGAAGCAAAGGGAGATATGGTGAGAGAGAGGCACATGACAGCTGTACAACAGCGAGCGCAAACTGACAGTAATATCTGCCTGTTCTCACATGAGACAGGAGGCTGACAAGCAGCTGCAACTTTCATTTGACAAAACAGATACTGGTGCAGCAGCACAGAGAAGAAGCATTCCCCCTCAAACCCCAAACAGTCTGTGAAATCTCTTGATGTCTCTCAGCTTTTCCCCCCACTCATACGCGCACTCTTACACACTTTCTTGCTTCTAAATTGTGCTCAAATTAAAATAACTCCATCCTGGGGGTATGCAAAGCTGACAGCCTACCCATCTTCTTTACTCTGTGCAGCAATATTTTGCAGCCAGTGGTTTTCTTTCCTCCGCCGTATAACTCAAAAAGGAAATCTCCCCCGTCTCCAACCCCCTCTGGTCTTCAGACAAGCACTTTATCTTCCTGTCTACAGGCAGAGCAGACTAAACACACTCTCTAATAGAGGGTGTTTTCTGTCCAAGGAAAGCCTGTCTGGAGGCGGCGGGGCTTGAATCTACAGTTTGAATAACATACTGCATCCATATGCTTTATAAGAAATGACACAGAGACATAATAGGACATAAATACACGAACACACACACACACCAATATGAACAAGCAACCTGCCCCCCTTAAAGTGCTTTCTGGCACAATAATACAGGCAGATCATATACATAGAGAGCTGAAAGCAAGAAAAGAACCAGATTTGAAAAAAGGGCAATGTCAAAGAAGCTCATTCAAGTTATTTTTCAGCTAGTTAGGTCACAGAAAGTTTAAAAAGAAGCTGCAATGTAAAATTTCACACCTGTTCTCCCTTGTTTCCAAGGTGATGTGACCTCCTTTCAGCCATTAACTGAAAAGTAGATAAAGAACAAGTGAAGAAAAATATATGAAGAAACATCATAAAGAAGGAGGTGTGAATGAAAAATGTCTTTGAAACATTTTAAAAAGAAAAAAAAAACTGCCCTTGAGCAAGGCATTTTAGCTCCCAGTGGACCTCCAAAGCTGCCAACACTGGAGGGCAGTGACTGTAGAAGCAAAAAGGTAAAACAGAAACAATAAATGTCACAAGATTTAACGGCGCAACTTTAGTTAACTGTAAGTGACAGAAGACAGCAGCCTTGTGATTCTGCATCTGTTGAGCCATGTGATATTCATCAAAACACAGTGAGTGTTGTGTGCAGTGCTTTAGAGTGGGATTTCATGGACTGTGCACTCAAGATAACAAAGAAATGATGAAAGAAAACATGATCTATAAATAACTTTATTCTAGTGGGCACTTCTCAGATATTTTCATTCATTTTTAGTTGCACACTGATCTTTCAAATCACCCACATGCTGTCAGTGAAGATCAATACTGCCTCCTCCTGGATATCAAAGGAACTTAAATGCATGTCCACACCAGCACAAAATTCTTCGTGCTCGCTTTCACTGATCCAGTAATCTGAACTGTGCAGCAGAGTATACTGAGGAAGTCAAATTGGCATTAAAACTTTTTGTTAAATTGTATTTTCTCTCAGTCAAAATAAGATGGAAAAACATGCGACTAGGATGTATCAACGGTGGAACTTTCTCCGTGATTTGATTATGTTATTGGTGTCACAAGCTTGGCTAATTTGTTTAATATTATCAAACGCTAGCATCAAATTTAATCCTTAACAGTGTCATTGTTGCTCTCATTTTTATCACAAAAGTGGTCTTAAAATGTCCACTTGTAGGTCAGACAAAAAAAAAGACCTCTATAAAAGCATATTATTCTTAAACTGAAAAGAAAGCAGTTTTTTGGGGGGGGAGTATACCTGTGCAGGTGAGATCTAAACGCACCAATATTCCACTAAGTCAAAGGAAAGTTAAACACACACCATTTGGTGCCAGCTGTACTCTGTGAAGGAGAGAAAATGTAATTGTCTTCACCTCATGGTTGGTTTGAGTGAGCTTCTACGTGCTGCCAACAAAACATATGCTTTATCAAATAATGTCTATATATATAGATAGATAGATATTTCTAACAGGTGTGTGCCACAGCCAGCCATACCACATACCACATCTGTGTCTGTGGGTCTTAATGTCAGTACATTTATCAGCACAGCTTCACAGAGTGGGCTTATTTGTCATAGAAATAACACTCACAGCAGGAAGAAATTCACTTACATTTTGAATCACCACTGAGCCATTCAGGCCTGTTTTAATACATGTTGTTTGTAATATTTTCCTTCACAGGCCCCTGAGATACAAACAAGGCTTCTACAGACTCGTCTAAGCCTGACCAACAACACTCCTCAAATCCTCCTGCAACCACATCTGTGGTGTGAAGCAGGATGGCACAAAGCTGATTTAAGTGAGACGGTCTCTCAGGTTGGTATTAACTCAGCGGAGGTTGTTATTGACCAGCCTCTCTTTTCGCAGGCTCTTGCCAAAATTAACAAGCATGTACTGGAACAGTTTCTCAGTTTCACCTCTTGCCAGTTAAGATGGATTCCTGCCTCTAGATCTGTGGAGGTAAAAGTGGTTTCCATAGTTACACTGTAGGAGTTTAGCGTTTTAAAAATATTATTCAAAGTACACTGTCAAAGCAGAGAAGGAAATTAGCACACGTCCTCATTTGTTCTGATCTAGATACTGTTTTCAACTCACCTACTGCAGCTTTCAAACTGTTATCAGCCGAATGGCACCGGCAGTCTGCGTTAACATTTGTGCCACAGAAACCCATCACTGCTCTTTTTGTTTGCACTCTCTGTTCAAAGCTACCGAAGCAGGATCTGAAAGCAGATCAACACAGACACACTTCAGCACTTACTAAACATAATGAATGTCACCTTCTGAAAAGTACAAATCCCATGGCAAAGTATCACACACCTAATCGCTACCAAACACACTCCAAATGAATAACTGTTGATAACATAAGCACACAAATTATGAAAACTAAATTCACAACCATATAAGATAGGCCAGCTCTAGATATCCTTTTGGCCATTCATCACAATGTAAGAAGTGTATTTTTATTTGACAAAAAGCTTCCTCAGCTACAATTTAGATGGCTGCCAACAAGCATCCTGCCACATCACGACAACCAGAAGAGACCATAACAATAAATGATACATATCTGGCAGGAAAAATACAAGAGAAATACTGCTTGTCTGATATTTTCTTGATTTTTCTAAGACAAAAGTAAACAAACCCCAAAAGAAAAGAGAAGTAAAACCAGATTTTACTTCTGCTAAAGAGAAAACTATCAGTGACAGTACAGTATATTCAACTGTGGGTTCAATTCTTAGTATTCTTTCAGTATCATATAGCAATCCATGTAAGTTTGATACTGTATCACTCATTTGTCAGTCATAAAGTCCAGCTCTAATTACACAGACTCAATAACAAGTGAGAATTTATACAATGACAATATTTTTTGCCTTTGGGTGAAATGGAGAGTTTTAGTTTTATAGACAGATTTATTTGACATAAAATTAGAATAGAATTAAAATAAACATGTAAAAACAAATTACATTAAAAAAACATGATAATCTTGTACATCATAAATGTTAAACCAGATTTGGTTTGTGACCCCTTACAAAAAAAAAAGCAGTGTCTGTTTGGGGCCCCTTGTGCTCATTTTAATAATTATTCAAGGCTCAAAGAGGCAAAACTCTCCAATATTTCATGTAAAAGCAAAAGTCCAAATCAATGAATACTGATTTGTGGCGGAGAACATTGTTTTTCCTCCTTTCCTGCCACATTAATCATCTCAGGACCCCTGCAGATATTGATCTTGTGACCCTTTGGAAGGGGCCCCACTCCCAGGCTGAGAGCCACTGGACCAAAATACCTAACTGTGTATAAAGTGGAATAAACTAATTCTACCTTAGCTAGCTACAACCGTAAAATGCTACTAATAATGTAATATATGATAATATGTCAGTCACAGGGGCTTATTTTCTGCAGGATGAGTACCTGTAGTGTTGATATTCTAAGTATATTTTGCTGATAATACTTGTACTTTGACTGAATTAGGATTTAAATGCAGGACTTACTTGTAAAGGAGTATTATTACATTGTTCCATTGGTACTTTTACTTAAGAATACCACGTCCACTTTTAGATAGACAGCTAAATAGACACACAGATTGATTTGACTGTTTTTGTCAAAATAGTTATTTATTAAAATTCATCTTTACTCTTGTTTCACTCTTTCACAACAGTAAAATGTTTCAAACTCATTGCACAACCTCATGTTTACCTTTGCTGCTATTTAAGGCTGTCATACTTTTGTGTGCTTGTGTGTGTTTATATAATTCCTTTACTTTATGTTTCTGAAACTTCCTCAATATATTTGCTAAGTATATTTGTAGGAATCTCTTATTTTTTACGTTAGTTTAAATCGTTTATCTTGAATCATTATTATCATTATTTTTATTATTATTACCACTTTTAAAACAAAGATGTAAAGATAGATCACTCAGGTGGAATATGAAGCCTTTACCTTTTGGATTTAACGGCCCGCTGAAGACGAAAAGCCAGCGACAGTTGCTCTTCTCTCCGCCTGTACACAATCTTTGCTCTGCTTCATGACGTCGCTCGGCTCCTCCTCGTATGCAAAACACCGTTGGTATCCGGAAATTAACAATCCCGTGATGTCAGGGGAGTGCTAACGTAGCATCGGAATGAACAAACTGCCTTTCTCGATTTGTGGTTTAAAACTTATTCAGCGCTTACTGTCACTTTCAGCTAAGAGTTTAGCTCCGTTGTCGTGTACTGACATGAGGTTAGCGGGGTCGGAGGATGTCGGAGGATGTGTCCCCTCGCACGGACGTTAACAGGGGGATGAAGGCTGTCACAGGACCGCACTGGATGCCGTTCAGTTAGTTAGCCTCTCCGGAGTCCGAGGTCACATTTGTGTGCCACACAAGCTAGTAGTTAATACGTTAATAATAAGTTAATCACAGGCTACATTCCGGTGCTCGGTGTGGAGAGCCATGGCGCGGTTAGTGTTGGAGCAACTGTCAGATTTCGGGGACTATACTGGCAGTAAAGAGCTGACTGAGAGCCTCAAACTGATTCATAACGAACATAAAAACAGCCTGTCAAATGTTCGCCTGAGCCCAGATGGACGTCACATCCATGTCATCCTCTGCAAGCCTAAGGTCGGTCTTGTGACTTTTGACAAGTATGAAAGACCTCAGCTGGCTCAGAACCAGAAGAAACTGGATTTGTGTTTGAAACGACCTGTGCCCATTGTGGATATTTTATATTTGGACAGTAATAACAGCAGCAGCAGCAGCAGCAGAGACGCAGCAGCTGTGGCAGTGGTTTATGAGAATGGAAAAGCTGAGTTTTGGAAATTCCAGGAGTGCAAAAGTGGCTGGCATCTCCTGCAAACATCAGACTTGTGCAACAGCCCCAGGGCCCGAGTGGTGTCTGTCTGTGCCTGCTCTAATCTTATCATCTGGTGTGAGGAGAGGCCGCCCTCAGAAAGCTCCCCTGCCCTCACCTCCACGAGGAACAAGTTAAGATACTGTGTTTGCAAACGGGACTTCGAGGTGGAGGAGGGGGCTGTCAGCTTGGGTGGCGTGAAAATCGCCCTCCACAACAACCCTAAATTCACCGTGGTCAGCTCAGGTGAATATGTGCATCTCCTTCCTGACGTCAAAGTGAAACCTCTGTTGAGCATCTCTAAATTTTTCCTCTCCTGGCACCCTCGCCACGACTCCTTCAGGGTCAGCACCACATGTAAAAACACACCCCTGAGGAAGCTGTCTGCTAAAGAGTCTGACTTCAGGAGGTTGGTGACAGACTGTTTGGGGTATTTATCAGCTCTTGAACCTCCTGAGATCTATGACTTCTCTCCCTCGCCCTGTGGGGGCCTGCTGTTTCTGCTCAGCACAGGTTGGGTGTGTCTCCTGCAGAAAGACGGCATTCTGCGGCAGGTATACAAACTGGCGGACAACTGCTTGGTGAAATACGGCACATACACAAGCCTCTTCGTGTACCAGGACACCCTGGCGCTTGTGATAGGGCAAAATCTGCATCTGATAGACTTGAACTGTGGGAGAGAGCTGGAAAAGATCATACTGAAGAGGGAGGGGTTGTTATATGCAAACAAGGCTGAAAGATGGACACCTCACCTGATCTCAGAAGCTGGACTTTTTATGGTGGTGCACCGAGAGACAGACACCAGAGACTTTAACTCTAAGATGAAGCCTTCACCTTTCAGCACAGTGGAGAATATCCATCCTGGAGCTCTCCTGGTGGAGGCAGTCTTTGAGGAGGCCTGTAAATACTACCAGCAGAGGAGCCTGAGCAGCACCCAGCTCACTGTGGACGCCCTCAAGAAAGGAGGTAGGTTCCAGGCTCCCATCTCGTTAGCCTCCATCCTCAGGAGCTACCTCAGCACGGGGTTGAAGCAGAGGGGAGCGGAGCTGTCCCAGAGCGGAGGAGGTGGATGTATGGCAGGGCAAGACAAGCTAATGGGCTCTCTGGAGGCTGAGCTGAAGGCTCTGGTCTCTCTGGAGGAGGTGAAGGGGAGCTTAGTGAGAGGAAGTGTTAAAGAGGTGGAGGCAGTGTGTGAGAGTCTAGTTGAGAAAGAAGTAGCCAGGCTGCTGTCATCCTTGGAGCTGGATAAAGAGTCTCTGCTCTACCTCAACTCCATCTTCAGCATCTTCCCTTGCCAGGCGTGGAGGGCGGCGCAGGCCGCCCTGCAGCTGCACTACAACGGAGAGGGCTCTCTATCCAGCAGGGCTTCCCCAGACGTGTGGAAAACTGTCCTCACACCCGCTCCGACCTCCAGCTTACCAGCCTCCCTCCCGCTCGCAAATGGCGGGCCAAAGCACAAGCATAGCCTCAAAGGTGGTCACATCGCTAACTGTAAATCCAAATCTACAAGCTCCACCTACCCGGCCGCCCTGCCTGTGTTTGAGCTCCTCTGCTACTCAGTTTTCCACTTCCAGCCCACCTGGTTGCCCAGGTTCCTGGAGCTCGCCCAGCAGCAGCAGTGCTCCACCGGCCTGGGCCTGAGTCTGGCCTCTTCATCCTGGAGCTTCTCCGGCGGGAGAGGAGGGGAGAGCGGGGAGAACAACGTGCCTCTCTACAAACGAGCCCTGTGCGTTCTGTCCAGCCTGAACCCAGACAGAGAGCAGCACCAGGACTTGGAGGTGGAGCTGCTGCTGGTCAGCGGGCGGCCCAACGCCATCCTCCAGGCGCTGAGGGTCCTCATTGGCAAACAGCAGTGGGAGCGGGTCACACAAGTGGCTCAGAAGTTCTGCAAACAGAGTCCGCTGCTCAACAAGGAGATCTTTACAACTCTGCTCTGTGAGGTGGCCCAGCACAGAGACCTGGACCCCTACCTGGACCTGCTGTGGACGCTGTGCCCAGAGGACCTCACTGTCACCACAATTCTTAACTTGGTGCTGAAAACCCTCCCCTCCCCTAACACCCTTTCTCCCTCATCCTTCTCCATGTCCAACGCAACCTCCACATCCCCTGCTCCCTTTGCAGACTCGCAGAGCAGTCAGTTGACCATCGGGCTGTTGAAACCTCTGCTGAGAAAAGTCCTTCAGAGGGAGACCAAGCCCAGCCAGCGCTACGCTGACATCCTCCAGTCCCCATCGTTCCCCCCTCCAGCACCTCCACGTCAGCCCGTGGAGAAACCGAGGACCATCACAGACCCCAGCACAGACTCACCTCTGGAGAGCAACATCACCACAACTCCTCTTACACAAACACCTGAGCAGCAACTGTCCACACACACAACAGTCCAAAGGGTCAGGATGGCGCTACCTACTAACCCGGTCTGACTCAACTTAATATGCACAAAATGGAGAACAAAACATTCCACATATAATCTGAGCAAACTGTGAAGCAGCGTGTGTTCGGTTTAAAAAGTATTGACAATCAAATAATCAACAAAACAATATCAGTTTAATGCAGTTACTTGTGATATTTGTCATAGTGTTTTTAAACCGATCGGTAATGTCAAATGAAGTACGACTACTAGAAACTGAAATGACTACTGAAGATCTTACCAGTGTAAATACTGCAGTTAATTGCAAGTCTTAATGTGTATATACTGTATCAGCAATGTTATTTATCTCTTAAGCGATAAATGCACGTGGATGAGAAAGTTATTGCATTAAATAAGCTTAGCCTCTATCAGAATGCCATGGATAAATAATGATGTATTGTGTTAAAAGCCACTAACTCCCATTTTTTTGGGGTTTATCTTATCTCTCTCTGCCTTTTTAAAGTAACTGATGTCTGCTAATTGTAGCCAAGTATAGCTGCCTTTCAGTTGTTGACGTCTGAGTGGATTCACACAGTGGGGAATCTACTAAGTGCTATCCAGACAAGCTGGCCTTTGTGTTTGATTGTTTGTTTTAAGTGGTTTAGAAGGGGGGGGGGGTCCAAGGTTCCTTTACTGACTTCTGGTTAACATATTATGAGCATTCAAACATTAAGCTGGTTGCTATGGCCTCAACCCAGACCATGTACAACCTGTAAACCTAAAACAGTCCGCTCTCTATTTCTACTTTTCCATTCCTGTCGTTTTTTTTTTTTTTTTCTCTCTTAAAACACTATCTTGTCCACTCTGCTCCTTCGCAATCCAGCTCACAGGACATTCCAGACAGAATACCCAGTGAAAGTGACTCACAGTTCGACTTTAAATTCAATTTCGGAGGTAATTCTGTTAGGATCCGAGGGTGAGTGGGGCACGTTGTGACTAACGCTGTCGTCCTGCTGCTTGCATAAGGTCGTGTAGGTCCTCCTCTTCATGGAACCAGTCAGTTTAATGTCATTAGAGATGTTAGGCCCTCTGTCTTGCCCCTGCTAGTTGCTCTGAAACTAATTGCACTTTTATATCACCCCAGTCAGTATTGTTTGTACCATGCTTTTGTTGCATCTGTTGAAATGAATGTGTTCTAATTAAGTGCTGTAAACAAAAGTATATTTAAGTACCTACTTGTAAGTTTTTCTCAGATGCCTTTGGTTGTGCTTTTTAGTTGAAGAAAAAGTGTTTGTTTTTTTTTCTTGCATGTAAATATGAAGCCCTCAGAAACAAACTTATTTATTTTATAGCAATCTTTGGAAAACTATCAAAATGATGAACTATGACCCCCTCGGACTTGCATGGGAGAGGTAGTGACAGAAAACCTCCTCTGACAATCAGACTCCAAAATGCAGCAGAACAATCAGAGTGCCTTTCACAGCGCTGCTCTTCATTTACAGGGTAGTGTCACATTTCTACCGTCTCCGCACTAATACTCTGGACAAATAACTGGTGGTATTGTACAGTACAGCTTCTTTACTCTAAGCTTTCTAATGTGGAGAACAGCTACAGTGAGAAGCTGCGTTTATGACATTTTAATTTCAACATGAAACCAGCTGAGTTCAAACTCTGGTCTGATCGCCGGCTGCAGTTGGCATATTAATAATGTCATTCCAGGTTTTGTACACTTGAACAAGCATGACAATCTCTGTGCGACTGAAATCAATACAGCGCCGTGAGTTTTTCTGTGTACTAGATGTGTCTCAGAGTCACTGGGATCTCCCTGACTTCCCCAAACAAGCCGCACAGCCTTACAATATGACTGTTCAGATGTTAAATATTAATTTAGTTTAATTTACTTCAACTGTTTTCTGGCAACAAATAAGAGTTCCTCCTGGATTCGCCTGACAACTGTGCTGACTATTTTTTGGTGATACTCTCCTTTTGCAGTATTTGAAAAAAAAAAAAGAAAACATGTACAAGTATTCATGAACAAATGTTGTATGCTATTAAACTGAAGATAAAACTTCTGTGTGCTGTCCTGAGTTTTACATATTAAGTTACCTGTTCTGTGTTTGTACAGTGTCATGCAATCTATTACAAAACGCCTACAGTGTTCATTGGTGTTTATTACACCTTGAAAGCCTTTTTTTTTTTCATTGTGCCATTGTCATTGTCACCTACCAGCCAAGTCTCTGTCCCCACAAATTGCTGTAGTTCTGGTTTGGTGAGCTCTGTCAGCATATTCTATTCACACTACTGCACCACATCAAAACTAGCTGACAGATCACGCACTATTCAGTCTCAAACAACTAAAATGTCAAGGCTGGTGTACTCTTTTACGTTTGTTCATTCAGTTCTTTACAGTCAATTCAGTCTAACCTGAAAACAGGCAAACAGTGTACTGGTTTAAAAGCTATGCCAACAACACAATAATACATTCATATGATCCATTGCCCCCATTGCTTTTTTTCCTTCCATGGACAAATCCACTTAGAGCTGTAGTCCTGTGTGTGTGTGTGTGTGTGTGTGTGTGTGTGACCCACGAGAAGGATTTGAGTGTGTAAATGCACTCAAATGTTTCCACGGTCGGGGCCTATAAGAGGAATGTTCAGTCTTTACCCATTAAGCTTCTGAATCAGAGGTCGCCTCTTAACTAACTCTGATAATAACAAAAGCGGAGGCAGGACACCGAGTTCAGGCCCGGCCCTCACGGCAAATCGGCAGGTTCCACACGAGGATGTGAGGGTATAATCACAGAGGTGGAATAAGTGTAGAGGTGGAAAAGTGGAGGGTAATAAGAGTCTTCCACAGAGAGCTGCTGAAAATGTCAAAACCTTTTTTTATTCCTTCCTCATGCTTTCCTCCTTTCTTTTTCACTCTCGCTCTGCCTCATCCTTTTTTTTCCCTTCAAATTGAATTCCTGTGTATCCACCCTCTCATATTACAAGGTTTCGAGTCGTGCCGGTGCTGTAATGCCATTGATTTATATGTTCTAATTATAGATGGCATCCTGTAAACAATAAGCAGACACTTGTTGGCCCTCCCTGCTGCTCTGTCCTCTGCTTGTCTCTGAACAGCTGACTACTGAGTTGCAGGGATGAATGTATCTGTAGAGGCCTAACTGCATTATAGGACATTTTCATCACTTACATTAATGGGCTTCTCAGCTGAGAGTTAATAGGTGTTTCACACAAATCAGAATCAGAATCAGCAACACAGACACACACAATAGCTTGGAGGGAGGTGATGCTTATATCTTCTAGTTAATGCAGCATACAGATTTAATAACTCTAATGCTGTTCATGTTTTATCTCCTATGATTCAACTGTACGTGAGTCCATGGATCATAATATTAAATCCTAATATTAAATTTGGACTTTTCCCCAAAGGGTTTAATTTCATTTGTATGCTGATCGGCTGAAGGGATGAATGTATCATTTATGCGAACAACCAGGGTCATTACAAAGACAAGACTGCATGAATGTTCCCTCCTCAGCGTGTTGTTGTTGCATTTGTACAAAGTGTCCCCAAAATTACAACAACATGTTTGCCGTTTGTGGTTTTACCTCAGTGCTGTCACCGCGACACTGTGGGGTTTTTAAAAAAAATCAGTCCAGGTGCGGTAAAATTTCCTGCATGATTAAAAAAAGATCTTTTGCCACAAGGTATGTGTGTAATTATTTGAGCAGCACTCATAAAAAAGGGAACCAAAGGTAATATTACTGGAAAATCTAAAATTAAAAGTTAAATCTTTACATCTTCCTGGTCAACCAGCTCCTATAATTTTCCACTTCTCTTATGCAAATTCTTCACAGTGTCACATGAGTAGGAACTTGCATGGGCTGCTGTAAGGAGACGGTGTTGCATGACAGTAATGCAACACTTCATGATCGTGAAGATCGCTGCCCTACCGGTGACGTCACATATAAAATAATATAAAAAATAAAGTATTAACGGATGCATGTTGGGACCGTGCAGAATCTGTACTGATCATGGCAGAGTTTTGTCAAACTTTGCAAAATGTTGTAGTGATAAATATTCGTGTGATATCCAAGGGGACAGATTAGGCATCAAATGTGCACTGTGAAAGCCGATTTCATGGTTTGTGTGGAAAATAGGCACCGGCTGATCTCTGAGATTCCACTCATGTTACGGTTAAAAGGTAGAAAAATGCAGAGCTGAGCAGACAAGTTTTACTTACAGCAGTGTTGACAAGAGTGAGTCAGAAACATGTAACATGTAACATGTAACATGTAATCACAATGGACCATATAAAGTGCTGAAACAGAAAGCGAAACACAGTCTACAATTGAGTAAAAAGTAGTACAAAAAAATCTTCAGCTAAAATCTTTACAAAAACATATTTGCAGACAAAATGGTAAAAAAAAAAAAAAAAAAAAAGATAGCTGCACTGTACAGTTTTAGCAGTCAGTTCAGTTATATCAGTCACATTTTTGTCACACTAAAAAGTTTATCTATCTCACAAATCATAGGATTTATACAGGAAACTGTGCTTTGATTTTCAAAAAAGTGCAAGTATAATTAAGAATTTAGTTTAAAAGCATTTTTCATTGGAAGTGAATTGCCAGATCACGGCGACTGATGGATTATTGAATGGACTGTGAGTGTCCGTATCCAGCAGCAGCTTAGTTCATATAAAACATTTATGTCACACAATAAATGAAATAAATCTCTTGGGAATGTTTTCTTTTTAAATGATAACAAAAATCCCTGCAGATTCCCTTACACCCTGTGTCCCCCTGAGATGTGTGTGTGCGTGTGTGTTGTATGAAACGCACTGCGTCGCTTAATAACTGTCTTCCCTCCTCACACAACTCTTTCTCTCAAAGTCTTTTTGTCAGAGTGACAATGTGCCACATCTATGCAGGAGCACCGTGTGTTTTATCTTGTAAAGCGATGCCGCACATATCCTGCCCTCTCTCAGGTGACTTTCATCTGGGCCCGTGGGATGTGGTTCATGATTATGTGATTGCTGGAAACAGAGACATTAACAGCGGTCAAAGTCAAGCCAGAAGAGTGAAAAGAGTCCATCATGTGATTCTTGCACATGTGAATGCATGGATTTGTGTGCATGAATAGATTTACAAGATGCTCGTTTGTACGTTTATTGTGTGTGCTATTTACTCATAGACATCAGAGTACTTCATTCTCCTGTAGTACTTGGCTAGTTTGATAGAAAAGATGATGCTTGGGATGAAGAAGATCATGCACCAGCCCAGACTGAACCAGAAGGCATTCTAAAGAGAGAGAACACAGGTGAATACAATGCAGAGCGGATACAAACTTGACCTGAAAAATCATTGATTTGTAACAGTTTAACAAGCTTTCTCAAACTAGCTCCTATTCTCCTAGACTGTTGGATGAAGATGCACAGCTGTAGGTGGAGCTAACAGCTTCTGATCCTCACCAGAGACTCCACAATGTGCGAGCAGAGGACGATCTCCGCCGAGTCCACAGCTCCCGCCACCGGCCCACAGCGGCCCACCTGCTGCGTGATCTGAGGAGGAGTGCGCAGATCAGCCACGGTGCAAGAAAAAACAACAACAACAACAACAACAACAACAACAAACAAACTTTACCGTGAGGTTGGCCCAGTCAGCATAAGCGACGAAGTAACTCAGCTGACAGTCCAAAAACTTTCTGCTCTCCTAGGATCCGAAGAGAGAGAAAGAGTAAATTCCAGACATTTTCTTCCTGCTTTACAGAGGCAAATCATGAGGAATCAGTGGAACGACTAGCCGTTTCAGCCAGTGGAATTCTGGGTAAATCCTCTGAAGTGACCCGTAAATAACTGAAATAGCACTGTGATTAGGCAAAGCGAGGCAAGTTTATTTATGCAGCTCATTTCATGCACAGAGGCAATTCAAAGTGACCTTACATAATGCATTCAAAACATTCAATGGGATATAGAGCATGACATATTAAAATGCTAATTTAAAAGATACGGACTGCACTTATAGAATTATTTAAATCTTTCAATTTTAAGCAAGTCAATGTCAGTCCTGTAGTGGATAGAGACTAAATGCTGTTTCTCCAATGCGTAGTTTGGACTCAGGAACAGCATACCGCTACCAAATGACCCGAGAGGCTTCATATAGCACAAAAGTAGCAGACAGCAGTACCTCAGAATCTATTCTGTGACACACTGGAAGCTGGTGTGATATTTTTGTCTAATTTTTGTTGGGATCCTAGTAACAGCATTCACGTAATACAAGAAAAATAGAACCCCGTAAGTGTCGCCTGGCCTCCCAAAGTACATCTGGAAAGCAGCTTCTAATTACGAGCTAAAATCCATGCATAACCTCAATTCAAGACAGCATGTACACTATAAGTACTGAAAATGTGGAAACAAGCACAGTGTTTAAAGTGCAAGCAACACGCCCACACTAACTAACTGAGCCATGATGCCTCCCCCTCACCCCCTCTGGCTAAATGACTGACCGACCACAGGCATTAAAGGAAGCACATGGAGCACTTTTCCTCCTGACTCATGTGACTCATGGGTCTACTCACGGTCTTGACGATCTGGGTCGTATTTGTGTCGAGGAAGTCTTGTGCTGCTCCCACGTTGCTCAGCACCTCCCCCACTGTTTCCTGGAAAAAGACAGAGAGGGGAGAATGAGCCGCTGAAAGAAAAAGTGAAAAGAATCATCTCTATTCTTGGCAGTCGCCAGGTATTAGTCAGTGTACTCACGTTGATTTTTTCTGTAATGGATCGAAGGCTCTTGATGGTTGAGTTCAGCTTCTCCTAGAGGCAAAAGAAGTAGATGTCTGTGTTCAAATGTCTGTAAATTCAGAATGGCCAGGTTGGAAAATTAGGATCTTTGGAGGAGAGACGGCAGCCGAGCAAGTTACTCACTAGTTGTGGGAAGATGGTTGTTTCTATGTCCATCTGGATATGCCTCAGGTCGCTGGCCTCATTTTGGAGCTCTCTCCGAGTAGCATTGTTTGTCTAGAAACAAGCAAATAGTTCATGGACATTAAAAAATGTATTCAGTTGTGATTCATGTGACGTCTTTATAGCGCGGAAAATCTGAGAAAAGTGTAAAATATCAACAGGGGATTATGTGTTCTGTTAATTTCTCACCTGAGTGGCAGCAAGCGTTTCAAGTTTATCTGCTGTTGTATTCAGGTTGATGCTGGAAATGTTGTTCATCTGGGAGAGAGAGAAACAAGATACACCGGATGCAAAACACATGTAACACGTGGCGGTAAATCTACACATATACATGCGCGAGCCTGTAAACAACGCCTACCTGCTGTGTGACAGTAGTGAAGTCGACATTTTTAGCCTTGGCGGAGAAGCTGCTGAGTTGTTTTCTAACCTCAGGGGTCAAAAAGGTGAAGGTGGACAGAGTGATGTCTGTATTCTCAAAGTGCTGCTCGATCTCGTCAGTGTACTGTGTGTGTGCGTGTGTGTGTGAGAGAGAGACGGTGACATTTTGTTAGACAAAGGCCAGGAATTTCAAACTGGACTTCATACATCTTTAATTAATAAGAAATGGAAAAAGGACAGTAAGCAAACTCACTTTAGATACATTTAGTAGGTCTCCGAGGTTGACAAGCTTGTACAAGTGGAGTGTTGACCACAGAGGCTGGTTTTTCTCACAGTCACTGTAAACATTAACATCAAGTCAATTCAATTTATTTGCAGACCTTAAATAAGAAAACAAAAAAAAATCACAGAAAATAAATGACATACCTATAAATACCATAGATAGTGATGTTGCTTTCCAATCCTAAAGCTTCATCTATATCCAGCCCTGGAATTAAACCTGGAGTATCAATGAACTGTGAAGAACAGGAGCAAGAAAATGAACATATATTTACCACAGCAGCTGTAACATCTTTGTATGTCCTGTACATGTGCAGGTATTTGTTTTTGCGTGGCTACCTTTAGCAGGTTCCCATTGCTCCAGGGCTGACAGAGCAGAGTGTAAGCGTTCCCGCCCAGCAGGAACAGCAGCATCGCCGCTATCATGAACAGCCAGGAGAAGAGGAAGCTGAAACCTGCGCCCCTGCAACCACGGTTTGAAAAGTTTAATGTTGCCCTTGATGGCGGCACATAAACCTAAAATTGAAAGTGACCCAGCCAAAGAACTCACATCATGAGGAAGGTGCCTCCGCAGTTCGCCGTGCAGGAGCGTTTTGTGGTGTCAAAATTGGGTTTCAGACCCAGAGGGCCAAGGAACAAACCCAGGACGTTACACACCACCACCAGGAGGACCACGCAGCACAGGGCCACGCACACTCCCCATCTGAAAAAAAGTGTACACATACAAATGACTGATTTGCGTCTTTTCCTCTCATCGATCATGTGTGTTTGCACTCTTAGGCTCGTTACCTGATATGCTCGGCGGTCTCAACATGTGGGGTAACCTGGTTGATTTCTCCCTGCACCTCATTCAGAGTGTCCAACACGTCGGTCAGAGCAGTTAAAGGGATGTCGTTGGTCACCTTGGAGATCTGTGTTTTTATCTCACCCAGCTGCTGCTTGCTTCCTAAAACACACACACACACACACACACACAGATCTTTTTAAAATGAATCTTTTTCAATAAATCATTTCATTCAGAGACTAATATTTAAATGTTGTGCTCACTCACTTTGAACTATGTCATTAGTGTCATTGGTCACCTTCTGGGGGATGCTGGTGAAGTAGTCCTCCACCTGAAATGAACACAAGCAGTACAGGCCGGTGAAAAACGGAAATCTTAATAAACACTTAAATAGTTTTAAAAGGTCACTTCACATTTTAATACATTATTTTGTTTGCTTCCCTATCTGTTTACTTGTTCTGAAATGTTAACCAGGCAGGCATTATACTTGCAGAATTCACTGACCTCCTTGAGTTTGGATTTGAGATTAGTCTCGATGACTTCATCTACTGCAGACTGGAACACACTCAGACTGGGAATCTATGGAGAACAACCAATGACACACACACATAAACAGTGTGACCAGCAATCACATGTACTGTAAATGTTATACCTGAAATAAACAGAAGGGGGCAGCAGATTTCAGCAAAAGGTGAGTGTGTCAGAGTTAGGAGTGTGTCAGAGTTAGGAGTGTAGGAGGAACAGAGAAGAACAGATGGGAGGAGGACACATCAGCTGTTAAGACAAAGCCAAAAAGGAAGCATTTTCATCATGTGTCACACTGTCACCACCTGCGTCAGGCGTAGTTGCATAAATGTTACAGTTTTCCTGTTGCTTATAACAACATTTTGTCAAACTTGTAACAGGACCGACTCTTCGTCTGAACTTCAGGAGGTTCTTCACTAAAGCCTGACTTTTGCATGAAACACTTGAGTTGACAGGTCTGGATGTTTAGACTGACCTCATTTTATTTGTCTTTGTTGTTCAGAATCAATTCGTCCATTCAAGAATTCAAAAAAAAAAAAAAATGACTTGATGTTATTAATCAGTGCTTACAGTGATGGAGGTGTCCAGTGTAAGTGTCTGTAGCTCTGGCTTCAGCATATCACAGCCCTTGCAGTTTGGGTTGGATAAGGTCTGGTTAATTTTATTTTTAACAGCAGTGGCGTTGGCTTGGAGGATATCCACGCTGGACTGCAGCTCGACCAACGACGAGTTCAGCTCTTTCAGTTGAACATCGGTGTTTTCAGTTTCTGCTCATACGAGTAAAAAACACACACATATAAGCCAGCGTATCCACACGTTTAGAAAAGTGACAATAATTTCAAGGCATTCATCAATGATGTTTTTGATGCTACGTGGCTTCGAATTGAAAAGCAAAACAAAAAGCTGACAAAACCAGTTTTTAACAAAAGGCAGCTACTGGAAGTTCTAAAACTTAAAGCGTAAGGACAAAAAATATGAAATAAACAGATTTTTCATATTGTTCTATGTGCAGTGTTAAGAAACATGTCAGTAAATTATGTATCAGCACTTAAGTTCTTCTTGGAAAAGAAGCCAAAAAAATGATAACCATATGCCCAAAGGATTAACGTTTCTTAGAAATGTATTTATTTATTCATTTGTAGCGTAGCAGTTTATTCTACTTAAAATTGAAGATTTGTTTGTATTTGTATTTTGAGCTACAATGTCCTCCAGAGTTCGGTGAAATCCTACATTTGCTTTTAATTGTAAAATGCCTCTCTCCAACCTAGAAGCAAGTCACGCCCCACATCGCAGACAGAGGCATGTCACTCGCTTTTTGCATCTTTTTCATCTTGCAAATTAACAATAACTGTAGATAGTTGTAGATGAAAGTGTCTAAGCTCTTATCACTGCTTCCTGACACAGCACATCCACATATTATACTCAAACTCACCCTTAAAGCGGACCTTCTCAGCTGTCAAACACGCAGTGATTAACAAATAAAAACACCAATAAAGAAACCTGTTGACTTCATATAAGACTTTATATTTATACTTTTTAATGAATCCTTCATACTTCATTAAATATTTCAATGTCAGAGTAAGAACTGAAATACAGTGAAGCAGGGCCTGTCCATGCACATACTGTTCTCCTGTTAGATATGTACACAAGCATTTACATGCTCTGACTGAAACAGGATGGAGCATGCAGGTGGATAGTACCTTGGTCCAGAAGTGTAACTGAGTGCAGCGCTGGGCCCAGAGTTCCTCTGAAGCGTTCCTGGATCTCTGTACCCAACTGAGATCCAATAGCTGTTTCACACAGACACACAGGTGTGAGATCTTTCATCTTTAATGACCAGAACAGATACTGTATTGCAGCAGTTAGAGCGGACAGGATTGGCTCCTCAGTTTTCTACAGTATTAGTTCCTTGTTCTTACCATCTAGGTTTCCTGTAACCTCCTGCACGGTGTTGTAGCTCTCGTTCACCACATAGTCGATTTGCTGAAGAGAGGCAGAGGAAAAACAAACTATTTCAGAGTGCATGCATTAGATATGGTTTGAAAGACAGTATGTCAAGGACCAATTACATAAGCAAATCATACATGGCAGCTTTTGCACATGAGGAAGGACAAACAGAACACAACCCAGCCTTTCCCATCAACCCTTTCTCACGCTTGTATCTTGAGATAAGCGTATTGACACTGCAGAGCGCAGAGCTGGTTTTTAACTCTCAGACTGTTTGCATCACACACAAAAAGCTGTCGGCTCACAGCAGATTGATGGTAGGGGGGCAGGACTTACTTTGACTGATCTAAACATTTATGGTTTTAACATGGAAAGAAAAAAGATCAAAAGCAATGAATCAATCGATATTGATAAATGCTGCCACAATGAGTTCCCTAACCTTTGACCTTTGTATATTTCCGTACACTAGAAGTTTCTTTCTTACCTGAGGCACAGTAGTGAGGAAGGTGTGGAGGTTGTCCATAGCGTTGTTGAGCTCCGCTGTACTCCTGTCCACACTCACGTGGAGGGCCTCGTTACTTCTGAACATGCAGATGTTTCCAGCGCTGCAAACATGCACACAAACACACACACACACACACACACACACACACACACAGGATTCAGTTTGTGTCATGAACATAATGTTGATCCGAGGGAGACGCACACAGTCAGCGAGGCATGCATATTCAAGCTGTCTTCTTCTGTGCTAATTTCAGATAACACATCATTATGCTGTTCCAAAAACACATACGCGCACACACACTCACAAGATAATGACTGTGGTGACGAAGGCGCTCCAGTAGAGAGTTCTTCTGCGACAGTGAATGGAGGACGTCTGCTTCTGGTACATCTTCCCACCACAGTTGCCACAGCAGCGACAGCACGCCAAGATGAAACCGATTATGGGCATCAGAACAATGTACAGGATGCCAATGGCTACACACACCAGGAAACCCACTTGATACACCAGAATCTGAACGCACACACGTACACACATACAGAAATGACACATTTTACTTGAGGCAGTTACAACCAAAATGGCACAAAATATCATCTTCAAGGCCAGGATAGCAGAACAGTGGCAGGTCTTTGTGCTCTGTTGTGACGTCAAACACAGTGAGACATCCACCAAACAGTAGTTTTACTTTACTGTGGTGACAGTCCACGATCAGAGTGGATGAAAGAGCCTTTACTAGACATATACACAAGGATGCTTTAAGGTTAAAGACTCTCAGATTACCAGCTCGTGGGTCGCTGAGGAGGGTGTGTCTGTTTTTTTCCCACGCCTAGAAGTTCAAACAACATTTCAAATCCATTCACATTCACGTACTTTTTTAATTAATTCTTGATTTAACTGCGCTTCTGACTGGCCGACGTCACGGAACACTTTCAGGATCAGATCTAGAAAGAGACAGAGACAGAGAAAAAAGTTTGAAACTTTCTTACGGCTCAGCGCTTCTGAATTACTTCACAACGGATAAAAACACAGCTTATAGTGGCAAGGAGTGTTGAATGCTTTTCTACGCGGCTGGCCTCCATCACAGTCATCCATGTACAAAAGCCCGGCCACAGGAACAATATGTCCTGTACTCCGTACAAACATTTTAATCTCTTGCATTGTACAAATGGAAATGTGACACCTCCATTTTGTGGTAACTAGGGACAGCTTTCCAGACAGCTTTCAGGACAGATTAGTTTTTTTACACACATACACAAAAAAAAAAATAATACAAAGCCTGCAATTCATGGTTTCACTGGACCCTGTTATTGTGGATATTATTCACAAAATGTAACTGAGAAGACATGTTGTCCTGGTGCTCCTCACACAAGCTATTTGTGTAGTTCTCACCACCTGTGTCATGTTCTGGAAATTTGCATTTTTTCATGTTGCAGAGCATCTTCCTCTTTAGTGCTGTTACAAAATGCTTCACCTTTAACATTACACTGGAGTGTGAGTGTTGCATAAGAAGTTATTGGGGGGGGGGGGCTTTTTTGATTTTCTTGAGAATCTTACAAAAAGAACATTGTGAAACAGCAGTCAAAATCCGGTAGCCAAAAGATTTGTGAGTCAACCTCTAAGCCTTAAAACTGACACAACAGGAAGCAAATATCATATGTATAACATTTCAAAATGTACAATATATATAAATGTCCTTAATTACTTTATTAAACCTTAACAATTGCTTCAGAAATCTGAGACAAGTCATTAAAAAGCATAAATAAAAATATATTTTGGGTTGCCAGGTTGTCATTTGGTGCGTATCCTCTATCAACACAGTTTGTTTTGAAAGCAAAAACATTTATTGTTATCAGTTGTGGAATGAAACTAAGTACATTTACTAAAGTACTGTACTTAAGTACAACTTTGAGGTAATTATACTTTACTTACTTTACTTGTACTTTGTACTTTACTTTTTATTTTTCAAGATCTGAGCACTTCTTCCACCACTGTTGTTTACTTGATAAGTTTATAACCCCGGGCGTACTTTCTTTTTGTGAAGCGGAAAACTGCAGCTGAAAAATAAGCCATGAAGCCATTTGTCTTATCACACAGTGACTGCAGATAATCAAACAACTGTTGGCACCTGCGGATTAACATAGAAGGTTTTGAAATGTAACACAACTCTCTTTATACGTGACTAAGTAGCTCTTAGATGAAATTCAATCCACCATATCCAAAAAAACAAAAAAACAACCCACAATCAGTTTGAACTTAGCAAAGGCTATTAGTCATGTTTTTGTGTCAGTTTGTTTGCTTTTTGACATCGACATCAAACAGGATGTAAGATACAAAATAGGGAAGGGTTTATGGAGCAATTACAACATGTCACGGGGGCAGACAAAAGACAACAGGTGCAACACAAGTCTGGCCTAGAAACAGATAAATCCCATGAAGGTTAAAGATTGACATGGCGCAATATAAGAATTCCCATTAACTTACTTATTAACCAATCCTGTCATGTTTTGTATGGGCAGAATTGTCGCAGGGCAGGTGTGAAGGTTAAAACTGATGTTTTACCTTTCCCTCTGCAGCACTGGGCATGAAAGTCAAAATATTTTAATGTGTGAACCTGGTTGCTCTGTGATCACAATGTGACACATGTCCTCAAACAGAAACTATGAGTAAGTAGACAGTGCATCAGAACACGACCGCATAGATTCATGATGTTGTTTGAGTAAGATTTGAATGACACTGACCGTTAGGAAAGGGGTTGGGCTGGATTGTGTGGAGGAAAGACTGGACCAGAGCTGCCATGAAGCCGAATCCAGTGTCCTGCTCTACCTTGTCCTGGTACTGGGGCTGGGTGAGGCTCTGTGGGGCCGCAGCTGCCGGACAAGCACCCTGGTGAGGGACGGACTGGGCCAGGCTGAGCCCCAGCAGCAACACTCCCACTCCGGCCCTGAACGCTCCGGCGTTGCCCTGCCACCTCCGGCCCCTCATACTCTCACATAACCTCATGTCGGCAGGTGAGACAGGAGGTGAAAGACTTGTACAGAGAAAGCGGGTTTATAGAGTGATCACCTCATGACATGCTCTGTCTTGATGCGTCTGGAAACAAAGAAAATAAACTGAATACAATGACGCACTCATACAAGAGGGGAAAAGTAGAGGCTGGAGAAGAAACCTACAGAGTGAGTCACAGAGAACGAGGTTGTAGTGCAGTTCATTACAAAATGACAATAGAAAAAAAAAAAACTGCTGCTGCCGTTTCGCAGAAGAAACGCAACAATGGCATTTTATAAATGGGGACTTTATAAATGTTAAGCCAACGCCTGTTTCATCTCTGAGAATAACAGTGCCCTTTAAGCTCCCGTTTCTTACTACACTTATCCTGAGACTTTTTTTTGTCAAGGAGTAAAGAAAGTGATGACATTTAAAAGTTACAGGAAAAGTCTCAGGACACATGAGGGATTAAATGAACCTGTCTGGCTGTGTTTGTAGTGTAAACCCATATAAAAGCTGTGTCCACCTCAAATGCCTGCATCACCCCTGTTTATCTGTTCTGACAGTAAAACATTTACTGAGGATGAGGATAAACATCTGATGTTAACACGAAACTACCCCTACAATATTTAAGTGCGACTCAAATCTCACTGCTCGTCCGCTGTATGTTTTGTAGGTGTGCTTCTCTTAAACAAATAGCTTTATAAGGGGAAGGCACTAAGATAACTGAACACATCGACTTCCTCTACATTCACAAAGCAAGCTGTTGAAATCAGAGAGAATGGGCTACCTGTTTTCTCGAAATACATCATTATTAGAGAAAATTATTACCAAACACTCAGCAGCCTGAGGATATTTACTGTAGCATAATTGAGCCTGGAAACAAACTGAGCAGCTCCTCCAGTCGAGGTATGGGTGTAAGTGGGACAGGACAGTGTGAGACAGGTTAAAGGTAAAAGAAAAAACTGAATGAAAAGAGGACAGATCAGAAAGGTATTGATATGTAGAGGAAATCAAAATGCAGACAGAGGAGAGTAGAGTGAGCATTTAGCTTTTTTCTCCCAGTCAACTCACCTTCCATGGCAGTCGACAGTACAGTCCCGCTGCTCCGAACTCCACTAACTCAGTAAGGGGTGTGTGACTCTGACAGTCCTGTAGAAACCTGATATGCTCTGCCACTGCTGACAAGTTGAAGTTGACTGTGCATTCGCCTGGAGAACCGCTGCCACTGAGAGGAGAGGGAGGGAGGAGACAGGGAGGGTCTTAAAGAGGGAAACGGAGAGAGAGGGAGAGAGTGACGTGGGAGAGAACAGTGAGTGGGGTGAGAAGGAAGCAAATAACTGGCAGGATTATCTACCTTAAATGTAGAAATAGGATTTTCCCCATTTGTTTCCTGTATTCTGTAGTCATTAATAAAATTGTGACATGAATTACTTCATAGGCCGGGGGAAACAAGGAAAAGAAAATTGCCTCATATCAGGATATCACTCTTAATCTCTTCATCTCATCTATAGTGTTTTGTTTTTTTTTAATGTTACATATATTACATTTTTGTTTTTAGGATAAAGAGGTTATGTTCGGTCATTCAAATCAGTCCACATCTGCAATGGTGTGGTGTGCAAACAAGCAACAGCACAGCCCAAAAATATGCAGTTCAAAATAGTTGAGAAGGAGGTGCTTAGGAAAGTGAGTGAGAAATTATATTATCCCCATGTTATCACTCTGGTTAGAAAGGAAGATATATAGCATAACTGCAGCAGAACAACCCAAGACAAGAATTTAACCACCGTTCCACAGACTGAACTAGCAATAAAGTATTTTCAGTAGAAGAAGAAACACACCGGGACAAGATAGGAGTAGTGTTATTACTCACTTATAACCTACTTCTGCAGAGGCGCCACTTAAGAGGGAGAAGAGAAGAAAGTGTGACGATTATTCTCAGGAGATCTCTTCATCACTGTTTTTGAAATCTAGTTTGTGATCTTGATACACAGTCTGCGGGGCAGTTTGATATCACCTGCTCTGAATAACAAGACTCTGGCAGTCTGGACTTCTCTGTTACACGAATGAGAGAAATCTCATTTGCATGAAAAGGAACACCATTGCACAATAGAATAATGGAAATCTGATTTCCCTTTCTAAACACTACAGATGCAAATGAAGCGGAAGGAATCATACACTCATGTCTGTCATCTTCTCTTGTTTCTTTTATCAGCCATTTTATCACCTGCCAATCACTCCTCCCTGGTTCACCTCAACCCAAAGTCATCAATTACAGGCTGATCCTTTAATCTGTAACCAAGAGAGTAATTACCACGAGTACCATGATAACTACCACGGCCCTGGCACGTGGTAGTTATCAAGGCCTTGCAATGTTGAAACTTGAAACAGTTTTTCCCTTTTCTCCCAGTATGGATGGATAATTTCCTCAGTTCTCTTTTTTTTTTTACTGACACAGACAGTGTAGAAAATGCAGAAAGACCAACCTGTGTGAGTCAATGGTGTTGTGTCAAGGAAATGATCCCTCACTGGCTTCCCACCCTTAAACATGATTGTTTTATGGAAATATCACAGCAACTGCCCAATTCTGAATTACACATATTGCTTCAGATAACATATGACCAATGATATTTTGTATAAAATGTTGTTTCTGGACCGCCGTCATCGACTCTTAACCAGCTTAAGAGACCAGAGCAGAATATCTTTAAAGATCCCCTCCAGAGATGTTTTAAGATATATATAAAAAAATACTCTGCTTTGAAAAATCCAGAATGTGTGAATACGCAAATATTGTTCATTTCAAAAGTTTAACAGCTGGATACAAGATGTCTCCTACTTCACTGAAAAGTCCATTTTCAGTGTAGGTACACTGGGGGCTTCAAGTTCCCAAATCACACTTGTGTGTCAGTTGCATACTGGACCACGACTGTCTCCAAATTGGCTGTGATGTCACAAATCATGTTCGTAGGTACACACCTTAAACTCAAGATTTAAATTAAGCTCAGAGAAACTTCAGCAAATGAATGTGAAAACAGCCTCCTAGTGTCATACATCATTCTGCACAGTGAAACTCAAACATCGCAGTGGAGTAACAATAAGAAAAACACATTTTTGGGTGGAGGGGGGCTTTAAGTTGGAAGAAATTTGATACTTTCATTTAGAGTTTACGAGTATGAGTAGAGCACAAGGATCTGTACTATTAATTTTCACTTAGGCCCGAAAACTGTTTGATAAATATGGACTGACAGTTCCTTTTGTTCAGTCTTGTTCAGGCTGAATTTGTACACCATTGTACTGTAAACTACAACAAACTATATCTTTGTGAAGATTGTGAGTTATTATTGTATTACTGTTATTGAAAGCTAATGTGTGGACCTTGAGTTGGGTCAACAGGTACGCATGTGGAGCTCATCACATGCCTGTTATTGAGCTGAAAATGTACTTTTTAGTACAAAAACGTACAAATCTGAATTACTTACAGTATCTCCTTATGTGTCAGCACTCTGCTCTTCTGTCTTCATTCTTTTGTCTTTTCCTACTGTATGGTCTTATTCACCGGCTTGGCAGACACCTAACTCTGGCTATCCATTACATACATTGTCATTGTCACAGTTTCTGTCATTTGTTATCGTTCCTTTTTTCTTGCCAACCAACATGGCTGTCATCTTCTACATTAGTTCGGCTCTACTAAAAATTTTTAAAAAATAAACTGGCAGGAAGATTTAGCTCACGCTGTGAAATGCATCCTTGAAAATTTGAACTTGAAAACATGTTTTTTTGGACCATGTTTTCTTTGCAGGAACTGGTGATTATAAGCATCCACTGAGATCAAATTTACTTGAGTAATTGTTTCCCCATGATTACTGGAGAAAATCTAAGTGATCTGTTTTGTGTGCAGTTCTGAGATCAAACCATTTTCACACAATGCAGCTCATTAAGACAAGTTTTTCAGTGAAAATTCATCTTTATTGATGCCATACATGAATCATCAATGACAGAAACCTGGCAAAAAAATATATAGATATAAAACCACCCCTATGGTGAGGTGCTACAGGAGCCAGCTATGGGTGCATTGCGATATCATCTCCATCTCACATATCACAGCCCCATATACTCTAAATAGCATCAATTTAGGAAACGCAGGGTGTGAAGTCGCCCCTAGATTAAATTCTGTGTCAGCCTGCTGAACTGATTCAACCCCAAAAGTAGATTAGGGGTGCTAAAGACAATGATTAAGGGTTCAAACACAACAGCCTGCAGGATCTATGTGGATTTACAGGCGGCATGTGAGTCAGATATGATGGAGGAATTCCTGTCAGGCTGCTCAGTCTGTCCTGATGCTCACAGAGACACCTGCTGGCAAAGTCTGCAAATTACTATCCAATAGCTGTGAGCTGGGGTCTGGGTGCTGCTGAAGCCTATGCATTAGGTAACATTTTCCCTTTTACTGTATGTATATAAAAAGGAAACCCTGACACAGCAGCTTAAGGTCAATTCCAGTGACCTTAAATGTAATGCCGATGGTCAGCATAGTTTGCCATTAATTACATATTTACTTTTTTCTTTCATTTATCAGTCACTGATTTGAAATGTATCTGAAAAACATCAGATAGCTTATAAAACAAAACCAAGAGAATTAATATAGCCCCAAGCGGCAACTCGCAAGTTCAAACCTTTTTGCGCTCAATAGAAGGAAGCAGCTCAATCGGCCAAAATTAATGCCGTAAGCAGCAAAGAACAGGTTTCAGGCTTCACAAAGGCAAAGTCACTTCAGCTAGTTTAATTCTGTTTAGAGGTATAATATGCAGGATTCTTCTAAAAACAATGTACAGACTTATACAAAAGTAATCCCTCTCAATCATTACTTATAACCTAGAAATGTGTGGCGGTGTATTTATCTAGAGACCCTGCCCTCTGCCTGTATTTTCTTATTATTTTGCTGTGTTCAGGAGGCTTCTGGGCTGCAACCTTTGGGCTGCGGGTGTGTAGCCCCCAGCCAATAACAGTAGCGTAGTGCCCAGTAGTCTCCTTCTCTGTCCTCTTCTCCGCTCTGCTCTCTGTCTGTGTGTCATGGATGTATAAAGAGCTGCAGGTCTGTGTGTCTGCTTGACAAAGGGCGAGGCCGAGCTACACACAGGCAGAGCAGAGAGGCCACAGATGAAGCTCTGCATTCACACAAAATCCATCAATGCGGCACCTTCCTCAGCTCTCTGGTCCAACAAGGAGGAGGGGCCAACTTCGAATACTGTGTTTACAAACACCAACTGACAAATCCTGAATAGTGTACCTTTAAAGAAGGAGTGAGACCAATCACACACTTGTTTCATCATCAAAAAGCCTGCGACAAGGTTCTGCCATTTGTCCCCCCTTCATCAGATGTAAACGAAACTCAGTGTGTATGTTCAAGAGATAGTGCAGGATGTCTCCAGTAAGTTTAAT
Source organism: Scomberomorus guttatus (assembly GCA_038419695.1). Lineage (NCBI taxonomy): Eukaryota > Metazoa > Chordata > Actinopteri > Scombriformes > Scombridae > Scomberomorus > Scomberomorus guttatus. The sequence continues at coordinate 15,686,049 of CM076458.1, forward strand.
CAGGATTGTATAAAGGCATCAAGTTATGAGCAAATATGTGATAGTCCATGCTCACTTTAACCAATCAGTATGGCACTTCAGTTTAGATACCTGTCCCCAGAGCACGCGCACCAAAAATTGGTGAAATTCTGATCAATGGGTTTTGGGGTACCTACCAAGACTTATGATAATTGGACAAATGGTCAATGACTTATGGCCAATTTTCCAAGTTTTTTTGGTTGATAGCGGCCATGTTTTTTTACCGATCTTGCTCATTTATAACAGAAATGTGTATCTCAGTCCCACAATGCTGCATACCCAATGTGGTGTTAATACAGTCAAAATCCAAAAAGCTTTATTCACATTACTGTTTTTCAGTTTACCAAATTAGCAACAAATCCATCTTAGCAGACTTTTATGGTTGCGCCATTGTGGGAACTTTCCAGCAACTGAGGAACATTAGGCTTTTCATCAGAAGATGACTCACCATGAAAAAGTAACTTCACAGAATAAAAAAAGACAACTTAAAGGTCAACAAGTTATTTTCCCTAAATGTGGTTATTTATTGTTTGTTTTTTTTGCGCATCTGATAAGTTTTCAGATAGACCAGAAACCTACAACAGCAGAAAATAGCTATTAAATATCTCTTTAATGTATACTCTAATGTATACTGAACCATTGTGAAGATGAAGCCAGATTGACTCAGGAGCTGCATGTCACAAAAAACAAGCAATAGAATGACCTCTATCAGCATTAACTGACTCGGCAGCCCCACAAACTCCTCCATATATCATCATGAGCACTGTACAGGCGGGTCGGATCTAAACAGAATGTCAGTACATAGAAAAATAAATACAGTTTGCTAAAATGAGGGCAAAATTCTTTTATCAGTGATTGTACAATTAAAAATCACGTTAAAAAAAAAACTTTTAAGAGGCTTTTCATCTTTTTACATTAGATTGAGTTTCTCGTAGTTCTAGGGAGGAATACATAGAATAACTTTTACAGAAATTACTACCTAAAAATATACAAGCACAGACACAAACATGAGGAGTAAAGCCAACAAAATGATTTTTCATAAAACAAACAGCGCAGTGTAATCAATATCTAAAGAATCTTTACATGTAGCTCCTTGGTCTGCAGCTTTCTTAATTGTGATTAAAAACATTTCTGGGAAACTTAAGTTAATACAAAAGTCTTTTTTTTTTTTCTTATTTTACAATCCTGTCAAAACTTGTTTTTAAAATATTTTTGAGTAGCAAATTTGAGAAGTTTTCTGTTATTATGTTCTCTAAAGAGAGCACCCCCCCAAGTAGAGAATTCAAAACAAAGCAAACAGTTCTGCAATGACGAGACAACAGATCCAAACCAGGTGCTTGTTGGAAATTTTAGCGGGGAAAAATGGTGTCCAGTGTGCTGCTTTGGACTCACATCAAACAAGATGTAGCACAGTATTAAAACACTAGCCTTGTTCTCCCTGACCGGTTTTCTAGCACTGAAGCCGATGGACCTCATGACAGTGTGATGTCTGATACAGATGGATGACATATCAAGCATAGACTTACATGAAAGTTATTAACCATCACAATAAGAATGATCTAACAGCAATACTTATACATTAATATACTGCAGGTTTCAGATGTTTTACAGTTCTTACATTAGCAATAATAGAAAAGAAAAAATACACTGTCAATTCATAAGAAAAATAGATTGGAGTTAATAGTGGAAAACAGTGCAAAGAATATTCTGGGGTGTTTTTGTTTGCTTGCTTGTCTGTTTTTTAGAAATTGTTTACAAAAATAAAAAAAAAAAATTCAAAACAAGTCTAAAACATAGAAAATGAAAACACACTTCTGTAGCGTCTGGTGCTCTCGTCCAGACATGCTGCGTACCACCTCTCTCCAGTACCTCAATGTTTTATGTTGTAGGTGTAGGTGAGTGTGTGTTGGTGTGTGCACTGGTTTGGGTGTGTGTCAGTGTTTGTGTGTGAGAGTGTGAGTGTGAGTGTGGGTGTGAGTGTGTGTGTGTGTGTGTGTGGGTTTAAGATTTAGCGTAGTGGTTCTCAACTCCGGTCCTCAAGCTCCGGCACTGTACAGGTTTTTGTTCCAACCAGGTCCTACAAAAACAAATAATTGAGTTTTTAAAAACCGGACGTTGAATTTTTATGCTAAGAGTGCACACAGTTTTCTGGAGCCTGCAAAAAAATAAGTTAAATAAAAGCTAAGCATTTCTTCCCTGTGACATGAGCACAACAGAAACAATGAGGTGCGTCGTCAAGGAAAACCACACCTGAGAGACCCGAGGTTGGAACAAGAACCCACTGACATGGTCGCCATGGCGAGCACTCGGACAACAGGACACGCCAACTCTGGCTCAAACACTGTGGCGAGCGATGATGGGGGGGTAAACACCCATTCACACACACCGCCACCCCGCCAGTCTCACACCTCTAAGAGGACTGACTGAAGCCGAGCAGACAAGGGCCAAGGCTGAGCACCACTGAGCATGTGCAACAATGTGAGGGAGCGAGAGTAGGACTCTGCTAAAACTGTCCTTCATGTAGCAGCATAGAGCTCCTTCAGTCCATCAACTAGTATCCCTTTCCCTAACCACTCTCCTTTCATCTTTGAAACATAACTGAACAAAACAAACACAAGTAAATTGAACACAAGTGCTCGAGGCCTCCCTCCCTGACTCCTCTCGCTAGCGTGTTGGCTCAGGTGGATCCCAGTAGGTTTAAGCATTGAAAAGGGGCTGGCTGGGACCTCAGCGCTCTACTGGGACGACTGGGAGTTGTCATTCTTGCTCTCCTGACTGGAGGGAGCCTTGTTGTTCCAGGGCGAGTGTGCCCCCAGTGCAGGCGAGCTGTTGAAACTGTCCTCATCTTCCAGGCCATTCGCCCCATCGTACTGCGTGTTCTCCAGCCGCGTGATCAGACGCTCGTCCTCGTCACCAAACTCCCCTCCCATCAGAGTGGGCTCTCCCACCATCATCACGTCCTAAAGGGGACAGTAAGGGCCGGTACATATTATCCCCATAATACAGGGGGGTGCGCGGAATGACTGGCTGCACGGACGAGCTGTAACTATTGTTTTTGGCGTGTTGTCTAGGTGAGATCTAACTGGGATGAAATCCAGATTTACGAATGAAACTCTAATAAACTTTTCACAGAATTCAAAATCAAATGCATTAGAATCTAAATTTTTAGGGACTGAGGGACACATGTTGAGGTATTAGCGCCCTCTCATTCTGAACCCAATCACAACACGACAATCTGCTGTTCCTCTTGAATCAAACAGGGTTACCCTGAAAGTTCAGTAGTCCATGAGGCCCTGACTCCCTGCCCCTGTTCCAAGAACTGGGGTTGAGGGGCCCTCCCCTACTGGCCAGCAGTGGGCATCCCTGATCCTTGAGTGCTGCATCACGGGGGGGGGGGGGTTTTCATTCCACCTCGGGTCTCGTTCGTTCAAGCAACCAAGTAAGCAAAGACAGCAGTGCTGTGTGAATCATGTGCTCTGATAGGCTTAGTGGTAACTCTGTACGTGCTAAATCAGGTTGAGTTAGAGAGAAAACCTAACTGTCCCACTGGAAATCAGAGCAAGGTAACCCTACCCCATGGCCCCAAAATATATTAAGCATTACTTAGAGATGGAGGTCACGTATGCCTCCTTCTATATAAACCCATAAACCTGTGGCCCCAGAGGACCAGGGACTGCCCATCACTGGTTCACATCAGGGGGTCTACTAACTAAATCTACTCATCCCATCTCAATAAAACTGGAGAAATCAACCCCTAACCCCCCACCACCACACCTCAATCCAAACCCCACCTCCAGAAGCCTCCCTAAGCTATCTCTATCATGACCTGGTTGTAAACCTAGTCTTCAAAACACTAACACTACCCCAGCTACCACCTGCTACACCCATAAACTACTTTCTAACGTCCTCGCCTCTCATTCCAGCCCCATCCACCACCCTCTGTCCTACTTTCCCGTGCCTTGCTCAGCTGAACTTGGAGGTGCAGATAGAGGTCAAGTAGATGTAATGCTTACAGGTACCTGGCTGGAGAGAGAAAAGCTGTTGGCTGGACTCTTCTTTTTGCTGTTGCTGTTGTTATTGCTGCCTCCACCAGAGCTCACGGTGCTCCCACCAGACACCTTCCTTTTCCGCCGCTTGTTTGGTGCTTGTCTGGCTGGTTCAGCTACAAGTATACAAAGGAAGACGGTGAGCTGTCATTATCTATAATTTAAATCTCTATAAATCGGCTGTTTCTGCGCCTGTCATAAAATCCACCGCAATTTCAAAAACAGGCGTCTGTGTTACCTGGAGGTGCTACCATTCTTTGCCACTTTTGAAAGAGGCAAGTCTTCAGGCAGTCTCTTGGGCTCAAACTGTAGGTCTTATGCCTGGACATCAACTCTTGCATGGGCTCCAATATCACACATAGCTTGAAGAAAAAAAAGAGGAAACATTAGGAAGTGTTTGCAGGTTGTTGCACGTGTAGTTGAGATGAATCCAATTACTAAGCAGCAAAAGATAACCGTGATTATAAGGAGACTTCCTTACACGGAGGTAGTTGAGCGTGGAGTTGGACAGCCCACATCTGGTGATATTTTTAGCCAGTTGATCCAGCATCTGGGGATCCTGCATGACGGGGTTAAAAGGGTAAGAGATGAATGGATTAAAGTACAATATGTGCATTTGAGAGTGTGTATTAGTTTGAGTCGGGAACTTACATGCATAGCCAAAATGCTCCTGGGCAGGACCTCTCTGTGTTGTCTGATGCTGAAATGCCACGTCTTGATCCTCATCATGTCATCAAACATGAACTCTAGGTACAGACGGCCCTCCACACAAACCTTATCCAGTAAAAAGAAATAAAAAGGAGGTTAAGAGTAACAGTAGAGGGAAGGCTGTACATTTTTCATCCTTTATAGAGTGACAATATCTGTACCTGTGTGAACATAGGTTTGCCGTTCTGGGTAACCATGGTGCACTGGTCACAGTCGAGAGATACAAAGTTACTGTGGAAGGACTCCTTTGGATGCTTCAAAACATAGAACAGCTCAGTGGCGCCCCCCTCAAAGATACTCCGAAAGTATCGTGGAATCAACGTCCTGCCAATGGCTGTGGACAAAAAATGATTCATAGTATAAAAACAGGTCTTAAAATCAACCTAACATCAGCAATTTTTTTTGGTTTTTAATCTTTAATTAATCTTACTGTATCGTTTGGGTCCATCTTCTAGACAGAAGGTGATGGTGAGCATGGCATCATCCTCAAAGAACTCTGTGGTGAAGGCATCCCACCAGAGATTATCGCAATCCTGAGAGCAGAAGAACAATTACTCCCCGTCTTTAAATTCCTTAAAATCATGACACATAACTTTATTATAACAAAATGTACTTGTTCATATCCTCACAATAAAATAAACCTGCACTGAAGAATATATATTGTGTTCTCCATTTTAATATCAAACAATTCTGGTTCAGTGTACTTTTAATAAAACAGTTTAAGTAGGTCGTATATCAGAGCACAAAAACAACACTTCACAGTCAACCCTGCCACATATAAGAATGCAGTTAGGTTACCGTTTTAGACAGCCCAATTATCTAAAGCAATAGGTGTTTTGTTTGCTTGAGAGAGGCGGAAGTTACATAAGTTAATATGAATAAACAAACACTATGAATGTACTAAAACTGCTCAAAAAGAAGAAGCAGAAATTCTTGTTTCCTCTTGTTTTTATAACTCTTTTACTCATCCAATGTGTGATCTGGTCAACAGGATACTAGTTTGTGTAAACCATTGAAGTTGAGAGGATGAACTTTCTAAATAAGGAAGGAAAGCAAAAAGCAGGTGTTTTGCTGAACTTAATAGAAGCGAAAATCTGTCCAATGTACAGAGGTTAGCATGCATGTTGCATTTGTTGTAGCGTACACACTGACGGTCACAGGAAAGGCATGGATCGTAACAGCTACTCACTTGCGCACTCAGCCATATAAACAGTTGGCACTCCAATTACGTTTTAGCCAGGTTGATCAGATAATCCTATTAGAGCCTGAATGTAAATTAAGTCAGTGAGTTCTCAGGCTTAATTTCCTACAAAATCCCTAGCATGGTTAGCTAGACACAAACAGCAGCTGGGAGGAAAAAATCTGAAAACATGGCAACAGTAAGTAGTTCAAAGGAGCTGCAGAATGTAGCACTGCAGACTGTTATTACAACTAGCTTGAAAACAAAAGAGTGATTATGTGTTTTTTAGACATGGACACAGTTTGTATGACTCTGAATTATGAAGCTTCTCTCACCTCTGTCCAATTCTGTAGCCTTTTGTTCAGCTCATATATCCGGTAGTCTGTCTGGTTCCCGTACGGTGTGGGTCTCCTGAAACAGAAAACAAGATTCAACACTGCAGTTGGAGCTGCTGCTGTGGCTTTTCCACACCCGCAGTGCAAACAAAAGCTATAAGCCAAGAGTGGCCTCAAACTCAGGTTAATTACAGGAGAGTTTAATGTCTACATTTTTGAGCATGAATCCAGAGCACCTATGAATAAACAGTTAATCATGTACTTTTTTTACTTTCTGAAAACCAACAACTGTACAAGAGTCAGTTAACTCACCCCATTCCTGGCTCCATGTATGACGGGGGGTACATGGGTGTAGGCCTGAAAGGAAAAATGAAAAAAAATTAGAAAGAAATGAAAGAAATCAGAAAGAAAAGAAAAATCAGAAAATATTTTCTCAGAAATGTAAGTTTAACATTAAGAAAGTGTGTTTTATGTACTATACAGCTAATGTATCATATGTTATTATCTCTAAATCTTGATCTCAAAATTGCAGAAAGATATTCTCTCAATCTAATCACTGACTTCAACGTCCCGTTTTTGTGAGCAACAATATTTCAGATAAAAATCCACAATACAATGAAACAGACAGACATATTAAAAAGATTAAAATATTCAGTTGCACTTGCAAAAAAACTATACATTTAATTAGTACTGTAAAAAGTAATGAAAACAACACTGCATATTAGTGTGACATCTGCCGCCGTCTGCCATTTTTAATTAAACCGAACGTTGCTTCATCTCTATTTTTGCCTTTTTAGGACACATTAAAATCAGGTTCTGTGTAATCAGCTCTTATTTGATTTTATTCCAATATCAGTATCAAAGATGCACCATCTTTTTGCAATGATCAAACAGTACAGTTTAAAGAATGCGCCTCGCAGAAGCCGCAAAACATCAAAATGAACAATTATTCATAAAATCAATCAACATCTAAAAATAGGCAAGCTGAAAACATATCTAGGTCAAACTATGATAACTTACAGCATGAAAGATGTAAAAACTATATGATTAAATTATTAGTTAGTATTTGACATATATTCCTTTAGACAGAACATCTCTTGTGTCCTGGCAGAAAACCCAGACCTACCCCACATCTCTGTCCAGCATAGCGCCTGGGTGGAAGGGGGGAAAGCTGCCGCCGTTGGGGGGCTCCTTAGGAGAGTACAGCTTGAATGACTTTGACGAACAGCCTGCACACAAGCACAGAGCAGAGGAAGGAGGGGGGGGAAGAGCAGATTTAGAGGAGATTTAGATGACTTAGATTTAGCCCATTCAAATCACAGCATCATCTAAGTAATCTAATGTTGGATGATTTTGTTGAGATTTACTCATAAAAAAAAAAAAGCACGCTGTCAAAACAATTTCCCTGCTGCTTTCATTATCTAATGCATCTTCAATCTGGTAAATGGACAAGAAGACAAATCATCATGAGAGAGGGGAAAAAAAGCGGCAATATTTATTAGACTGCAGAAATCTGAGAAAATAATCAGTGAAATAGGGGGACACAAGCAGAGGAGATGGTCTGACATGTTTTTGTAACATCCGCACCATTATAGGGAACCCTCTTCTCTGCATGCAGCCCAGCCCCATGTGATCCTCACCATGTTCCTCTGCACTGTGTGTGTATATGTGTGTATGTGTGTGTGTGCGCATCTCCCCCTCTAGTTGCCTCTTTTACCCATCCCCCCACTGCCTGCCCTGGCTGTTGTTAACCCTTGTCTGCCCAGATAAGGCATTCATGCTCAAACAATTCCTAGCTCTGGCAAAAACATGTATTCTGTATCTTACACCATGTATTCAGACCTCACACAGGCAGAGGCTGCATAAAATTAGGTCTGACTAAAGATATTTTAAACACTAGCAGACAGCGGCGGACTGGGATAGTTGGGGAAACACGGCCCTTTGAAATGTAACCCAGAGAGCCTCATCGCAAACCAACACAGATACCCTTCTCTTTACAGATTTAGTGTGTTTCTCAAAGCATTTAAGTGCGCAGTAAACTGAAGAAATTTCAAATATGTGGCGCTGATACATCCATAAAAGGGGACATAGATCTTGGCAACTTCGGGTTCATAAAAAAAATCCTGACTGTTTCAGTATTTGCCCGCTTGCTAATGTTGTTTATGCGTGCCCTGCTTGTAAATCTGGCATCCGCAACAGGCACCACCTGAAGGTAGCATGATGTTAATTTGTTACTTTGACTCGGGCACAATTTATGCACAACACAGTCTGTCACTGTCAGCCTGGCATATAAAAAGGGGATTGTACCAAATTAAAACCAGCAGGGGGAGAAACGTGGACTCCATCGCAGGCCACCCTACCGCAGGATCCAACCTAACTGGGATGGGTTTTTTTTTTTATCTTTTCACATCACTGTTGGTGGGTGGGTGCCCCGCAGACAGGCCACTCCACAACTTATGGTGGTGGTCCAAGTCAAGACAAACCAGGGCACAAAATTAGCAACATCCACCAGCCAAATGCTGGTAAAATATGCAAGTGGCTGGTAGATTTGCTTCACTCACCGGCCCAAAAGAAAAAAAAATCTATTGAGTGGTTGATAAAATTTAAACATTCACTAACCGTTTGGCCGGTGGATAAAAGAAGTTAATTTTGCACCCTGGGACAAACAGATGGAGAAAGGCATGAGTTAGGATTGAGTAAGCCTGTGTGAACTCTGATCTGTCTGTCCTCCTTCACAACCGAGTCTCTGCTCCTTCAACAACTACAACTCTTCTTTCATTTACTTTCACCCTCTTCTTCCTCGCCTCAGTATACCCGAGAGAGTCATAACAGGTCATCTTCTCCTCCCCATTACTATGGGAGTGAACCTGCTCAGGAGCACCCAACAATGGCTCTCTATGCATTACCTCTGACCTAAAGACCCCCCCCCCCAACACCACCAGCCATTAGCCCCAGACAGCATTCAACCACATATGATTAGTCTTTGTTCAATCTGATGCTGATGCACATTGTGCAAAACACAAACTCCACTGCGACACCACTAAAACTGTTCATAATCACAAGGTTTGCAATCAAACATGACCTTATTTTCCCTAATGTGTGTATATATATATATATATATATATATATATATAATGCCTACATATTTTGACACATAATTTCTGAACAAAAGCTGACACATCATTTTCACCTCTATTGAACACCAACTCACACCCTTAAAAGAAGCCCAGACACCAGCCTTAAACCTACCTAAACAATATTGAAAGATTATAGGTGCTAGTCTAAGTGAGGCATGGATATAATGCATATTTTACTGTCCAAACGTGACGTCTATATCAAAGACAGTCAGGGGAGCATCCTCAACACATGACAAAGAGACATGAATGACTACAACACTGAAGCATCCTTTTGTAGGAGAATCTGCCTGAGATCAGATGAGCACTCATGAGGCGTCACAACTTTTAATGGCGAGTTTGGTGCAGGTTAGTCCGTCTCGACTGTTCATTGCAAACAATAGATCCGCATCCAGACAGAGGCTGGAAGTGGCTCCAAGCCAATAAAAAAACGTCCAAAGCAATGTGCAAAGACTTGAACATACCTGCACTGACTACTGGGGTTAAGATATTGCTCGCACTGTGGACACACACAGCCGGTATTTAACGAGAAGAAGCCAGTATTCACTTTAACACGCAGGGCCAGGCGTAAACTGAACCGCAGGGCCGCGTTCATTAACCGCTTGCAGAGGACGGATGCCATTGCTAAGCTATTAACCTTGTTGCTAAACTACCGTTACCGCCGCGTTTTAATTTTTAATGCTTGTTTATAAACTGCTTTAGCGGCTCATTGTGAACCAGCGGTGCTGCTTCACTACTGTGGCTGTAAGCTTGAAGTTACCTGCAGAGAAAGGTCCACCGAAACGCGGTGTTGCTCAACACCTCCGCTCGGTGTTTTCTAGCCAGCTAGCCTCGCTGCTAGCCGGGGCGGCTGGATGGTGAAAGCTCCAGCTCCGTCGGTTGATAACGCAGTCCTGTGGTCCCAAACAAGACAGCAAGCGAAGGAAACTAAAACACTCCCGCTAGTTCCTGTCAATTTGCAATTCCCTAATATATCTTCTAGGCGACATTTGTATAGGAGGACCTTTAGGTTGATACCTATCTACTACTACTACCGGACCCTTTGTTCCTGCCAGCCGAGACTCGAACAAACAAAGACCCCGCCTCCTCCGGGCTCCTCCGCCCATCCCGGCACACAAGCATCCTCGGCTGCAGACCTGCACAACAGGCCTGGCTCCCCTGACAGCCTGGGCCCCCAATTTGTCATGTCCGGGTCCTGAGCGTGCATCATGTACAAGGTGGGTGCCCATTGAGAGGAACAGTTAACAACCCATTAAGGGTCGCTCACTTCGTTTTCTCATTGCTGTTTGATATTAACAGTTACATTAGGCCCTAAGATACAAGCTATCATTCTGCTCTCAGATGTATTACGTGTGTTACATGCAGTGTGGTTTTTAAAACGTCAAAGTTGAATGTCAGCCCTTTCCTTAGGCTACAAGGGAACAAGACTGCCATGAGTGCATACATGAAGCTCTTTCAAAGCTTACCAGATGATTGCATTTCATATCTACTTAAAGTCACCCTTCGCACAAAAATATGTTTTTCTTCATGTTCCTTCAGGTGGATGTTTGAGCTTCACTGTGCAGAATGATGTATGTTCAGAGTTTGTCACTGGAGGGCTTTTTTTCCACATTCATCTGCTGAAAGTGGAAAGTTTCTCTGCGCTCTTTGAAAATCTGATTTTAGCATGATTTGTGACATCACAAACAGTTTGGAACCAGTCCTGGTCCAGTATTTAACTTACACAAGTGCGATGTGGGAACTTTAAGTGCACGTACACTGAGAGGTGACTTTACAGTGATGTAGGAGACATCTTGTGTCCAGCAGGAAAACTTCTGAAATTAAATATAGTTACATATTTATAGATTGATCATTTTTAATAAGGGAGAAAGAGTTGGTGTCACTTCAAGGATTTTAACAAGATAATTAAACTTTTTTTTGTGGAAAAAACATATCAGACACAGGTTATTATCCAAATTATAGTATTTTATATACACCTTAAAACATGTCTTGACTACAACACTCATTCACAGGACCAGCTTGTCCTCTAGGTTACATAAATTTGCTCGTTTTTTTTGTTTTTTTGTTGTTTTTTTTTAGATATGGGGCAATCTTTAGTCCTCATCCAGACAGAAATTAGTCTAATGTGCATTTCATTTTTGGAGTTTGGAAACTTCTGCATTAAATCACAGACTATGAACTGACAGGACTTTGTCTCTGCAGTATCTTAGAATTTTTTTCTTATCTGGTGCATTTATAAAACCTTTGTATGGTAGGAGCAGTGAAGCCTAATGCATAATCATCAGTCATAATAGACAGTCATGAGGAATAAAATGATAATGAATTCAATTTGGTGGGGCTGCTGGAACTATGTGAACCAGCACTGGTCATCCAGTACAGTCTGTCCTGACCTTAACAATTATAAAATGACAAAATTTGCCTTGATTTACATACTTTTTTTTATTAAATACAGCATGAGATACAGTTCAGAAATTCTCTTTGCACTGTTCAGAAAATCTGAAACACTGACTAGTAGCCTAAACCTGCTGGTTAATTCTAGACAACTTTGTAAAGGCTTATGAAAAATGATTGACTTTGCTGATGACTCAAATCCTTTAGACCACAGTCCTGAGCCTTTCATAGCCTCAGATTATGTAAGGGTATAATCTGCAGCCTCACTTTTAATCAATAACCACTCAAATGTTTACAAGCAATATATTTGAAGGGCAGAAACCCTTTTGTGGTCTCAAAGTGCATTTAAAGCTCAATTTGTTGAGGCTTTCACTTGAGTTGCCAGTCAGTTTGTATAATTATGTAAGCCAGAAGTGCAGATGAGAGAAGTCAAGCAATGCATTTCATTGAAAGGCTGAGAGTAAACACAGTCTGACCCACACCAGGCACTGTTACTGAATAAACCCCACATCAGGCGCAGAGCAGAGATTTAGAGTATCTGCTGCAGCTTGTGGTCATGTGTTCAGATCACAGGAGAATACCATAATAATATCTGGTGTGAATTGTGGGATACATCATATAAACAAAATCGGACGCCCCACACAAGTGCTTGGAGCTAGAGTTTCATATCGTAATCACACAGCTGGAGTATATTTCTTTCCATGTTTAATTTGATCAGATTCCTCCCTCCTTTCCAGAGCATCGGATCATTTTTTTGGCACTTCAAATGCGCTCCTGATAATAGCTAACATGAATATCATGCAACACCAGGTTCATTCCAGATGTTTTACATGACCTCAAAAACTCCTTCTAGGTAAAGTAAACGCAATCTAATCTAAAGAGTTGCCTTCATATTTATGACAGGACATATATTATCATGCAAATATAGGGGGGATTACAGAGAGACTAAATCCTTCTCTGAAAACAATGATTCCCAGCCTGCTGTCCGTCCTGTCGTTATTGATGGACTGAAACAAGAAGACGTGTGATAGAGCAGCATCTCCCTCTGCTGGCAAACACTGCAAACATCTTCCTCATACGTCAGAATAGAAGAAAATGATCTCAATCCAGGAGTTTATACTGCTCACTATTCACAACTAAAATCTGTACTGTTAATCTATCATTTGTATCATTTGGCCGGATCTTTCACTTTATTTACTAATCCCATTAATTATAACAATCAATAGGTCTTACATGCGCAATACTGCTTATATTTTAACACTGAGACATCTAAAGAAACTCTACATTATCTATTATTATTACATAAAACTAATAAAGATGACCCAAATGGAAGTGCTGATCATAAAATATAGGATATTGCATGTAATCTCCACTGTATGTACTGTGGAAATGTTTCGGTTCTGAATCAGAATTGAATCCTGTATGTATTGTATTCAGTATGAGTCAGATTTAGCACACGCATATACAGAGTACTTGGCAAGAACAGCTGGCACACAGTGATAACATTAAAGGTGGAATCAGATTATGGCATTCATATACACTAGAATGGAGTCCTATGTCAGGAAGCAGCTCGGGGAAGACATATACTTAAAGGTGGATTGCAAAGCATTCACCCTGAGAAATGCATGCAACAGGGGAAGCTAACAGTAAAATATAACACAACACATTAGTTTAATTACTGATATGATACCTGACCCTCATAGAGACTGAGGTCAGCTAAAAACAGCCTTGAAAACATTTACCAAAACCTACAAACATATTCTGTCTGTGAGCAAACTTGTGACAGGGAGCGTGAAGCAGCGCTGAGAATATCTGAAGGGAGCGCTGGTGAACATCATGTTCAGATTCCTGTTGCCGCTTTAGATGCCACAGTGGAAACACAAACTTAGTGATAACACAAACCCAGTGATAGCAACACAGCAGCAGACCGAACTAAACACAGATAGCACCAAGAAGATGCCACTGTGGCTTGACAGGAGACAGTTAAGCGGCATGTGTTAACAATAAATTGAAGGATAACAAAAGAAAGCAAGTATGCGAACGTCTGCGTGCAGGACGCTTGCTGCAGATGCGAAAAGTCACTAATCCCAAACCACAACAATTACCCAATCCCAAAGGTATGCCGTAGAGGATTGTTGTTGTCAGACAGGACCTGGTGCAGAGCCACTTAATAAACTTTTTAAACTGTAGGTTGAGTCAGTGAACCCCCATTAATATAACAGTCATTTTTACAGCCTTCTTGTTGTGCTAACATCCAGGGAATTAAATGAGCTGTCCTCCTCGCGCCTATCGTTTTCAGCACAGCTCTGTTTCAGTCTGAGCCCTGTTGCCATCACCTTCTGTATCAGTCTCATGTATTAAAGACTGCGCAGCTTGCACATCCTTCACAAATAAAGGTGTGCTTTGATACAAAATCATTTTTTCCCCCTTCCCACGCATTTAGTTTTTCTCCCCCTCCTCCCCTTCCTGTTGGCTGTGTGGCACATGCCAGCTTTCCTCTGCCATCCTGTCGGCCCGCAGCAGATGTGACATCACTACAGCTTGTCTCCACTCTGCACAATCCCCCCCCCCATCTCTCTGACTCCCCAGCATCTCTGTCTCCCACGCATTCCTTCTTTCTCTCTGCCTCTGCACACACAGCCATTTTGATCTAGCAAACAAGATCTGAGAGACTCACTAGGGTACACAGAAGAGGGGTAGAAGAGAAGAGAAGAAGTGAGGAACTAAGGAGGAAAAGAAAGAGAGGCACAGGCTGCAGTGAGATAAAGCTGAGGCAGTCATGTTGTTGTGTAACGGTAATCAAAAAAGCCCTGGCTGTTTGGCTGCCATCTTGGCTCTGCTTTAAGTCACTTTTCTCCAATCAGGAGCCATGTGACTTTCTGCATGAGGTAACACCACTGTTACGGCAAAAGGCGGTGAAAGAGGGATGAGGGAGTGACACAGAGGGTTAAAGAGAATGAGGGGGAGAGAGTGAGATGAGAGGAGCAGAAATAGGAGGGAGGGGTGAGAGTGAGATGGGTGAGAGACGGAGAGAGTGGCGAGCAGAGTGGAGCGCATGCTTGAGTGGGTGCATGTGAGAATGGGGGGGGGGGGGTATCTTCAGCTCACAGGCATCACAGGCAATCTATTTTTACCATTTAGTCTGAACAAAGGATGTGATTGGCTCCACTGTGTTAGGACAGATCCCCTTCACATGGGGAACAAAGCCTTAAAAAGGCTGATTCACAGCAAAGTCACAACAACAGCAGGATGTCACAAGGTTGTCAATGAACAAGGCAGACAAGGGAAGTGTGTTCTCGACTAGGCTCACATTCTACCACATGAATACAGACATGTGTTCTTTAACATTCCCAACAAAACAAAGACAGCCCCAAACCAAAGGAAAAGAGGAAGTGATGTCAGGTTAAGAGAGATCATTTGTTTTTCCAATGCAGATTTGCACACTCAAAGGACAGGGAGGATCCTCCATTCACCATTGAACAAGAATGTAAACAAACCAGCCTTAAAATATAACGATTTACAGCATGCACAGAGAGAGAGAAACCCGAAAGACAGAGTCGATCAGTGTTGTTCTGTGGTTATCTGAGAGATCCACCAGCCTAAACTTGCCCTAGCAGGCTCCTCATGAAGGTGTGTGCGAGCGTACGTGCATGCTGCACATGGCAACTCCTCTGGTGGACCTCATTCTCTGTGCATCCTTCGCAAACATGTGGATGCCATTAAAAGTTTCTGCTCCACAGTAAAAGTCTGTCAACAGAGGGAGCGAAGGAGGCACAGATACTGGGAAAACTACAGTACAGGAGAGGGCGAGTGTGAGGAAGCCACATAGTAGAGAAGAGGAATGATCTGAAAAGAGAACATCAAGCAGTGGCCTCTAATATTATTCCATCTGATAGCCGACTGCCAATGAATCAGAGCAGCCCCATTAAAATGATACTGACACCCTAATTCAATCTTCCCTCTCTGAGATCCCCCCCGAGCAGATGCTACGATTCAATTTCTATCTGTTACTCGCTCCCTTGTGCAGCGCAGAGCTTGTCTCCTGGCACCGCGAAGCTTTCACTGTGCACAAGGCAACCGTCTCTGTAGCCTGCTTCATCTCACTGGGGTACCATTAAAGAGAAAACTGCTCCAAAGTCAAAAAGGATCAAATACCCTTAGGGAGAAAACAGATTATAAGATCAAAAAAATTGCCAAAACATGTTGCTTGCCAAAGAGTAACATGTGCAGGCAGACACGTACTAGAAGAGATTTCCTTCCTCTTGCTCTGATACAGTAGCACAAGAGAAGAGCGTGGATAGTGAGGAAGACACTATAAGAATGAGAGTAAAGCATATTTTATGTAACCTTTAGTTAAAGTTAAATTTCAGGAAAAGCTGAACCAAGCGTAACAAATGCATCAAAAAAAAAAATGCAAAGTCACAATGACAAAGAGCTGTCTAATATTCAAACAGCAGCTTAACTCCAAGCAAATTCAACTCTTAGTTAAGTCTTCTTAAGTACCCTCATTAATGGTTTAAACTCATCAAGAGAGACCAGCTTTAAACCATTTTGCAGTGAGTAAATTAAAGTACTTTTGCCTAATTCAGTTCAGACCCCCGGGACAACAATTCCTGCAACAAAAAGCAGTGATTTCCACCAACTCCTCTAGACATTTAGGAGCACAAATAATCAGGAAGCGGTCTTACAGTGGCCAGATAAAGCTGAGAAAAAGAGTGAAAGGATTCAGCAAGCGAAGTAGTTATTGATATCTCAGTGTCTCTGTATGTGGCAAAATTCAAAGAGCCATTGATCTGCTGCACAGCAAGCTGGCGTGACTGAGAGGGTCTGCTGAACAACTCAATTCTAAAGTGTGTTAGCCTCAGTCTATACCCTTGTTTTAGGACGTGTTGAGAGTGTAGCGTGGCTTCACTAAAAAAAACACACACACAAACTCACACTCACACAGCTTGACGCTGGCCCTAGGCGGCTTTGCAGCGCTTTTACATAAGTCATCTTTCTGACAGCACCACTGAGCACAGAGACGGAGAAGGAAAGAGGTGGGGGGGGGAGAAAGAGAGGCAGAGAGAGAGAGATAGAAAGAGAGACTCGGCACTCACCGGGACAAGCACAACCTCCAACAGACATCTTCTCACATGTTGGGCTCTGCTCTGAACGAAACAGCTGCACTCAGTCCACACGCTGCTCGCATGGGCTAACTCTGAGGAAAACAACACAGACAGAGGGGTGGAGAGATAAGAAGGAGTGGTACAAAGCAGGGCATGTACACCACAACTACACTCCTCTCTCTGTCAGAGGCAGGAAGTTGGCACTGGTGCTCTAGCTGCATCATTAATAGGCATATTGCAACACAAGTGGGAGGGAAAATGAGAGAGGAGGGAACTAGGAAGAAAGAGCCTTAACGGTATGTAAGACTAGAGTAAGTAATATGGAATGGAGTGAAGGAGTGTGTGTGTGTATGTACGTGTGTGTGTGTGTGTGTGAAATGAAGAATGCAGGAGGGAGGTAATTAGAGCAAAGGAGAGGAAAATGTACAAGGTGTGTGTGTGTGGCAGTGATGCATTGTCTATTTTTGCCCGGTGCTGCTGTGGGAGATAAACATACTCAGTAGGCGCCCAGAGGCAGAGGGTCATTACTGCCAAACAAACACACACGCACACAAACACGTACACACTCACTCACACACCCTGCCTCGTGTATGACAGATTTCCATCTCTCTTTCTGCCTCTCCCTCTCTCGCTCCGTCCGTCTGTTTTTCTGCTGCAGAGAGGGAACTGGTGTTAATCACTACAGACAGTATCGATTAAAAATGCAAAGCCCACCTGGAGTGCAGGGACACTGGAGACTCATGGGAGACAGGAAGAGCGTGCGCGCGCAAACGTGCACGCGCACGCACACACTCAACGACCCAACAGGAGCCGCATGTAAACAGTCTGCAGACTGTTTGCCCAGCAGGCTCTTTTCTACTCTTTTCTCACTTTTTTAATCTTACTTCACTCTGTCAATTTAATCTTCTCACCCAGTTGATATTACCTTGACCTTTCTGAAGCCTGATGTGGCTGTGATGTGATTTCGTTTCATTTCCTTTCCCTCCTCCGCGTCTCTGGTTTCCCTTCCCGTTCATCCCATAACTTCTCTAGCGCTAGAGCGTGCCCGTCCTCTGAGCCAATAATCTCGAAATCTCACACTTCACTACACAAACACACGACCACATAACTGACTCCCATGAGCTAGATGTCTTTGTTGCTTGCGAACGTGATCCTGTCAGATGCAGAGCAGACTGACAGAAAAAAGAGAAAAAGTAAAAAGCCTGAGTTTACAGACAATATATTTTCTGACAACTTCAGACTTGACTGACAGCAAAAAACATACAGCCTAGTATATCCATGAATCTCCTGCACCGCAGGGGGTCCCCTGAGTGAGTTAAAGCACAGTTTAACAAAAATCAGATCCCTGCTGTCCGTCCCTCGCAACCGATATACTAACAAAAGACAAACAACTGTCTCCGCTGAAACGGAAGCTGACAGGCACATTCCCCACACACCAGCGCACTGGCAAAGGCATCACAGTTAAATGTCATACACTGTGTCAGACACTGTTCTCAGGACCGAGACACAATGAACAACCTCCTCTTCTTTTCCCCTTACTTGTCTTCTCCTCCTCCCTCTTTTCATTTCCCCTTCACACTACGCACCACTTTTTTTTTTTTTTTTTGTTTCAGTAAGGTCTGTCTCTTTCTGAGTCTCTCTCATCTCTCTCTGCTATTCTGTCACTGTTCTGTTCTTTGTGCCGCTTGTAGGTTGGGATCTGTGGGGTTGGACATTTACAAGATCCTGTTAGTGTAAAATGGTGAACTCTGAACAAAGGCAGATACGAGAGATAGAGAGAGGCATCCCCCAGCACTGCAAGAGAGACACAAAAAAAAAAGATATAAGAGCGTGCAAGAGAGACAGAAGAAATAGAGGAGGGGTGCGTGAATGTGATTTGGGAAATGGCTTCTGTTTCCAGGAGCGATTAGGCTCTGAAGCTGAGCACTTCACCACTGACTGCACTGTCAGGCATGCTCTCTCTTCTCACTTCCTCTCACTCTCCTACTCTTGCAGATATAGAGATTCCCGCTCAGTCAACACATCCACACATCGCTCCAAAAGCTCTCTGAGAATAATGAAGTTCCCCCTCCTTTTGCCTCCTTCTCTCCACTGTGGGAACACGCAGCAGCAGTTCCATAACACTATGTGACAGACAGCAAAGTGCCTGCACACAGACGCGCTGACTGAGACGCACATCTACTCATGCACTGATACACTCTTAGTATGTTGTCCTCTGACAGCAGAGAGCACTTGCTCACATGTACTGACAGCCCTTGCTTATTCATAAATTTCAAACAAAATGTTTAAAAGGCTCCTGGTGGCGTACTTGTTATCTGATGAGTTCATGCCATCAATGCTTACCTCTGAGTCTTTTGTCTTGCAGCTGTTCTGCTGCCCCCCTCTTTCTCCTCACTCTCTCTCACAGACAAACACACTCAAACATCCTCAATCTCACCGCTTACCTTTGTCTTCCTCTTTCTTCTGCGCCCACGCTCGCTCGCAAAAGTCTGCCCGGGTCAGCCACGCAGAGGAAACCAAGCTGGGCCAGCGAAGAGAGAGAGAGAGAGAGAGAGAGTGTGTGTGATGAGCGGATGCAGATAGGAGACACAAATGGAGGGGGGATCTAGCAGTGTGCAAATTGGATGATGAGAAGGAAGGAAGGAGGGAAGGAAGGAAGGAAGGAAGGAAGGAGGAGGTGGTGGAGGAGGAAGAGGAGGAGGAGGGGGGAAGGGGGGGGGCAGCTCTCAGCTGCACTGGTATGAATATGACGCAGAGGCAGCAGCCAGAGCCACTTCTCCTCTCCTCTCTCCACTCCAGCCCCATCCCTCCATACCCACTGAGAGAGAGGAGAGGGGGAGAGAGGGCACTGTATCCATGGCAACGGCAGAGCAGCGGTAGGTAGCAGTTAGGGAGTGTGTTGGGGCACAGTGGTGTTCCTCTCGTTCTCTGTCTCTCTCACACACAGATGAGCTCATAAGTCTTTCAGCTCCTACAGATGTACAGTACACAGCCTCTGATGTACTAGAGCAAAAGCCGTACACTATATATATATATATATATATATATATATATATATATATATATATGAGAGCCAGTGAATTCATTAGGACATGACAGGTAATGGGAAGCAGACTGGTTGTGTGTCAGAGGAGACAGTTGGGAAACAGGCACCAAAGAAGCACAAGTTAACAATAATGAAAAGGTAACAAGAACAGCGGGGTCCTGAAGTAAAGGAATGAGTCACTTTAGTGTTAGATTACTTTTGGTCCTCTCGCCACATAAAGCGCAGGGCAGGAATAACGTGAAACACTACAAACATGTTGATTTGAGGAGACCATGTTGGACTAAAAACACCATTCATAGGCACACATTCACAACTTCCTCAAAACTGGGAGAAAGCCAGAAAGCTCCAAATGTCTTTTAGTGTGTGTGACGCCTGTGAGAGACAGAATTTAGACAAAACCAGAGGAACAAATACGCAAGTTTCTTTCAGACGTCGACGGAATCATCACCATTACAGTCTTTTGTTTAGTGACTTGCCTTTTTTCTCACATCCGCATCCAGCACTTCAGGAGCAATTTGGCGTTCGGTGTCTTGCTCAAGGACAATATAACATCTGGACAGCAGGATTTAAACTTCCACCCCTACAACTGCCAAGGCCACCCCACCAGGTGTTTGCATATACAGTATATATACAATATCACATGCCTTGGCACATAAATAAAAGTGATTTGTTCTTCATGGCAAATGCATGTTCTACAACAGGAAAGGCAGCAAGGGACACAATTGATTAGTAAGGCTCTTAATTGTTGCCTCAGGGATTCCTGGATCAATGCCAGAAAGCACTGCACACAAAGACAAAACTACACTGCAGTGGGTTTGTAACCTGTTGTGTCTCTTGTTTTGATGTTATTCAGCAACAAAATTGCTTGATAAATTCACCATAATGCGTGCATGGGTTTCCTGAAGAGCTCTGCCACAGTAAACAGGCTGTTGGAGAATGTGGCAAGATTTGAAACCTTTATCCAGCAACGGGAGCCACATAGTAGTTTCATTCATCAAACAGCGGAGAATAAATTACATATGTAAAACAGAGAAGTTGAAGAAGTGGAAGTGGTAAAACACAAAACACAATGGAAGACCACAGTGTGTGTTGGGTGTGTGTGTGTGTGTGTGTGTGGCTGAGCTCACCTCTAATCCATTTCTGCCAGTGGGGCACAGGGAATTGCCTATGGCTTTTTTGTTCCATGCAGTACCAGTTCTAATGAGGAAAACATCACCCCCCCCACACACTTTTTATTTGACCCAATTTTATCCACACCTCTCTGTTTCACAGCCTCTCTTTTTGTTCACTTATCATACTTTTTCCTTCCAACAAAAAGATGTTGACCAATGTATTTTTATTTAATTTCCCTGCCCGGCACTAAGGGAGTACAATTTTTCTTCTCAGATTTCATTTCGTATGTACAAAAAACATTCCACTTACTAGCTTTTTACTGAGATTTCAGTTGCATCTACGGTCCTCATCAGCTAATGCAGTTTGCTCAGTTGTCATCTCATTACCTTAGTATGGAACTTTGGTCATGTGATGAGCCGGTGGTCCTGTGTGGGTTGGGGGTTTGTAGCCACTGTCTCATTTTAAGAATAGTCTTTGGCGTCGGATATGAATGGCCTCCTTTATCTTTCTCTGGCATCCACTGACTTCTGGAAAATAGAGAATGTCATTCTTTGTCAGGGGAACATGTGGACCAAGAATAGTGATTTTAAATCAACATATTTTTAAAGGACCAGTGTGTGGGATTTAGTGTCATCTACTGTAGCGGTGAGGTTGAAGATTGCAACCAACTGAGTAACCCCTCCCTCCTATCCTCCCCTTTTAAACATGTAGGAGAACCTATGTTGGTTGTCAAACTCACGAAACATGCAAAAGACCCTCTCTAGAGCCAGTGTTTGGTTTGTCCGTTCTGAGCTACTGTAGAAACATGGCAGTGCAACATAGCAGGCTCTGTGGAAGAGGACCCGCTCCCTATGTAGATATAAAGGGCTCATTCTAAGGTAACGAAAACACAACGATTCTTATTTTCAGGTGAATATACACTAATTAAAACATATTTATGAATATTATAATCCATTTCTTCCAATACGTCCCCCTAAATCTTACACACTGGTCCTTTAAAATAAATGCATGTTTAATATGAGCTGGAGATTTCAGCTTAGACACGTGTCATATTGTCACATGAGCGCGAGCGCTGACAGTGAAAGTCCATTTCTGATTTTATTGTTGTTTGCACTATGACTGTTCTCACGTTGCAGTGCTTTACTTTGATTTTTTTAAATAGCCTATTTTTATTTTAGAGGGGGGGGGGGGGGGGGGTGATGAAATCCCCTCAATCCACCTGGGCAAATCGCATCCTGTGTTGCTCAGCATAATAAATAAAATCTCTTCATCTACTAGATATCTACTATTCAAACCATATATATATATATTGACACTGCAAAAGTATGTCCTATAGAGTTTGTGGGTTTTTTTCTCCTAAACTAAAGATAAAATAAACAATCAAGCTGTAAGTTTTTCATCCTGACCTGAATTTTCATCAAAATGACTTAAAGAAGGCATAACTACAAGTTACTTCCTAGAATATGTAACAAATGTTGTATCGTGTATCATGACAAATAGACAATCAGGTAAAACTGCAGTAAAGAATTACCTAAAGGGATATTACAGGACTTCTGTTGATAAGAGAATAGTTGCAGTTATTAGTTGTTATCAATACCCTCAATAAAGTAGTTATATTTTTCCTTTATGTTCTTATCTACTTGTGTTTATTACATACTGTAACCTACCTGCATGTATTTACAGATGATTTGTATCATGTTATCCTTAATATTATTTGCACATTTTTTCTGTTATTTGATTTGTATGAATCAGCATCAGAACCAGGTTTATTGCCAAGTAGGTTTGCAGATACAAGGAAATTGCCTTAGTGTTGTGGTGCATAACAGTCAAAAATATACACAAAATTAAGTAATCCTAAATAATATAAAAAAAGAAAGAAATTTACAATAAAAAATATGTAAAATATATTCTAAGTGAGTATTATATTGGAGTAAACAGTGTGCAATTATTATTATTATTATTATTATTATTATAGTAATAATAATAAGAACGCTCCATGGTGTTGTGTTTCCCTTGTATTGCATAAATAAATAACAAAATAATAATAAATAAATAATGCCCTAAATAAAAGTTGATGTATGGAAATGTAGAAATAAATTCAAGATATTAATTTAATAACGTCCTTTTTCATTACCTAAATGTATTTATTTATTTATTTATTTTATTTTATTTTATTTATTTATTTTGTGCTCCATATCTGCCATTACTACCATGGCTAAAAAAAAAAAGATAATATACAATAATACATAATAATACAAACAACGGGAACGTTATGTTCTGTGCCTGCTTTTTCTCTTCTTTTTTTTAGCAGCACAAAACAAAACAGCCAGCCACTACACGGCAGTATACTGATACACCTCGTGTATTAAAAAGAACTACAAAAACGTGAGCACGTCACCCTTGAACCCCGGCGTCATTTAGCGTAATTTTGCCGGGAATGCCGGACCACGTGTGTCCTGCCGGCGTGCTTGCGATTCATTGCTTTTCATCCTGAAACGAGTCGGTCCAGGGGAGTACACTTGCAAGATGGCGGTGCGGTGGGGAGCAGCAGGCGAGGAGACTTTAACTGCCTGCAATATGGATTTTTTCCCCATGGATACACTTGACGAGGTAAAGAACATGTTTTACACTTTAATTCCTAGCGTGTAATCCCCGCTGTTAGTAGTTTTGTGCCTGATGTTTGACGAGCAGCGCAGAGCTCCGTATACACTGCGCATGGAAAAGTGACACGTGGATGTAACCGTGCAACCACTAAAACTTATTTTAAAAAGCGCTGTTTTGTTTTGGGGTGTTTACAGCTAGATACACCTCTGCTCGTGCGTATATTAAATAACACGGGACGCTTCGTTGTGGATGTGTGTGTTTCGTAACTTAGCTGTACATCAAAGCTAGCTAGTGAGTCAGTGTAGCTCGGCCGGCTAGTCAGCCTTACAGATTTCATCCTTTTTAATTACAACACGCGTTCAAACAAATGAAGTGACAGCTGTGTTTTCTTATTGTTAGTTGACCTGGCATGTGCACCAGTTGTCTAATTGACACTCTGTGTGTACGTATAAGCGCCATCAGTGGGGTTTATATCCAAAAGTCCTCTTGTGTGTAACTTGGTGCCCGTCAACTGATTCATCCACACGTGGTAACAAACAGCTAGATGTGCGATCATTTCAGTGTAGATGTAAACTACTTCTCTGCAGATCTTTTTGTAGCTTGCTAATGATTTAAGGTGCTATGGTATTTTTTTTGCCATGGTGTAGTTTATAGGCTCCACGCCAGCACACTGCAGTAATGTGTCATCATTTCAGCGATGATGCACACAATGATGAAGCCATATATAATATTTAAAATGGATGAAGATGGTTTGCATGTGGACCCATGATTGCAATCAGTGTAGTTAAGTACACATGTGTGATTATCTACTATGACACTGCTGCAGCATAACAGATTTTCATTCATAATGTGTGTGTGTGTCTCCACATGTGGTTTAGTCGTGGTCAATCACATGTTGGGTTCCTTCACACATGCGCAGCAGACACACACATGCTTCCATTGATTTTTATGAATAAGCTATCTGTAGTTTTTTTTTTAAACATTTTATGCAAGAATAAAAAAATATTAAAATGTTGCCGGTTAGCTTATGTTTTTAAATATGTCCCACAGGAGCAGAAGTGAAGGCCCGTATTCGTCGTTGTTGTTGTAGTGCAACACGTGGGCTCCGTATCCTCCCTTTTGGACGGGGAGAGGCGAGGATCAAACATGTCTGCGCGCTGTATGTGCATGTGTGGACAGAGACACGTGGGTCCCTGTAAAAGACTGCGGTGTTCTTAGTTGAAAGTGCATAATGTTATCAGTTTGTTTGCTCTGTATGCTGAAGTCAGTGTATATGATTCAAAACTGAAGTGGTGAAGTTTACAAAACGAGCCTAAATCACGTGTTATGTTGCACATTTCAGTCCTTAATTAATTTTTCTATTCATTTGTCAAACTTGCATTTAAAATTTACGTTTTTCAGAGTTGCTACTGTTCACTGAACTTTTTCTAATGTTTTGAGTTATACTGAATTTATATGTAAACTTATTTTGTTTATTTAACTACTGGTCCTGCATGCCCTATAGGTACTTGCTCCAATGTTTTTGTTAGGGCTGTATATCGATACTAGTATATCGATATAATCATATGAGACTACATATCATTTCAGATTTTGGATATTGTCTTTTAGTGGTTTTAAAGGCTGCATTACAGTAAAGTAATGTAATTTTCCTGAACTTACCAGACTGTTCTAGCTCTTCTATTTGCCTTTACCCACTTAGTCATTATATCCACATTACTGCTTTACAACATTACTACAGCATTGTCGCAATATCAAGGTATTTGGTAAAAAATTTGATTTTATCTATATTGCCCAGCCCTAGTTATTGTATATTTCTTATTGTAGGAAAACACTTCTGACATCTTTTTTTCTCTTCAAGCTGGAACTACAAGCTCGTGCCCTCTGGGGTTTCCTTTTCTGTCTCTCCTTTTCAAATGCTGGACTTAAGCTTAGGCTCATTGTCAGCTCCAACCAGTAAAAAAATTTTAAAAAAAGTTAGGCTGACCTGTTTTTACTGTCCAACTTTACACAGACTAGACTTAATTTCCTATTAAAAGTCCTTGGTTAGTTTGAAACAGGAAGTCGGCTCGGCTCCCTAATAGATTTACAATGTACAATACTGGTTTTGTTTACATATATTTGTTGATTTAGGGCACTTTAAAGCAACAAATGTGTCCAAGAGGATTCCCACTAACACAGGTTCTTAGAACTACTAGAAGTACTTAACCAAAGGCAGCAGAAACAGAAAAAAAACAAACACAGGCAAGTCCAGTTATAATAGAAATGAAGCCTGTCGGTCCATATATGATATGACAATGTTTATCCCCTGAAACGGATCTTTGACTGAATTCTGGAGTAAATCTAAACCCCAGACCCAAAATGACCCACATGTCTACAAATTTGTGCAAAGAAAAAGCACAGTAAGCATTTTTTAATGAAATAAAGTTGCTGCTGTTACAGTATAACATCAAAAAAAATATGATTGCATCAAATGAGCAGTTTAAAATGTTCAAAATACTGACTTAAAGGTTTTAGTTATTTTCTTAGATTTAGTGTACTTGTATAAAATTTGTCTCACCGTTTCTTTCAGTCTGTTGTGCTAAAAGTCAGTAACCCCAGTTATACACTTGTGTGTGTGACCGCTCGCAGATTTTTCTTGCCTAAAACATGTTTTCATTTCTATCAGTCCTGTTTTTATTAAGAAAATATGTTTTTTTTCTCTCTCTCTCTCTCTAGACTGCTGGGCTGAGCCCTGGGGAAACTCTGGAGGCCCTTCAAAGCTGCTTAGACCCCTCCATCCTTTCTATATTTGAGGACACCCCAACAACAGAGGCAAGACTAATTTCACATCATTTAAACATAAGTATTACAGTAGCCTGAGGGAGATCTATGATGTGTGAGCGCTGTACAGTTGTTTGTTTACTTGTCGTTGTGCCTGCTTTGACCTACTGTCCGTGTATTTATTTAGACTAAAGGACTAGATGAGGAGAGCGAAGCCACGCTGCTAACCGCGCTGACGGAAATTCTTGACAATGTGGATGATGAAAACCTGTCCCCGTTTGACACACTGCCTGACTCAGACCTGCTGTCAGGTCAGAAGGGCAGGGAACACTCTCCGGTTAGTGCCCAGCTGTCATACATAACTCTGAAAGCGTCTCACAGATTCCTGCTCTGAACATCCTCCATCTGGCCCTCGAGCTTGGGTTAGAGAAAGTGAGGCTTTAGAAGGGGGATGGAAGGATAACTTGCTGACCTGTGGTTCTAAACACACAAGTGTTTTTAGATGTTTTATAAAAGTAAAATGTACCCATGAAGTGGATAAGCATTAATGTCCTTATGCAATTGTTTCTTTGTCCTTCTAGCTCAGGAGATTGCTGTGTCTGTCCCGTTCCCCTCCAGAGAAAGACACACTATGTAGTGCAAGACCTTTATCAACTGGAAAGGTAGCTTTCTCCGCATGTAAGCAGTATATATCAACTTTTACAGCGGACATATTTCAGAATTTGACTGTATATTTGTCTCCCTGTCTGTACCCAGAGCCTCCCAAGGATACAGGCAGACTCTCTGCAGAGAAGTGATGGGGAAGAGGAGGAAGATGGCTCTCTCACTCTGAGCCCAGTGAGCCACGATTCATCTCCTGACAACGACCTGCTCGGCTGGGAAGGTCTGACCCTCCCGCTCCCTGTCACCTTTGAGCAGGAGGGTGAGGATGGTGTTTCGGTGAGCCTGGGGGACTTGGTCAGGCATATGCACCCGTACTGTATGGCCATTTGTGTGGAGAACGATGAGGGGGAACAGATGCTGCCCGAAGGAGGCATCTTACTCGAGGTTGTAGACCAGGGCGAAAACGGAGAGCCCATCCTGGCCATCCCAGACATGGATCTCCCTGTCGCTCTGCCACTTAAAGAGCAGTCTTCAGAAAACGAGCAGAAAGTTTCGGATGACGCAGAGGAAGTGGCCTCTGACAGTTCTGAGCATATAGTCGTCGACGATGATGACTACGACGACAAAGATGAAACGGCCAGTGAGGTTCCAGTGAAAACTGCAGCCGCGGCAACTTCAGACCCATGTTCAGATGTGAAAGATGAGATGACCATTAAGAAACAGAAGGAAGAGATTAAAGCGAAAAGCCCCTCCCGGAGGAAAAAGAAAAAGAAATGCAAGAAAGAGTGCCAACCCGAACCTGTGGAGGGAAGGGTCCTTAGGAGTTCCTCAGGAAGAAAGACAGCAGAAGAACTGTCCAAAAAGCTTGAAAAAAGGTTGATCAAAAAAGAGAAGAAAGTCCCAAAGGTTCCAGTTGCCTCAGCTCCAGTTTCTTCCTCTATAAAACCTAAGAAACTAAATTCGTGCCAAACTGAAATACAACCTGAGATCACCACTACAACACCGCCGCCTGAAATTAGTGTGAAAGTTGCCACATCTGTGTCACCTAGACAGGACACAATTCCGTTAAATGCTAGCCCTGAGAGGAGCCAACCTAGCTGTCCACCCGCAGCAGTGAGTTCCCGACAGCCTGATGAAATGGCTGAACAGACGGCCACAGCCACTGACAAGCTGGAAGACTCATCAGCAGCTCCCTCTGCTGTCCTGCCTGCCACCCAGGCAGCGCCAGAGTCTCCAGACTGCCCTGCAGCTGCTCCCAGCACTCCAACATCCCAGATGACACCTGCTGTTAGCGAGGCCCTCCCTCCCGTGGCCCCTGCAGTCCCAGAGCCGAAGCCCAAGTCCCTCAGCTTAGCGGAGTACCGGCGGCTCAGACAGCAGAAAAAACCCACTCCGGTGGAAAAGCAAGACGACAACAGCACCAAGTGGCCCAGCCTTCCAGAGCTCCCCAAAGAGCTCCCCCCTATTCCCTGCCTGCCTGACCCCAGCCCCAAGGATCCTCGACGCCCCAACCCCCAGGCAGCGAAGGTTGAATTGGAGGAGATCAGACCCGCCTGGCAGCCAAGGGGACCGTGTGCACCACCCACCCCTGAGGCGCTATTGGTGCCACCATCCTACATGGTCGCCTCGTCCAGCAAAGTTTCTGCTGCTACCGCTGTTCCCAAACCTCAGCAAACACCGAAACCCCAAACAGCTTTATCTCCTAAACCTACTGTATCCCAGAATCCTTCAGCTGGAGTGCCTAGTTCAGTGGAAAGTTTACCTACACATCAACCCACCACAGCTCAGCCTGCAGCACCTTGTGTGCCTCAAAGCTCTGCATCTCAGTCTTCTTTAAAACCATCTACTCAGCTCATGCCATCAGTAGGAGGAAAGTGTCCTGCTGCCCTTTCAGGAGACAAGGGTGAAGTCATTGAAAGGCCTCAGCCTGTACCTTCTAAGTCTGTAGAGCTCAGTAAA
Organism: Scomberomorus guttatus; assembly: GCA_038419695.1. Classification (NCBI taxonomy): domain Eukaryota; kingdom Metazoa; phylum Chordata; class Actinopteri; order Scombriformes; family Scombridae; genus Scomberomorus; species Scomberomorus guttatus. The sequence continues at coordinate 15,715,054 of CM076458.1, forward strand.
ACCTGTTCTAAAACCACTACAGAGGCAATCAACACAGCCGTGCCTGCTCCCAGTTCTCCCCAGACCACTGTGAAAGTGGCAGAGGTCACTGCTCCTATCGCATTAAAAAGGCCCAGCGCATCCTCCAAACCCACAACCACCGGTACCCAGCCCTGTTCTTCTCCGGCTGCACATCCCATATCCTCCCAGAGTCAAAAAGCGGAATCCGTTGTGCTTGAAGCAAAAAAGAAACCCACTACAGCAGCGGAACCCCCGAGGCCAAAGAGCCCCACACAGGAGCTGATTGAGGCCTTCACCAGTGAAATAGGTGAGCTTAAAGTTGATTCTATAACATAATTACAAAGGCTGAAAGTAATGTCAGCCTGGTGGCCCACCAGGCCTGTACAATTATAGGAGAAACACTGGACAAGTTTTCTTGTGAATAAATACTCATTAAATAATTAAGAGACACACTAACAAACTGGTAATTTAAACCTTGTCAGAAAATTGCCTTTTCACTGCTGCTCTGGAACTCTAGTTCCTAATGTGCTCCAGTGATTGGCTGATGTGCGGGAAACCCATATCGGGAATGATTTAGGAAAGGCTGTGTCAGCTGTTAGTGCAATAAAATGATATGCAGTGTCACTGTAAAAATCGAACGCACTTGCGCTCCATCTCCTACACCTATCTGTCAACACTTTAATTGAGCCCGCGTCCTGTTCATTGTCTATTCTGTCCCGTTCGTGGCCCCGTTCTTCTGTTTCACTGTAATTGTAAACAACGTTGTTGTAAGAGAGCTTGTATCCACAGCCAGCCCCCGCTGTATAAATGATGGCTGAATAAGTACAAGTTGTCATGTTTTTAGAATACAACTGATATTTATATTTTTGTAGGTATTGAAGCTGCTGATCTGACCAGCCTGCTGGAGCAGTTTGAGGAAACCCAAGGTAAGCAATATGAGAGGCGAAAATCAATTGCTGATTGACACTGTATCCCTGTGTGTTTTTGCTCAATTTTGTTTGCCAGTCTGTGAGGGAATGTTTTCTTGCATTAGGGTGCCTGTATTGGCCAGTAGCTTAGTGGGCCACATAGTTTACTAGCAGGCTAAATGTAGTCAGCAGTATCAATTTTCCAAGTTTCGTAATGGCAGGAAGTAGCATATAGTATTGCAACACTATCCCTGGTTAGTAGTAGTAGTGGGTGGAAGAATCTTGACCGAAAGGCTTCAAAGAATAGCAAATGCCTACGCAAATAGCTCAACTGATTACAACATCTACAGCTCTTTTGTGCAAATGCGTAGCAGTGGGTCATCAGTGAAGACGGAGGACCATTCCCCTTTTTATTTTTGATCAACAGAGACGTGTACGAAGGCCTCCTCAGAGTTCATAGTCCACAAAAGTGCTCCACGGAGCAAAGATGTCATCTGGCTGTTTAGCTGCAGCTTATCTGATCCTTCTAGATGTTTGTGTCTTAAGGGTTGTGGGATACCTCTGACTGTTCAAAATGGCAAGGTCTTTTTTTTTTTTTCTACCATAACATTCCCTTTTAAGAGAAGGGTGCTGCGGAGGGCAGAGAAGCTGCTTTGTGCTCTTGTCTGCTCAGCTGCTGGAATTCTGCCCTGTCCGCAAATCCATTTAACTCTCGCCCTGCTGTCTTTGTTTGGGCGGATGTACAAGCCCCAACCCTAACAACAAGTGGCTAGTCTGTGCATATACCATTACTCATGTTAGCAGGCTTGTTATTGAACCAGCATAGTGTGTACTGTGGTCAGAGCTGCTGATCAAATGACCAAACTATGGAAAATACACTGTGCATTTATATTACGCGACATTAACGCATTTTCATCTACACATCTCTTAAATTTCTCAGTTTTTGGTGTTCTGTCTCCTCTGTCGCTCCTTGCGCTAACGCATTTATCCCTTCTCTCTTCAGCCAAAGAGGAGCAATGTGTGCCGGAGGTCTCTGGTAGAGCAGCAGCTGTAGGAAACTCTAGGTGAGTTACCCTACAGCCCTCACGCTGCTCTGTGTTGAGTGATGGAGTCGGTTTCTCTGAAAATCCCCGGGAAAAAGAAACCTGTGTGCTGTGTCTGTGACTCCACCTTTTTGCCAAGACCTACCGCAAATCATGATGTAGTCCAGCCCCTGTAACGGCCTTCCGAAGTCTGAATAGCCACGCAACCTTGCTTAATGTTCTTTTTGTCTAGACTTGGCTGCATTCTCATCCAAAGACAAACAGAAGTGGGAGCTGCACTGTTTACTTGTGATATACTAACAGCCTCTTGTTTCCCCTTTGCAGTGTTGAGTTGGCTCCAGAGAAAACGGTAGTGGACCGTGTGAGAGCTAATGATCTCTCAAGTACTGCAGGTAATTCAGCATTTTGATATTGGCTTTACTGTGAGTCCATTAAATTAAATAATTAAAACAACAAATTATAATTTTTATTCTGGCCTTGTATGCCACATGCTTCCAACATTAAAACAGCACAGTCATTAGAAATGGTTGTCTAAAATAGTACATCATGATCAGATATGCTACATTGCAACACAGATGGCCAACTGCTTCTCATTGTTGGGTATAATTCTGGTGCACTTTTCTTTCCCTCTGCTTCAGCTCTGACTCCTCCAGCCACTCCTCCCCACCAGATGTGGAAACCTCTGGCCCCTGTGGCTCTGCTGGGAAAGAGCAAGGCCGCTGAGGCCTCCAAGCCGAGCCCCTCCAAGGTTATTCAGATAGAAGCCCGGCCTCTGCCCTCAGTCAAGTCCCGCAGCAAACCCACTCCTGCCGTCGCCACTGTAGCCCCCGAGCTGGCGTGCATGGACCATGACTATTGCCTCCCCAACAAAGGTGCTTCCAGCGGAGAGCCAGGCAAGCGCTGGAATGTCAAACAGCAATCTTTCATTACAATTAAACCAATTAAGCAACCTACTGCAACCACTACAAAGACATCCCCAGCTGCTCCAGAATCCGCTCTCCAGTCTACCTTAAACCGTGCGGTCACAACCAAAGCACAAGAACCGCCGCTGACAGAGCCGCTGGATCATAGGACTGATGGGATGGAGAGCAGCTCTGTTCTGGAGACACCCGACGCTTCTCCTGCTCGGCAGGAGAACGACGCCACTGTGAAAGAAGGCGACCTGAGGCAAGGGCCTTTTGGCAGGTCCTACCGTCGGCATGCTGCTTCTCGCACACCCAGCCCCACAGAGAGAACTGGAGGCCGGTCTAGAAAAAGAAGATCCCGTCGTTCTCCCAGCCCTGTGTCCAGCGGTTCAGAATCAAACTCCCATTCCTCTAGATCTCGGTCTAGTTCCCGCTCTCCATCTAAGAAAAGGTTAGGCCCTCTGTCAAAACATCTCACATTTGTGCAGTATCTTAATTCCCGTTCATGGTGGTTATGATTTCCCTTGATCCTCACTTGCACTCCTTCCTTTTTCCCCTCTAGGTATCGTCCCCGTCACTCCGAGAGCAGTTCTAGCTCCTCATCGCGTTCCTCTTCTCGGTCCTCTCCCTCGGTGTCCCGCTCCCCTCCCAGGAGGAGAAGGTACTCGTATTCCTCCTCTCGTTCTGGCTCATGGAGTCGCTCCAGATCACGGTCTCAATCCCCTCACAGACAAGCTCGGCGGAGTAGAAGCAGAAGATTGTACAGGTACTTTTGGTACATTTACCGTGTATTATTAGCTACGCATCATGCTCATCTGATTGGTAGTCATTACATGGGTTGTACAACTTTTTCACTTGTGCAAACTAACTACTAACGGCTTCATCTTGTCCTCCTCAGTCCCTCATACCGGCCTGGCTATGGTCAAAGGGCAAATGCTGAAGAGGTGAAGAGACGCAAAGAGAAAGCCATTGTGAGTTATTTTTACTGTGAACTATTTTGCCAAGAAAACTGCACAAAAAATTACGGTATTTTACTCTGGATCATATGATTTAACAACTTTTCTTTCTCAGGAGGAACGGCGGGTTGTTTACGTTGGTCGAATCCGGGGCACAATGACCCAAAGAGAACTCAAAGATCGCTTCTCTTTATTTGGCGAGATTGAGGACTGCACCCTGCACTTTAGAGACCATGGGTAAGTACAGAAATGGCTAGTATTACACATGCAAACATTTTCAGTTTTATGTACTGTTGTAATAAGGGCTTACTGTATTGATTAAGTTTAATAAGGCTAATATGAACCTATTGCACTGTCTTTGAACCTTCTTGGTCTTTTCTGTGACCTCTTAGGCCAAGCTACAGTGCTAAAGCATAACCAGGCTTGTTTATAACTGGGGCCTCCTGGCAACACCCCCAGGTGGCTCTTTTAAGAGCAAGTCACAGCTCAAAACAATGTAAAGGCCTGTTTTGACCTTAGCTAGACCTCTGGCAAACTGAAAAAGAATACAGGCTGATGCTTTGATTATCTGTCACAGGGACAACTATGGGTTTGTGACGTATTACAACACCAAGGATGCTTTCACGGCCATTGAGAATGGAAGCAAGCTGCGCAAGCCTGATGAGCTGCCATTTGATCTCTGTTTCGGTGGAAGGAGACAGTTCTGCCAGACCAGCTATGCTGACCTGGGTAGGCATGGTTTTAAATCAACACTCAATAGATGGTCCTTTAGCTCTCACCCAGAGCGCTGTTAATCTATCCAAATATCATTGATGTTTACAGAAGATTGGAGGTTTTGGCTGCAGTTCAGTCTGATAAAATGTGCTTGACACAATCCAAATGCTACTGAGCATCATTGTACTCTACTCTACATTGAACTATAGCCAATAACTCCAAAACTTGGCAAATCACAACTTGGGATGATCACAGTGCAGGAAGGGTGCAAAAATGTTTTCTTAGTATACTTCCCTTAATATGTTATTAAAAGAAAAATAATCCAAAATAATCATTAGCAAATGTAATCATAACTAAACTTAACAAATTGCCATTATTATTACTACTGGTTCTAGTATTATGGAGTACTGCGTATGGTTTGTCCAAGTGGCGTTGCCAAACCCCAGCAGAAGCTGTTGCTCGCCTGCTGCGAGTCGGTACAATCAATGTCAAACACTGTACTCTGTTTCATTACTTTCAAATGTATTCAAAAGTGGAAAACTAGAATATAATGAGTGCTACGTGGGCTGTATCACTGTCAATCATGATAGTTTTTGTAGTATTATGAAAATGATAATTTTATGAATGGTTATCGTCTCACAATGTTATGCTAAATTCCTGTCAGAACGTCAGCTAGCATACATTCTGTGCATTAGCTAGTGAACGGCCCATACATTGCGAACATATTTCACTCGGCAGCTTTGCGTAAAGTTAGGATCCGTTAATGTTCTCATCAGTTGTTGATGGCGCATTACCTATCGTAGCCAAGTTACCTGGAAAGTTAATTAGCCACACATTTACCTAGCAACCAACAATGGTGCTCACGACGTATTTAGCTAATGTTAATGTCTTTATTACATTATACTTGTCAGAAAGCCCACGTGAAGTCTGAGTAAAGTGTCAATCATTTAGGTTGAGTTACATGTGTAACTTATGTAGACAGTAGTAGCTTTCATTTATTGCATATTCATATAGTATACTGTATAGCTGTACTTATGATAAATAGCATTATTAGTGTTTGATTAAAGGGCAAGCAGTTTTATTAAAGTCAGCAGTCATTCACAGTGAGTGTCATCATGAGCAAGAGTGGCAGTTTTTTGGGCAGCCTCAGAAAAGAAGAAAAGAAAATTGAGAGCAGTGAGAAAATGAGTACCAGTCAGATGATAGAAGTATACAGTAGTACAAGAGACAAGTCAACATTGATGATATTCCTGTTATGTTCACTCTGGTGCATTCAGAGTGGGGGAGTGTATAAAGAGAGAGAGAGAGAGAGGGAGAGCATGAGGATGCTGACAGGGCAGAGAGAGCAGGTGACATGGAGGTGAGTGAGAGAAGGAGCAGATATTGATGGTTAAGACCGAATAATGACATCGCAACAGTCTAATCCTAATGTGCAGACTCCTGTTCGCCTCCATATGTGTATAAACATTCTTTCTAGTCACTAGTTTATTGATAAAATTTATTTCATGTTCACTCTGGTGTGTTCAGAGTAAAGAGAGAGAGAGGGACAGAGAGAGAGCACAAGGATGCTGACAGGGCAGAGAGAGCAGGTGACATGGAGGTGAGTGAGAGAAGGAGCAGATATTGATGGTTAAGACCGAATAATGACATCGCAACAGTCTAATCCTAATGTGCAGACTCCTGTTCGCCTCCATATGTGTATAAACATTCTTTCTAGTCACTAGTTTATTGATAAAATTTATTTCATGTTCACTCTGGTGTGTTCAGAGTAAAGAGAGAGAGAGGGACAGAGAGAGAGCACAAGGATGCTGACAGGGCAGGGAGAGCAGGTGACATGGAGGTGAGTGAGAAAAGGAGCAAATGTTGATGGTTAAGACCGAATGACATCACAACAGTCTAATCCTAATCTAAACCTCGTCCAAATCAGCCAAATGTGAATGTCATACCTAGTCAAACTCTATCAAATAGGACACTCTACTTTGAGGAGAAATGTTCGACTATACTTGGCTCCATTGTAGCCCCTCCTTAAAGGGGGTCCTCTGTTTCTATTGTGCTAAATACTTTGCAACACAGTCTAAGATTGCATCAAAAGTAGTGGTGTAGCGGTACGTGTATTCATCCCAAACCATTCGGTCGTGACTCGGTTCAGTATGCTCCCTGACCCAAACAATTACTGTCAAAATAGTTTAACGATCCACTTACTCCGACATGTGGAACAATAATTCTAGAGCGCGAATTCCACCCAGAACGTTTTGGCAGCGCACCACTTGGCTGTAGCATGCTCATGGATGTACGCTAGCCGGCTTAGCCCCCCCCCCCCCTCTGTGACGGTCAGCTCACTCAGCCTTTGAGTGACGCCGTTCAGAACAACGATAAACATATTTGATTTCTGATGTAGTCACAGAGCACGTCGTAAGAACCAGTTCTAGGGCCAGAGGAGAAGAGATGACTGGAGAGGAGAGGAGAATATAGGGCCGGAGGAGAGAGGGCTGGAGAGAAGATAGGGCGAGAGGAGAAAATGAGATAAGAGCAGAACAAACGCCCCTTGCTGCCCACCCAAGTTTACTTGTAAATATGTCAATAAAAACAACACCCGGCAGATTTGGTCCCCCCCCCCCCAATATTGACTCCATGGATTTGGCCTTGCTAGAGACACAAGACACAAATGCAGTGTGTTCAAATGTGCTCTCCTTTGATTATTTTAATAGGATGTTAACTTTGTCCTTTTTCCTCATTTCAGATTGCAGTAGAGAGTACGAACCGCTGCCTGCAAAAGCCAAGTTTAATGCACTAGACTTCGACACTTTACTGAAGCAGGCCCAGCAGAGTCTGAAGAGGTAACAGGAGGCCCGCCGCAGAAAGCAGCTGACACTTACCTCAGAGCCGACGGCTGGCTCCTCAACCTGCAACACTTGTCTTTACATTTAGTTGTTGAATTAGTTTTTTTTTTTTATTATTATTTTGTTTCTGCAAGCTAACACCTTCTATTGAAGTGAAGATTTGTAATGAAAGTAGTAAAAGAAGTTTAAAAAAATGGAATAAGTGAAATAAGATAATTTTTTAAAGGTTTATTTAAATGTTAAATCAAATTTGAATTGTATGGAGAGAGAGAGAATCATTTTTAAAATGGGGGAAAATAAGTGGAACTCCCTAATTATTGGGAGAGGATGTAATACATATGAATGTACTACAAACATAAATAAAAAGGAGAACCTGAAATGTTTTGTCTGTTTTTGATTGTAGCTCACCTGTCTGCATTGGTTTTCTTACTCTTTAGTTACATCTTCTTTGACATATAGGGAAATTATTTGTGAGAATAGTTGTTACAGAAGACATATTGACAAGTCACAGTAAGAAAAGCACATGTGTAAATGATATAAGTAATTATTACTCAGTTCCACTTTGCTGATTTGGTTTCAGGGTATTGGCTGGCTGACTGGGGACACTATAATAGAAAAGCCATTGTTCATGTTATTAGTAACACCTGTGCTTTACTAAGACAAGTCAAAATATCTGCTGTGGAAAAAGGAGGTTCACATAAGAGAAAGTTAACACAGCATGCACTGGCTTTTCATTAATGTATACTCTGCTTAATTAGTTACGTGTAGTTGCTCCATGTAATTACGCCAAAGTATAAGTGGATATGTGCTGGTGACATCAAACAAAGCATGTGTTTTGCTGACAGTGTACACACGATGAGCAGCACCTCCCCCTGTTTGAATGTGGTGCTGGAGCTCGGCGGCGTTCCTAATATGGACTGGAATTTCGAGATATTCGAAAGCACTCGAGATGTTCAACTGTGGTGCGAGCGAGTTAATGACACCTGAATTTCTGTTAGTGGTTAAACAATTGTGCGAACAATTAACGATTGTTCTCTTTGATAACTGCGAGATTATCTCCGTGCTTGTTTAACACGGAAAGATTTTGTGCTGAGTACGTGGCCTTCAATGTTTTAAACGTTTATGAAGCAATTAAAACGTTTTACATAAAAGCAGATGACTTTGTTTATGTACATACACCCATTCTGTGTTAGCGACATTGTGTATGGTTACCAAACAATTAATTTTACCTTATGCTAGTTATGTATTTAGCGTTGCGGTGTAAAAATGTAATCTATCTTTTTGCCATTGTGACATCTTTGCGGTGTTTTGTCACACAGATCTGGTTTTGACTGGTTTAATCTAGTCCCGTGAGCATGCGCACTTGGTGTAAACAGGAAGAACGGACGAGAACTAGAGCAAATCTACCATAAAGAGAAGAAAATGATCGGACAAAAACCAACGAATGTCTTGTTCTTTATATTTTAACAAACACAAACGATGTCATATACCATCTGATAGTAATTTCGATTACATCTTGTAAGAGCAGTCGCAAAATTTTCGACAATTTTGATAGACTCGTTAATACCGTTACCGATAGCTAACGTTAGACACTCAGTGACGCGATTTATTTCCTCCGGGGTTTGCTCAGCCAATTTGCCTGCTGACCTACATTAGAAGAAAAACACTCGGAGCTCCTCTGGATTCGTCTGAATTTGGTGGCTTTACACCGAGTGAAATTTCCAACAATGGTTCAAAAAGAAAAGACACTGGAGACGCCTCAAGTGGACGGTGAACCGAGCCCCAGCCCAGTCTCCGGAGAGGCTTGTGCGGAGGCCGCCGGCCCGGTGGAGGAGTCCGGCATTGGAGTCGAACCGACGGGCCTCAGAAAATTCATCAGCGGAGTCGTGGAAGGTAATAATGTCCTGTAAAGCTGACACAATCATATTTGAAATTTACGTTTTGCACATACTCATAAGTAGGGCATCAACCTCCTGCAGCAATCGCGCTTCCTGGGGGAAATGGTCAGTGTCAATATAAAATTGGACATACTTGACGATCAATAATCAGAAATCGAATTTCAAACATGCACGTTCCTGGGCACATAGTTGAAGTTGTAATAAAGGGAGATAGTAATCGATCCTGAAAATGATTAATTAGTTGAGTAAATGTAGGGAATCGGATGAAAATTCCAATGTTAATTAACGATTAATTGTGATTTGTCAAAAACTGGCCTAGTAAATTATTTTTGAACCTGTGGGCATTTGTCATAATTATAAACAATTCATAGACGAAATGATTAGTTGGCTAGTGCCTAAAAACAGGTAACTTAACAGACAGAAAATGATCCAAATTTGCAAGTCCTGTTATACTTAGCAGCCCAGCCCACCCCTAGGGGCACATTGCCAGTTATAGCAGTCATCCAGCTCTTTGTGCACAGGAGATGTACTTGATCATCAGCACTGCAGACTGCATTGAAACTGAACTGACTATATTGTTTGCTCATGCAGGCTTTTACGGCAGACCATGGACAATGGAACAGAGGAAAGAGTTGTTCAGGAGGTACGATTCACGTGTATTATTTTAGCAAGAATGTTAATCAGATAACATTAATTATGTATATCTAAAGTTGTTTTACTGATTGTTAACCACATTGTATTTCACAGGCAGCAGAAATGGGGACTGAATACGTACCTTTATGCACCCAAAGACGACTACAAACACAGAATGTTCTGGAGAGAGTTGTACTCGGTGGAAGAAGCAGGTGACTATTCAGAGCAGATCTTGGGATCAGCTGTCTCAGGGCGAAGAAAATGAATAATGCCTGGTTAAAAGGGCAGTCGGCAAATCCAGTTTTAAGCATGGGTGAAATGTTTAAAAAAAGCTTTTGGTTAAGTTGTTATAAGAGCACAATAATGCATTTAGCAAATGATTTTTTTCCCCCTCAAATATCTCCTAGAGCAACTCATGACTCTAATTGGTGCTGCTAAAGAGCATGGGATAGAGTTCATCTATGCCATTTCCCCTGGACTGGACATCACCTTCTCCAATCAGAAAGAGGTTTCTGCACTCAAGAGGAAACTTGATCAGGTATCGTAACATTTTGTTCACAGTAGTATGAACAATGTGTAAAAGCTCCCCACACATATCTTAAAGAGTTGTTTGTCTTTCTGTAACCATTTTGCACAGTTTAATTTCCAACCTCTCTCTGTCCACCCTTTAGGTGTCTCACTTTGGTTGCAAGTCATTTGCCTTACTTTTTGACGATATTGACCACAACATGTGCCCTGCTGACAAAGAGGTGTTCAGCTCTTTTGCACACGCTCAGGTTTCCATCACTAACGAAATCTACCAGTACCTGGGAGAGCCTGAAACCTTCCTCTTCTGTCCCACAGGTAGCCCAGCTCTCCGTCCGAATCCCTCACACATTTTGTGCAATTGTTTTATCTACTTATTTATTCACTATATGTTTGTTTTTTGCCCTGAAATGCAGAGTACTGTGGAACATTCTGCTACCCAAGTGTCTCTCAGTCCCCCTACCTCCACACAGTAGGAGAGAAGCTACTGCCTGGCATTGACGTGCTATGGACAGGTGAGTCTGACACTTCTTCTGTTTTTATGGGTACAATGGTGAAGTAGCTTTAACAGCTAACTACTCAAAGGCAAGAGAAAGATTCACTGGGATGTGGTTTTCTTCCTGCAGGTCCCAAGGTGGTGTCCAAAGACATCACAGTAGAGTCTATTGAGGAAGTATCTAAAATCCTAAGAAGAGCCCCTGTGATCTGGGACAACATTCACGCCAATGACTATGACCAGAAGAGGCTTTTCTTGGGTCCGTACAAAGGCCGCTCCACCGAGCTCATCCCCAGGCTGAAGGGAGTCCTCACCAACCCTAACTGCGAGTTTGAGTCCAACTTTGTAGCAATCCATACTCTGGCCACATGGTACAAGTCTAATATGAACGGGGTGCGCAAGGATGTGGTCATGAGTAAGTATGATCAAAATGTAAACTAATTTGTAAACTGTTTTTAAAAAAATGTGTCTCTTCATCTAGTTTACTCTTCTCCTTTCACCCCTTACCAGCGGACGGTGAGGACAGCACAGTGTCCATCCAGATCAGAGGGGGGGGGGGGGGGGGGGGGAGGGGGGGGGGAGGGGGGGGGGGGGGGGGAGGGGCAGTGACGAAGAGCTGGAGACAGACATGCTCTACAGCCCACAGCTTGCCCTAAAGCTGGCTCTCACAGAATGGCTAGGGGAGTTTGGTGTGCCTCATCAGTACAACAGTAAGAGCAGTCCAATTATTATGCCATACCGGTCTTCGTGTGCTCTTTTACAGCGCTGTGCTAATGGTAATTCTCAGCTGTATAACCTGGAATAGGCTCATAGTGTTGGCATGGGCAGCCTAGAATGACGTTTTTATGCCATACTAAAGACTACTCTATCATTTAGGCCGACAGGTGCCTCAGAGCGGTGCCAAAAGCACAGTCATCGATGTGTCATCCATGGCTGCTCCATCTCTCTGCTCCTCCACCACAGTCACAACTGTGTTCCAGCAGCCCATCATGTCTCCAGCCATGCCACCTCTCTGTTTGGATTCGCTGTCACACCCCATGGCAAAAAGACCTCAGGAGGAAGAGGAGGTGAGGTTTGCTGCTACTTCACAGACAGAACTGGAGCAGCTGAAAGAAATTAATAATGTGAAGTTACCTGTAGTTCATATGATAAATGACTGAACAACTGAGTAATGATAACACCTCGACACATCTTTTTGGTCGAGTTCTTCTCCTCGAGAAGTTAATTTCAGAGCAGAGTATCTGTATAAGGTTGTAGATTGTCTATTTTTATATTGTACCTGTCGGTGCAGGTGGAGGTGGAGAAGAAGGATTCGGATGAGGAGCCCATGGAGATGGTTGTCGAGAAGCTGGATGAGCCAGAGCCAGACGCAGAAGCTGACCCAGAGGAGAAGCACGTCAGTCCTATCTTGGCGGACAAGATGGCTGAGGACCTGAAACCCATGGATACAGACAAGGAGAGTCTGGTTGAGTCAAAGTCCCCCGAAGAGTCTATCCAGGAGGACTCTGGGAGTGACATCGCCCCTATGCAGACTGACGATCAGCTCAAACAGGTGCCACAAACATTTGTATGTTCCCCCTTTTCTCTTATACGCACAATTGAAAGCAAAAATAAATGAGAAATTCCTACAAATTCACATTATTCCTGGTTTGTTTCCTCAGGACGTGTTTGTGCCCAGGCCGGACGAGAAGCCCCTGTTCACCGCGGAGCCCCTCTCACTCGAGGACCTGAGCCTGCTAGCAGAGCTCTTCTACCTGCCTTATGAACATGGACCCAAGGCCATGCAGATGTTGAAGGAGTTCAACTGGCTCAGAGCCAACAGCAGCGTCGTCAGTGTCAACTGCAAGAGAAAGGAAACTGAAAAGGTGGGTTACTCATTGAAATAAACAGATTAAAGGTCGAGAGAGAAATGTCTATCTGAGGGAACTAGTACATTATTTACTGAACATGCATGTGAGTGTTGGGTGCTGCAAAACAAAATGGTGGATGTGTACTACCTTTACTGCCCATTGGGTGGTGTTGTTATAACAGGAGATGAAGTGTACTCGCACCATAAGGCATTGTGCTCTATTTGTATAAATTACAGCTTCCCTTATTTAATCACTGCAAATTGGCTTAGTGCAATCTGTTTTTAATGATATTTGTTCTTATTTCCAATCACCATTTCCCTGCAGGTCACAGAATGGCAGACTAGGGCGGAGAAGTTCGAGGAGATGTGCTGCTCAGTCATCCAAATGTTCACACGTCTGTCCAATTCAGCCAACCGTACCATCCTGTACGACCTCTACCCTTACATCTGGGACATCAAGAGCATCATTTCTATGGTCAAGTCATTTGTCCAGTGGCTAGGTATGTATGAGGGGAACCTCAAGGCTCTTACTCTTAGAGTGCAGTAGCGTAGCAACAGTCTGATCAAGTCTGGTCCTTCTGACCTTTGATATAGTCAGACATACTTTTACACACAAATTATTCATTCAAAGCAGTTTAATGATTGATCATTTAGCTGCATAGATTTTATCTTGTAGTCTAGTGCTATGATATTTTCAGAGTCTGCTTACCAGATGTTAATATTATCTGATTAAGAAAGAAATATGGCTTCTTAAGATTTTGGCCAACACCTGTAAACAGGATGAAAAAACCTTCAGTTTTAATTGATGGCAGTTTATTATAGATCAGCTTAGCACAGATCAGGTTAGAGGCATCGCCTCTTACTAGTTTTAAATGCTCTTATTTCACACATGTTGATTGTTTTTGTTTTGTTTTTTTTCTTTTTTTCTTTTTTTTTCGTCTGACTGAATGCCGCTTGCACCGCTAGCATCCTCCTTATTTATTCCATAACAAGCTGCTCCATCTTGGTGATATCGAAACCGGGTCTCTGTGGCAAAGATCCCAGCAGGGTTACTGCTGCTTGCTGTGTATCCAGTAACATCACTGCTGCATTCCCACACAGACACACTTGCTTCCATCTCTCTGTCTGTGGGGATGGGCGCCAGGGGGAAGTCCCCATCCCCCCTCCCCTCCCCTCCTCCTCCATGCCGTAGCGCGCACGCGAGCTTGGAGAGCAAGTTGACTGACTGACTGTGGAAGGCCATTCTGGTGCATAAACTGGGACGAGAAGTATCTGATTCGGTCATTTTATTACATGACGTTTGTTGTCATAGCCTCACTGACTATGAAATGACGCTGTTGTTAGATTTTAACCTTCTGAATGATTTGCTCAATCTGTATCAGGGTGGGATCCATCGCCTTGTATAAGAGAGGATGTTCTCTCTCTCTCTCTCTGTGTCTGTCTCTTTCTCTTCTACCTCTCCTTTCACCTCACACTGTATTTCATTATTTCTGATGGTGCACCGTGATGCAGCTTGAGTGACATTCAGTCTTGTGATAACATCTCCATTTGTTGGAGTGTCTCTTGAAATAGTCTGAAGCACCAGCATGGCCTGTAGGTTACTCCCTGTAACCCAGTTTCATTCGCAGGTTTCTGTCCAGTCCGGCTATATGGTAAAGCTGAGGACTCTAGCCTACACAGCAGGCAGCATACCCACACTGGCAAAACCACATCAAAACTGACACTAGTGGCCTAATGCATTAGAAAATGACTATAACCACTATAGTAATATAAAGAAAATAGTTTTTTTTGATTATTATGCCCATAATCATCTTCAGATATCGCAGTGTCATTAAGAGCCTAACTGTTGACTTCTGCTGATTTTTACATCAGTCCCCATCTTCTCCCCTCATTAGAAGCAGTGCAGCCGGCACTTAGTCATAACCTCCCTGGTTATTGTACTGAGAACACTTACTAATATTTATTTTCTACTGTTTTCTCCCTTCACTATGTACAGATGGAAGAATCCACAGTACAAGTTTCTACTGCTATTGGATCGACAGTGGCCGATGTATGCACAGTGCAGGCGTTGTCTCTTCCTTTTAGTTCATGTTTGAAATGGATTCATGTGGAAAAAGTTACCTTCAATTAGGCTGATAAATGTAAAAAAAAAAAAATGTATTTGGAGGAAAGGAAGCAGCCCTCCAGATGAAGTCACATTTTGCGCAGCGATGTTTAGTTATCAATCTTAAGTGTTAACTCCCAAATCTCTTCTCTTTGGCAGCTTCTCTCTAACTTGTTTTTTTGTTTCTATCAGTAGGCTTATAGAAATGGCACAGACCAGCCTGATGCACCTACTCAAGGGAATAAACACTTTGCTTTGAAATTTAACCGCCACACATGATCTTCACTCTACTCAGAGACTGTAGTTATGATCAGTGTGCTTGCATAAGTGTTGGTCGGACCATGCGAGAACAACAATTGCATGTTTTCTGTGATTGTATTAAGACAACGCAGCCTTAATAGATCATTCGGGTGGAAGCAGCCCACTCGGAGATCTTTTTTTTTTTTTTTTTGTCCATTTATGAAAGTGAAGCAAGTTCAGAGTTCCTTCTTGTGGGTGCATCTGCTTGCTGTGTTGTGTCAGCTCGTCAGAGGAATTGTGTTAGGTGTCAGGGTGAGATTGATATGTAAAGCAGTTTTAGGTGTCCTGCAGGCGCGCTGCATTTGTCTGGTCACATGACAGGGCTTCTTATCAACCAGGAGTAGACTTTGTTAGCAGCAATGCTGCTGTATACAGACTTATTTACATGCTTTTGCTTTTGTATAATTCATCTCTTGTCTGATTTTGGCTTTGAATAGTAAGCAGAGAAGCCCTTTTTCACTGGGAGTGTTTATGCTACCTCTCGTTTTGTCCTCCTGGTTGGATGAGCCATGTTCCCCAGTCATGTGACAAGGCAGATATGATGAGAATGTGACTTCACACGAGGTGCTGAGATCAGTGGGGTGACAGCAGCTGAAGCTTACATCTGGTGGGCATAGACAGTACGGGTTTCTGTTGTGATGGTCAATGTAAAATTTATGAAGTCCGTCAGCTCTTAAAAATGAAAATGACCCTTCCTGAAGCACCGAGGGGGCTGAACTGCACTGAATTCTGTCCTCTTCAGATTTCAGAGAGCGTGCATTCCACTGCAAGAAAGAACTAAGTTCTTAAAACCTGCATACAATTTCAACGTGGAGCATTTTGACATTGTTGTGGAGCAGTCGAGGTGCAGAGCTCATTTTTGAATAATTTAGATCTTGGACCTGATTCCTCTTGTAACCACGTGAGCTTTAGTTGCTTGAGCCCCATTTCATCATAAAATACTTCCTCTGAATATAATGAACTATTCCAAATTAGGTCCTTTTTTTATGTTTTAATGATTAAAACAAAAATACTTATTTGGATTATGCTATTAGATACATATGACCCCCTTCCTCCCCATCTCCCCACTCCCTTCATCTGTGTCAGAGAGCCCCATCCTGTGGTAACACTGTCCGCTTGGCTCTGCTCCTAACAGGGTGTCGTAGTCAGTCCTCAGCACAATTCCTTAGAGGAGACCAAGAGCCCTGGGCCTTTAGGGGAGGTCTAGCAGGAGAGTTCCAGGTATCTAATGCACTGAATTTACAGCAATCAAATGGAAAAAAAAGAGTGTTATGAGCAAAGAAGACGATGGTAAATGTGCGCAGGTATGAAGGGGTTTGGTCTGTCAAAGGTGAGCTGATTGTAATGTTTCGGGCTTCATAAGATATGGTTCCATCCCCTTCACGTGTTCTCTAACAAGTTCATGTCCTGAGTGTTATTTTGCTATTACTTTGGGATATGTCAGTCTGTGTGAGGGGAATGGGTAACCTGAAAGCTATTTTGGCAAAAGAGGTTACAGCCGCTGTTTGGCATGGCATTTTCTGATTGATTAATTTGAATTTCTTTCAGCAACTGCCCAAGGAGATGCTGCTTTTCCCTAGCGCACGCTGGCGCAAGCGAGCATGGCTAGGTTTTATTTTCATGACATCTCATTTCTTTGCAGGAAAGCACAGCGCACAAATTACCACGCCAACCCTTTGCAAGCGCAAGCGCACGCACTGCATCGCAGTGTCAGCGAGAACGCAAGCATGTCTGCAATGGGAAAACTCCATGATAAAACATACCTGTCCAGCCTAAAGCAACATCTCCGACCTAGGAGAATAGCAAGATTTACAATGGCAACTGATACACTATTGACTGACTCAGTTAGCTCATATTTAATTTGCCTCTTTGGTTTTTTTCCTGGAGTTCTCTCTCTCTCTTTGCGCAAGCATCATTATTTTTCTCAACAGGAGGGTTGCGCAGCGAAATATTGCGATGCCTTACAAAAGGGAAAGGAGCATCTCCTTCAGCCAGTAAAACCTTAGTCAGACCAAAGTACCACCCTTGTTTTATTGTATTTGAAAAGCAAATATGAATGTGCCTGTGCTATGCTCCTTTTAGCAAAAAAAAAAAAAGAGAAAGATGTGTTTGCTCTTGTTGTCCACTGTCAGATCAACAAGGAAGGGGAGTCGGTTTATATATCTTTATGATCCTTTTTTACAATATGTTTCTAAGCAATTTGCTTAATCCTCCATTTCCTTTTTGGTTTAATAGTGGCTCAATTGTAGCAAATTCACAGTGAGGCAGTCAGCCAAAGCAGCACACCACCTCGTCTCAGAGAAACTGAACCTGTTTCTTTTGATATCCACAGAGATTGTTGCCAATAGATGGGGCAAACGATCTTTTCTACCAACCTCCACCTTCAATGCCAACCTCCAAAATCTATTCCATAAGGCCGTACTTTGCCAAAGATGAGGTGAGATGTTTTGTGTGTTTAGTCATGCCCTTGTGCACCTTTTTTTTTTTTTTTAACCGACACTTGAGTATGTCACCCTTAAAGTACCAACAGTTGCTGAGCAGTAATGTTGTAAACAGAATGTTAAATGTATGGGTGCAGAAACGATGTTGGCCAGTTGCTAGTATTCCCAGCAGAACTGGCCTAGTTTAAGGTGTGAATGTGCTTAATATGACACGTTCAACTGCGCTGTACGTCAGAGAATATATGTACTGGAGAGAAAGGCAGCTTTAGACTGAATATTTTCAAACACATCCAGTGTTAAAGGGTGTAATGGGTCAGGTTTTCCGCTACAATAACAGCTGTTCTCTTTCTTTTTGCAGCCTGCAATTTATAAAATCTGTAAAGAAATGTACTGTGAAGGAATGGAGGATGTACCTTTCTCTGAGCAGGAATCTGACCTCATTGGAGACAGGTAAGACATGGCGATGCATTTGTTTGACAAGGTCGTCCCTGTAGTGCAAGCATGCGTGACTTATAAAAAAAAAAAAAAAAAATCCTTTGTGTGCTCACAGGTTAGTAGGAGGTCTCCTGTCTTTGAGTCCAGATTATGGGTTTGTGCTAGAGGATGAAGAAGGGATCTGCGGTTACGCTCTTGGCACCGTGGATGTCAAGCCCTTCGTCAAGAAATGCAAGTTGAACTGGATTCCCTTCATGCAAGAGAAATACAACAAGCCTGACTGCGAGAAAGACCTCACAGAGGCTGAGGTAAGATCTTAATCCGTCAATTTCATTATCATAATCTCTCAATCAGGTGGCGTTTAATGGTGTCGCCCTTTCCAACGAATGCTTTCACTTAACCGTCTCTGTCTGTCGTCCCTGTAGAAGATGATGTTGAGTTTCCATGAAGAAGAGGAGGGTCTTCCGGAGTCCTTTCTGTCCAATTTTCCCTCTCTCATCAAGGTTGACATTCACGCCAAAGTCACTGACCCCAGCGTGGCCAAAAGCATGATGGGATGTCTGTTATCTTCCCTTAAAGCCAACGGTAGGTGGCAGCCGTCACTGTTGTTACAAAAAGAAAATGTTGGATTAACGTTATTAGTCATGTTGGTGAGAGGAATGTTAGAGTATTTCATTAAATCTAAAATTTAGCAAGTTAAGTATGAATCAAGGGTTGCAAATATAGTCAGTTATCCAAACCAAACTAAATAAGATGAACAGTAATCTGAGGCATAAACATAGAAAGAAAAAAGAGGCTTTCAGTTTTAAGGAACAGAAACCATCAAAGCACCAACTGAGGTTATCTTCTCTTCCTGTGACACAGATCTTGAACCAGTTTATCCCTGCTCAGGGACACAGTAGAAGATTATCTTCAGTTTAACACCATATTTTGCTGTCAGGAAGATCATTTTGGATTATTTCGATGATCTATTTATGATTATCTGTTTTTTGTCGTTAACTTCCAGGGTCCCACGGTGCGTTCTGTAAGGTTCGTCAGACTGATAAGAGAATGTTGGACTTCTATAGTAAGCTGGGGTGCTTTGAGGTGGCCAAAATGGAGGGCTTCCCCAAAGACGTCATCATCATGGGACGAAGCCTATGAAGAAACGTCCTGCTACAATAACAGACAGAGAAAGAGCGAGAGAGGGCAAGCAACAGTCAACACGGCGTAAAAACGTTTGCTACCTTCATGAGACAAACTTCCATGATGATTTTATACTGCATTACCATCTGGGCTAGCCCGGGGAGACCTGTTTTTAAGATTTGTGTACAGAAGCACAGCACACACAGATTCCCCGCGCAGCCCGTAGATGTTACGGCTCTGTTGGATTCAGCAGATCCGACGCTAAAAAGGCCAAGAGTGATCTGTAGTCAGTTGATCAGAGCCAACAAGAGTGGCACTCCAGCATTCACTTCTGGGGTCCCACTACTCATATACCTCCAGGAGGCAGGAAGTGACAACTCCATAAGCCTTTTTTTTTTTTTTTTTTTTTTCTGATTTAATCCAGCAGCCATTACATGGATATTGCCCACATGCCCTAATGCAAAGTGTCTGTATCTGAAATGGAGGCAGAGCTGTGAAACGAGGGCAGCCTGTATCTGAAGTAGTGTCTCGCTACCCTCGCGTCCTGTTTTCCCAGCTTTGACATAGAGAAATAACACGACTGTCCACATAAACCGGACATCATTATACAGGATGTGAAGTGCTGTGTGAGAATTTGCCTTTCATCATCACATCATGGGGTTTTTTTTTTTCTAGTAGCTCCACAATAGACTCTGAGAAAGAGGCCTTTTATTAAAGGACGAAGAAAAAGTGATGTTAAATGCTGAGTCTTTACACATGAAAGGCGGAAAATTGTAGCTTAGAGGATCGTCACAGTCCAGCAAAGGAAAAAGTATTTGTTGAGACTATTAAAGACTCAACCAGGAGGTCCTCTGAATTTCCGTTCAACTGGTAGACATTTGGAAGGCAACAGAAAAGCTTCCACAAGTTTACAAATATGGTTCTCAGTCTGTTTCTGTTCAGCGCTTTGCTTTCGGCCATTTTTTTTTTTCTTTTTTTTTTTTACTAACACCACAATTTTTTTTTTTGCTTATTACCCCTTTGAGCTATTGCCTTTTGGGTCATTGCCTTTGGATTTTAGGTTTATATTGCAGACCCCAGTGTCTTCTGCGTCGAGGCTTTCCAACACGTGTGATTTTGGACATTGGCCTTGTTGCTCAAATTCCAGAGAAGTAGCCTGCTTTTTTCCCCTGACTTTGGCAGTCACATGTCAAATCCAGCACGGCAATCCTTCAGTAAGCTGTCAGAGAAAACACAGGCCATCTTTTTAAGTTATGTCAGATGATACATAAATGTTATGGAAATGTGTTTTTTTTTTTTTGTTTTTCCAATTGTTGAAGTAGTTAAAATGACGAATTTACTGGTACGTATAGTTACTCTTTCAAAGAATCAAAACTAAAATCAGTGGGACCAAAAACTTGATAGTGTGATCAGCTGTTTTGTGTAAAAAAAAAAAAAAAAAAAAATTAACATTTTGGCAACAATTCACATTGGAATTTAATTAGTTCAAATGATTATAAATCCTTAGTCTTGAAAGCATTAAAGCCACCACTGTGATGAAGCTGCTCAGTTCTTTCTTAACCACTTTTCCAGTACCTGACTTCTAAATCTGGGCTGCAGTTTCAGATATGCTGTGCTATAAAGTCATTGGTAATAGCGAATAATCAGTCCACATCGTTCATTTTGCATCCTTCCCTGCAATTTTCTACATTGCATACTCTCAAATGAATGTCTTTTTTTCAGCTGAGCCTTTGGCGAACGCTCTTACGGTCGCTGAGGTTGTTAAATCCTGTCACTAAATGTCACCAAAGTGGCACTGACCACCCGCCCCCCCCCCCCTCCCCAAGCACTGTCGCGCTGCAGTTATGGGGGTTTGGAGCAGAAATTCGTAGGCCTTTTCCTATCTGTCCTTTTGAATGTTTTATATTCTGACGCATTTCCCATTTGTTTATTGTAAATCTATATAGTTAAAAAAAAAAAAAGCACTTTGACTATAGTTAGGAGTGTTCTGTTGGTTACACGAGGATCATCAGTTGCTCTTCAGTAGCTGCCTGCCAATGTGATGTTTTGATACTGTGTACATTCATGATGTGCATGAGGTGTATTGGATTTGCTGTGGCGGTCATTAGAATAACCTCATCCTATGCTGCATAGAGGAAGAAGCATGCCACTCCCCTCTATGAGCATAATACTGTAGTTCATAGACAGTCTGTAAACACTGTCAATCATAAACTGTTATTTTGTATATCTTTACTGAACTTGTGGCTAGCATTCTGTTTTGCTTAAAGGAAAGGAGAACGGCGGACAGCACTATGTCCTTCGCAGCCGTCGTACCTGGCCGCGTCTCAGTGAGTTTTTGTGAAACTCACCAACAGATCTGCTGGTCGTCGTCTGAGATGACGGCAAAGTTTTCACACTTGTATTAATTGAATGGTTCAGTTTGCAGTTTGTTGATGCTCGTGCTTTCTCCTCTGCCAACTGGGTTTGATAGAAATGGACTGTGACTGAGAGAAAGGGCTCCAATTGTACATTTTGATGATCTGAGTTTAGGGTTGAGGAGGGAGGGAGGGGGGCGGGCGGGCGGGGTCATAAAAGTGACAGTTTACCTATGTAAAATTTGTATGTAAGATACATAAGATTAAAGACTAATAAACTACAATAAGTGACTTTGCTCTGTGTTGCTTGTGTTCGTGTTTCCACAGGTCTTTCTTTGACTATGTCTGGATTGAAGGGGTGAAAAGATCTGACTTGTTCACAGGTTTTATTTATATCACCCCGACCCTAAAAGAAGCTTCTCTCTATTTTTGAAAAGCAAAACTGTGCCTGTAAACATAAGTGCAATGTGTATGTATCCTGTCACCTCCAACTTTCCATTGACATTTTATACAGGACACAACAGATGGTGGTATCATTATTAATTACCCATTGAACTAGAAACCAACCAGTACTCCTATGTCTGTGAGGCACTTTGTCTGAGGCAGTTTGATTCGACAGAACTCTTTCAGATTATGTACCTTGTGAGCGCTACATATAAACTAAAATAACTGGTCTTTATTCTAGATTTGGACACAGTTCACCTCTACAAGACAGAGCCACAAGCTTAGATAATAATGCAGGAGTTGAATTTGTATTTTAGTGGTGCAATTATGGGCAACCTATTGATGCTCAGTGAATCGGGGCTGTTTTGGGGCCCCTGTGAGTCTCGGGCCCTGGACCAGCAGCTGGTAATCCACCATTGCGTCACATCAATTCAAATCTAACCAGGTCTGCAAACTGGATTTGGCTTCTTAGCATATAATGATTCTTGGTTTAAATCCCCCTTTTTTTTCTTTTTTTTTGCAAAAGTGGTCTTCACCTATTACTGTCTCGTGATTAGTGTTGTACATTTTCCTTGGCAGTTGAATTACATTTAAACAATTTCAGCCAGTTATGTTTACAATCAATATTGCATTAAAAAACAACATAATTTAAAATAAGCATTTAACCAGAAATTATTTAGATTTTTATTTTGTACTTTTTTGCACTGATTTTTTTTGTCTATTATTTGTCGAATAGCCTATTTTTTAAAATTATTTTAATTTTTTTAATTATTTAATTATTTTTTTAAATAATTATTTGAACAAATAAATTACTTTAACGTGACTTTAACACTACATTAGCCTTCCCTTGGGAATCAGACAAGCTACCTCAGTGCCCTCTTTTAAAACTCTTAAAAACTCATTTTTATAAAATGGCTTCTAATTATAGTTTTATGTTTTTATTTATTTATTTATTCTTAAGAGTTTTATTCATTGTCTTTTATCTATATTACTAGTTCTTGATTGCATTGAACTTATTCTAATTTGTAATTTCTCTAAATATTTTCTGTTTTTATGTTTGTGAAGCACTTTGTAAACTTGTGCTATATACATAAAGGTTATTATTACTATTATTATTATTTAATAATATTAACATATATTACAATACTATATGTTATTGCTATATATTACGTTTATTATACTATTATTAGTGTATTATAATATGCTCTATTAGCTGTACTTATGGATGTTTTGCTTCATGGAGAGAAAAAAAAGTGTTATAAGGCGCACAGTGATGACGCGTCATCAGCGTCATCGTTTGCGACGCGCTTGTTTTTCGAAGAGGGATCGATTTGCCGAAAGTGTTTAACAGCAAACTCAAATCCAGCGCTTCGTCAAAATGTCTCTCCACGACGACGAGTCCTCGGAAATCGGACTAGCGGGTCAATCCAAGCTGGAGAGCTTCCTGTTCAGTAAGAAACACAGTTTATCGGCTCTGCTGGCGCACACGTGGGTTTCTCTGTGATGTCCCGGCAGTGAAACATGTGCTTCAGTGTTTTTAACATGGTCTGTGCTATCAGGCGGTGAACTAACGTGATGAAACCATAAATGTTTGTGTGTTTTCCAGGCTGCGAGCTGTCCTCTAAAGTTCCTTTCTACACTTTCCAAGGAGATGAAGAGGAGGACCTGGAGCACTTCCTTGAACTCAGAACGGTATGTACGATGGCTGCAGAGATATTGTGTCCTCAAATTACACGAGGTGCAAAAGTCTTCACCACCACTTATTCAAGTCTGTCTTAAAACAACAGTCAGGTGCCCAAATGTTCACACTGGCCATTAGAAGATCCCTTCATAATTTCACTTACAATGTAGGCGATGGGGGACAAAATCCACAAGCCTCCTTCTGTGCAAAAATGTATTTAAAAGTTTATCTGAAGCTATTATGGAATTCAATCTATGTACATTTGAAGGGGGTCTTTTAATAGTCAGTATGAACTGGATGAATGAAAACCGCTTTCAGTGTTCATATGAGCACCTGACTTGTTTTAAGACAGACTTTGAAAAACTGTGAAGCTATCCTTTAAATGCAAGGCATGTGTAGAAGTGTGCGTATCTAAGTATCCAAGGCCTTTGTGTCCACATTCTTATATAATGACAACACAAATCAACCAGTCAAATCATAGTGTGGGAAAATGTTAACTGAATGAACTTCCATTCCTGCAGGTGTGTTTGGGAGAAGGTGCCAAAGAGGAGAGTAACGTGGTGGAGGTAACAGCCATGAATCACCAAGGAAAGACTATTTCAGTGCCCATTGCCAACCTTCACATCAGCTGCCTGCCTATGGTAAATATGACAGTCATTTATTTCTATCAGCACGTTAATGAACCACACAGAGGCTGAAGTTTGATATCTGTGTAACTACTTTTCCTCAGGTGAGTTTGGGAGAGTTTGAGCTGAAAGCTCCAGTGACCATCCGGCTCAAGGCTGGCACAGGACCAGTTACTGTCAGCGGGTTACACCTCATAGGTAACACAGCTTTTTATTCAAACGTCACCCAACAACACAACAACACCCTTTTAAAACCTGGTGAAATTCTGTCATATAAGCAACAATTTCAGCAGTCCAGAGCTAAATCAACTAAACATATTAATCAAAATCAAAGTTAATGTCATTACTCACCAATGTGGCTACATTTAGTGGTGTGTTTCTACTTTAAACACTGAGTAGATTACATTATCATCAGCTGGCGTCAAAATAGCTGGAAGCTAGGGCTTCTCCGGGACAAGTGGAAGAGAAATTCTCTTCCAATTCTCAATTACTCACGTAATTACCATTTAGCCACCTCTCAAATTCAGAAACAGCGTTTACGCAAACTTTCATCGCTTTACAGCCGTTAGCTCAGACTGTTGTAGCTTCTAGGAGCGCTCGTTTCTGTTTGAACATTTTATCCCCGTATGAGACACAGACATGGACCAACAAACCACCACCGGCTCCTGTTACCGGGTGTTTAAAAGAAATGAGCCCTTCGTGCTGAAGCTAGCAGGCATTATTATATAAC
Organism: Scomberomorus guttatus; assembly: GCA_038419695.1. NCBI lineage: Eukaryota > Metazoa > Chordata > Actinopteri > Scombriformes > Scombridae > Scomberomorus > Scomberomorus guttatus. The sequence goes on from CM076458.1 coordinate 15,740,061, forward strand.
ATTAACTGACATGTGTGGCATCAAATAATAATATGTTTGTCAAAAGACAACAAAGTAGCTAGAAAAGCTCCTCGGTGAAGCTGAAGTTTTTAAACTTGATGTTAGTGTTGTTTTAACCGTCCAGTTTATCTGCTGCTGCTTTACATTACAGCTGTTTGACTTTTGAAAGGAAAGCTTTTTACGTTTTCAGAGTGACTGAATGAATTAGGAGAGAGGAGACAGAAGTGAGGAAGAATTGGAGGATGTAACGTTAATGGTGTTGAAAGGGGAAAAACAAGGAGAAAGTAAAGAACTGATTCAAGAAGGAAGAAGGTGCCGCTGATTCAGGACTTAAAGAGTTTAAGGAGGGAAGAGAAACACAGAAGCAGCCCAGGCGTCAGGTGATGCAGAGACATGAACACATTCAAAGCAGGAGCCAGAAAAAAACTGGTATGGTCTGACTCAGCTGTATCTAGATGAATTACTGTTATGTAAATATTTTTAAAAGGACAATCTGTTATCCAAAAGTAAACAAAAGGACGTCCTAACAAACAAAAGTTAAAGCACAACATTAAAACTTGCTGTAAAAGGACTTGCAGATCTTTTAATACATAAGAACTCTATTAACATGTTTTCTTAAGCTGTTAAAAGGTTGTTGACCTCAGTAACTGTTGTAAACAGCACTAAGATTGACAGATAGTTTCAGTTATTAGGAAACATGAAACGCTGATTCATGTGACTGATTCATCTATCAGTCAAACTGTTGTCTTGATTTGGCTTTAAGGTTGAGCAAATGAATTTCCCATAAGTCACTTTTGTTATTTGGTTATATTGTAAACATTGATCTACAGTATATTAAGGACCATATAGACGGTGTGAGAATCAAGATTTGTTTTTAAGATGGAGACTGATTGGTCCATCTATCATCCATAAGGCCTACGTTTATTTGTGTTTAAATAAATATTGTTAATATTTAAAATTTAGGTAAATAAATATATTTATTTTATATTTATTTACTTAATTTTTGTGCACTTGTTTCAGTAGAGAAATACACCCATACAGACAGCTGCCTTACTACGTGTGTCTATGATGACACTGTTGACACCACGTATCCATGACAAAACAAACAAACACTGTCAATCATCATTATTAAATGTCAGAAGGATGATTAATGATTAATCTAAAGAGCTCATATTAGAACAGGCTTTACAAAGTGCTTTGCAGTTCAGGATCAAATGACAGTTAAGTAATGTCTTCAATAAAATTCATGAATTGAATCGCTTATATCTTGACATTGTTTGGATGCTTCCAACTGTTTGTCTGAATTCTGCGTTAGCACACGAAAGTAAATTATAGTCATTTTTAGCCGGACAAGTTCCTCAAAAAGTTAAATGTCGAGCCCTGTTTAGTTTATCATAGAGGACTAAAGAAACCAGAAGCTGGAATCAGAGAATTTGGAAATTTTCTTCTTAAAAAATGTCTCAAAATAATTATCGGAATAGTTGGCAACTAATGGATTAATCATTGCAGCTCTACTGGAATCACTCTGGTAGAATAGGTGCACTATGATCTGAGAAAATAGGTATTCTCAATGTTCTTAAATATTTGGTTTGGTCATTCAGTTTCTCTTTACGATGAGCCAACCGCATGAAAAATGAGAAATATTCCTTCAATCAATAAAATTTCTGTCTGTATTTCAATTCAGAAGTTTTAACAGTAGACTTCTGGCATTGAACTTCTCTGAAAATGGTATTTATTAGCTAAAGAAATCAGTTTTTCAAAGCTCTAACTACTGGCTATAATGCATGTGTGCAGCTGCATATTGCAAACTGTGCACGAGGTGACCGCTGTCATAAGGATAGATTAAATAAAGTGACCTTGCTGGCTTTATAGCTAAATATTCCAACAGGATTCAATCTAAGACAGCAATTTAACATTTGGCCTCTGTCTCCGTGCAGCCTCGCAGGTCGAAGACTCCGACGAGTCTGACGAGGACGACGACGAGGAGGAGGAAGAGATCACTCCAATTAAACCAGCAAAGAAGAAGCAGAAGAATTAGGCTGAGAGGATGGGTTTTTTTTTTTTTTTTTTTGAGGGGGAGTGTTTTAAGAAATAACAGTCGTTTTGTACCAGACGGGACACATTTTACAAAGTTAAAACTTATTCCACACAGCCACATGAATGCTTAGTGTGGTGGCAGCTGAACACGCTGTTGGAGGAAGGAACATCATGACAGGAGCTCTGATTGTTCTCGCCTCTTTACTCCTCAGTTTCTCGCTGCGAGCTCTCGGCCTCTGCAGCGAATTTAACTGTGGACACAACATTTACTTATAGAAGAACTGTTTTTGGTATCTTGTGTTTTATACTGTACATGTTACAGCCACCACAGACATGGATTTATCGCACCGGTGGTGGGAAAAGTCGTCTTACACTACCACCATTGGATTCTGGTATTGTTTGAAGATACTGGTCTTATAATAACATAGTGTGTGCGTGTGTGTGTGTGTGTGTACTGAAAAGGTGTTTCCACATCAGAGTGATTTCCAATTAAATTGTGCAATCAAATTAATTAAATGTTCTTGGTTCACAAGAGGATCTCCATTTCCAGCTGTTTGTAGTTCCAAAATACTGTTTTTCTATGTAATATGTCAATCATAAATGTGAAAGTTTTGTACTTGTAATGAATGCACCAAGAAAACATCTTGTGTGTGTGTGTGTGTGTGTATTCATTTAATTCTCTTCATTAATTAACAGTATGTTTCAGCCCATTACCAAAAAGGTTCATTTGAATGAATCAATGACCACAGCACCTTTCTTTAGAGAAAGATGCATTTAATCAAACTCTACTGGATTAAAAAACAGCCAAACAGAGTAGTGATAGAAAACCAAGAAAAAGCATGAGTCCTCATGCATGACATAAAAAAAAACGGGGACCCACTCACTTAAAAACTGCTCCATAGCGCTACTAGAGGTCTAAAACCCCACAGGAAACCTTTAACTGTAGCTGACGGTAAAGCAGCAACAAGTCATTGTAAACAGCGTGATATCAGTTAAATCTTTATAAAGGCTGATGTGGTTTTTGTCTGAATCGTCTACATGCACATTATGATCCCATCTGTGCAAACATCCTTACATGTAAACAGGATATTTGTAAGGCAGCTGCAAACACTGCCATACTGGTTAATCTGCAGATTGTAATAGAGTGGTTGGATGCAAGGGGGGGAAAACAGCCACCGTAGTCTGTCATTAACATTATTCACTGTGTTATTTTTCACTTTTCACTTTGTCACCATGCTGAGACACAATGGAGCTCCTCAGCTGGTGGGTCCAGCAGCGTGGAGACAGCTGTAGAGCTAGAAAAGCACAACGGAGATCACATCTGATGAAGTTTCTCAGTTTTTACCGAAACAGATTTTTGACAACAAACTGCAAGGAGATAACAATACTCCCGCCATCATCACTTGCAGAGGAGCATGGAAGAATGTGATCCTATGAAACAGATGTGAAAAACAACTTACTAACTCGTACACAACTCTTTGCAAACACGGTTCACCTGCATGAATTTGTCTCCAGTCATTGCATAATGATGCTCACAGTGGGACAGAAGAGGGGAAAGCTAAAAAAAGCAACAGCACTGAGTGCCAGATGTCCATAAAAGGGGTGACACAACTACGACTTTTGTCCTAACTTACTCATGCCAGGTGCTGCCATGGCAACAGCAGAAATGACCACCTGTGTGATGCCCTTGATGGCAGCTCCCTGTTAATGACAGCAGTGAGAGGGGAGGGGGGTTGAAGGGGAGCCACAGATACAAGGAGGTGGAGGGATGCTTTAATCAGAGGAAGCTTAAATAAATAATATTGCATTATTTAGCGTATTATACCCAAGCTCTTAGCCTTGAGTGTCCCAGCTGGTTGTCTTTTTCATCTGTGACAATGCCGTCTCTCCGTCTCTGGGAGGGGAGGGTGATGATAGGAGGGTAGGAATGACATCACATTACCTGAGGGTTTTTTTTTTTTTTTTTTTTAACAGATCATGTATCAGTATCTTAGTCGTTGTTCGGAAAGTGGTTGATTTGTTGGAGTTACACACCACCAGAGTGAGAAAACACCCTGAAGGGTCATGTGACAGACAGCAAATCAATGCGTAACAATATTCTAACTGGTTAATGTCACCTTGACTGGGAGCAGGTGCGGCTGCTTCTTATTTTCTGACTCATAAAACCACATTAAAACTAGTGTATGCTGGGCGGGAGTTTTGTGAACCTTCACGCCACTTTTATTGGGTAGAAGAGCTTTACGGTCCGGTGCGTGCGCTGCGTTCAATCCTCAACGTTGTGTAGAGGTTGCAGCTGGAAATGAGGCACAATTAATAAAATACGTTTCTGCCATTATCTGCTTGCCTTCATGTCAGTCGAATCTCCACAGGGCTTTTCACAGACTTGTCATAGTAAAGCACAGGTGTTTCTAATAACATTAGAAGAGAATCTGTTATATTCAAGTGTCCCGGTGAGCCATGACAGTGTGACAGAGAGCCGGCAGGACACTGAAACTGATGTAGTTAAATGGAATTGAGCCATTCCTCCTCACATCCTCCTACTGTGACATGTCAAAATGTCTAGAAATAAAAAGGCCCATTGACATTTGCGGGACACTCGAACGTTCTGTATCAGCTTTCTTTTAGCTCCAAATGAGCATAACGTGCACATTAAACGTCTCCACGCAGCTCATGCAACATAGTCGACCATATAATGCAAGTTTACCTCATTATATGTATATTTTCCTCACTGCACCCAGGGTGGGTCCATGACCAACCCGTAGAGCTGTCAGACAAATTTCCTGAATATTTTACAGTATTTTACTATGACTATTCCCTATGACTACAGGCAACTGGTATGTTGGGAAGTACCATGAAATACACTGTGAGTAAAGGTACTACGAAAGAATCAGCTTTTCCAAAAGTTGCCCAACTATTTATATATGTAGTTCAAGCTGAGTTTCCAGCTCATTTCATAATAAGGAAGCTGTTGACATGTGAGGAGTACCACAGTATTACATACCGATTAGAGATAAGTGATGCAGCATTGTGGTTGGAATAGCTAAACAAGGCGTTGAAAGACTGGTTCAGCCACTGCCAGAACACTGCTGTCCACTGAACTCGCTGAACCTCACGAGTATAATGACAGCGTAAACCTGAAAATGAGGTTCATATGTTCACCATGTTATTGTTTCTTGGCGTAGGACAGCTGCTCACAGACACCCACACTTATAATCAAAATATCGCAGTTCAAATATCCTCCTGTTCATACCGACTGAGTGAATCCTTCCAGACATGCGCCACGGGTAGGTAGAGTGTCGCCTGCCTACTTGCAGCTGTCCACCGGTTCTTTTGGCCTGGTCCAGGGTGGCATTAAGCAGCAGGACAGGTCTGCAGTCTGTGATGTTGAAAGTGTTTTTGTGGCAGCTAATAAATGTACTCTGATCCGAACAGGAAGCATCAATGTCAAAGGCCTACTGTTATAGCTGCTGTAGAGGGAAGAAGGCCAAAAAAACAGAACAGATCTGGAGCACTTTTCTCACTAAAGTAGCCTATGATGCTTCACTTTAAACACTGACAGACTATCAGGAAATCCAGAGTTGGCATAAAAGAGAGAAGGGTACTTCTGCCTTATTGGGATGTTGTCTATTAAGCCTGTTTTTTAAAGAAGGACCTGCGGCTTCATGTAAGTACGGTTGGCTGGATTACTGACATGTCTGACTGTATAAACTCCACTCTGCCTTTCCACCATACCACATCAAATACACTGGGTTAAGGCTAATCATTGAAAAGTAATTTTTAACTGGTAAAGGCATTACCAATTATTTGAATGATATTTAAATATGTACTATACCGTATAATCGAATGCACAAAGCGTTTTAACAGGCATATGGTGCCTGGTTTCATTCAAAAGTGTTGGAAATCTCTCGAGTCATTATAAGCGTTCCAGTTTTGAAGATGATTTTGGAAAGTACAGGCTCTTTGAACATAAAACAGAAAGGGAAACATTGTGTCAGTGCGCTGAGTTGGGGGATTTTCTGATGACTGTGCAACACCCCAGTAGAGACAAATGACTGGGGATTTTGACAACTACTGTCTGTGTGGTTACCTTGAACACATTCAAACTTGATGTGAGTGGTCCAAGAGGCGGTCTGAGTGGCTGACGACATTAGCAGAAGTACCATTACTAATCACCACATAGATATTTTTGTACTATTTCCACGGGGGGAAAAAAAGTAACCTTTGATCGGAAATTTTTCCCGAAATCGACGTGAAAAACAACACAGAAGTTCTGTTGGTAAATACCTGGATAAAGCAACTTCCTGTTCGCTAGCTTGTAATTTGTATTTCTCTCTTACTACACACACGCACACAAAATAGATCCTTCAATTTGCTACAAAGATGTAAAAGCTCATAAGTTTGCTAACTAAATCAATTACACTTTGCATTATAACTCTAGTTTTATCATTTAAAAGCAAAAGTAGTTTGTAATAAAAAGTATAAAGCCACAAAAATGGAATTAATAAGCACTTATAAGCGCAGTACTTAGGTGAATGTACTTTCCACCTCTGACACAATTACAGGTGTCACTCCAGTGTCAAAACCCCTGAGTTACTATGGCAACAGCTCAAGCATGTCACTTTGTATTCCCACTCAAAAAAAAACAAAAAACGATAAAGCTGTTCTCAACGGAGAGACTCTGAAATGCCCTTTTAATTTTGATCTGAAATGTCAGCCGCATTCATACACACAAACACATTTCTGCTGGCACGGCTCACCTGCACACACCCTTCCTGTCTTTGCCTTATTTCACTATTTTTATGTACATTGTTGAAATGTTGTTGCCCGTTTCCCTTCAGCTCAAACAGGACAGAAGGCTGGTTTATGTTACGCCGATTTCCACCAGCAAAAAATAGACCTGGAGATCAATAAACATCGGATCTTTGTCTTTGATGTTTGTGCTCTCTCTCTTTGTGTGTGTGTGTGTGTGTGTGTGTGTGTGTGTGTGTGGCGCTATCCTGGATTGGAGATTTGGCACAGATTTCAAAGGCCTAATCAGATAAAGGTTCTGTATGTATGATGAATAGCTGCTCCTTATGCATTATGCTTTATATATCCATGAGTGTTAGTACAAGGGCTGCTAAGACTTTGTGTGTGTGTGTGTGTGTGTGTGTGTGTGTGTGTGTGTGTGTGTGTGTGTGTGTGTGTGTGTGTGTGTGTGTGTGTCCAGACTAATAGCACTAATAGATACTCGTTTATTCCACATATTATAGTACTTAACGCTGCCATGTCAGCCACCTCTTTCCTCCACCGCTGATCTGACAGGATGGTTACGCAAGCTGCAAGCTGTGCAAATGTATTGGGACTATGTCAATAATATTCATCAAAGGCCTGAGTTACAGAGGAAAACCCCACCCCTAAAATACTCTTTCGCTACCATATATCACCAGTCTGTGGGATGAAGTGTTGTCATACATCCAGTTTCTCTTAGTCAGTTTGTGATTTTCTTTCTTTTAGGGTGGATTTTTCCTTTCATTTTCTATTAGACATAATCAAAATGTAAATATACTCTGAGGAATAGAGAAGACAGAAAGAAAGAGTGCCCACTATAACTCCAACAGTACCTCCAGCCACAAACAACAGCTGCAACAGCTGACTGTATGCATTGAACACACACACACACTATAGACCCACGTCCTGCTGCAGGCAGGGGCATATTGTACTCATATACAGCTCCCAACACACCTGCCACAACAGAGCACAGCTGTCAAGTGCATCACCCTTTACCCTATATGTAACCTCACTGAGCACACAAGCACACACACACACACACACACACTCACACTGAGCCTACTTCTGCACACATGAGGAAACACACACTGACTGGGCTGATTGCACGCCGACACCTGAGCACACATTCGCTCGCACAACAGGATTCGACTCGCACCCGACCCTGAACGCAAGGCAGCCAAAACCAAACACACACACACACACACACACACACACACACACACACACACACACGAAAGCAGCACACTTTTCTTCCAGTGTCATGTTTGTAAGACTGATAAAACTGCTGTGATGTGAAATGATTTCAAACATTTCTTAAGAAATTATGAAAAACATTAGATTTCTTTTACCATTTTCAACATAATTCAGCTTTCTTTAACATGTGAATCCCTTAATTTATGATGTTTTTATGCTTAAAAAATGACAAGTCGGATATAAACATGCAGCTATATATGAAATTATTTATAAGGATTAAATTAATGGTATGGCCTCCTTCAGAATATCTACTGTATGTTTTATTAATAACACACACAGACGAAGCGGTGCACAAGGGGAATGCTCATAGGCTGCCACACACACACACACACACACACAATAAATGTCAGATTGATGCCACACTGTAACTAAACCTCAGCTCCTCCTACTCCTCTGCCTCCTATATTCAGTACTAAAGGGGGCCGGGCTCTTTGAAAAGCTATCAGAAACTTTTTTTTATATATTCACACTCTCTTGAATTTGAATGACGACAAAAAAAAAAAAAGAACCAGACTGGACTAGAGAAGAGGGAGAGCAAAACGGGGGTGGTGGGGGGCAGAACATTTTACAACCCATAAATAAGTGATGTGCTGTATCCCCCTCCCCTCTCTAACCGTTCTTTCCTCTCGCTCCCTCTATCTCACCGTCTCGCTCTGGGGAGGGGGGAGGGGAACGATGAAAGGAGTATGAGTGACAGATAAGTAGATGACTTTACTGTCCCAGTCCTCATTAAAACTCTGCGCTTATATCATCCGCCACTCTACCCCTCCTCCTCCTCCTCCGCATTCGAGCCCCGGCAAATGATACCCCGGGAGAGGAAGAAAGAGAGAGAGAGGAGGGGAGGGGAGGGAGGTGCTGCTCATCAGTTATTCCTGTTCTCTGACCTAACTTGACAACCAGCTCCAATAATGAGACAAAGAGGGATGAGACAGAGATTTTGCCAGAGACCAGGATGTTGACAAGGAAGTGAACTGTCCTAAATTGGCAGATAATGGGCCTGCTGTGGTCCAGTCTGTAACAAATCATTGTCCAAACCTCCTCCGCTGTGTTTTGAGATTCCTCTGAATACAGCAGGTCTCAAACATGCGGTCATCCACTGTCCAGTTTTTGTTTTTTTTTTTCCATTTTACAAGCCTTAAGCTATGAATAGATTGTGGGTGAGTTGCAGGGTGGGATGTGCTACAATAATGGCTTTCCTTTTTCACAGGCAGCGTTGACATTTCAAATGTAGCCCAGTGAGTCAAACTGTAAAACCTCCTAACCCAAATAAATCACATAATGTGCTCCTCAGTACAAACAGACCTCAAACTATAATCAAACATAATGTTTAAAATAACAAATATGTCACTCGTTACCATGGAAAAAGAAGCCCACAAGATTACACTCAAATCTGTAAACCAAGGCTTAAAATATAACCAAAAATGTCATTTAATATGCTTGTTTATTCAGTATTTTCTCAGATTTTGGTTTATTCATAATCTCGTATAAAATGTATGAAAAACCTGACAAGCATTCGTAGTCCAGTGTTTTTCTAAAGCCACGTGGACTTTGGAGTGCACGGAGAGGCTCCCTGCATGCTTTCGGCCACAAACAGGAAATAATCAAGAGCTAGGAACTTGCAAGTACAATAAGAGCATGTTAACAGTCTTTTTAGGCACTGAAGTCTCTGGAGTCCCATGTCAGGGCTCCTGATGAACAATGTCTTTTCTTTAAGATCTAGTTCAACTGCTTGGATGGGTTTAAGACTATATTGTTTACATTAGCACTTCCAGTTGAATTTAAACAGAAAATACTACTGTCACTGTGATTCAGAAAGTAAACGGGGTTAAAATAACATCATAGAGGCGCGTTGGAGACACAAACTGACAAACAAATCTCTGGAACAAAAAGCAAAAATTGATATTGCGATGCCAATTATGATTCGATAAAACGGAACAAAAGTGGATGCTGATTCTGATTTGTTACTTGGTCCCATAATGCTTGGTTGAAGGCTGGCTGTACAGCCCATAGAAGTCAGGGTGCCTGGCTGTTTGTGCGGCTTCCATCAGGCCCCTCATGGGAAAATGCTGCAGTGGCTGGCTTGCAGGTAGCGGGGCATGTGGGGTAAACTCCTGAGAGGTCATGGAGGGGAAGGAGTCTGGTGCCGGGTACGGTGGCCGGGCACGGGCAGCAGGGGCCCGGGAGCAGCAGCAGTTATTCAGAGTGCACATCAGTACTTTCCTCCCTTCGTACATGGCTTGTTGCGAGGCACCTCCACTGGGGAAATGGGAGGGGGTGGATATGGTCCCTGAGTGGTGGCTAGAGCTGGACCCTAGACCCACCATGTGATGGGCTAAACTGTCAAGGAGCCGACTGTGGCTGGGGCTGATGTGAGGATTGTGGGTGAGACCTTCAGAGGAATACATGGATGAAGCATGATGGCTCTGGCCAGCCAGGAAGGGTTTTTTGCTGCTGTAGAGCAACGGAGGAGGATCCTGGGAGGCAGAGTTTTCAGTGTTACTCTCCAGGAAAGCCATGCCGTATTTCCTCTTCTGTGGTCCTGAACTAGTCCCCATGTAGGAGCCAGCAGGGCTGCTCTGCGACTGGACAATATCAAGAATGGGCGCCTCATTGAACGGTTCTGAGAATGGTGGGGCAGAAAGAGGTTATATGTAGCTATTTCTGACAATACAATATAGAAATTGTTGTTAAATAGCTTAAAATCCACATTCCCCTACTCTTTAGTTACTTATTGCAATTCTGTCCTACCTTCCAGCATTTTGCGCAGGTTCTTCTCTCTTGTTGAGAGTTCGGAGAACAAATGATGAGAGTTGAGCTGACCCACTCTAAGTGGAGGAATGGCACTACTCAGGTGTGAATTTGACCTGAAAAAAGACACACAGTCACACATAAAACACTGAGGTAATAAAGACATGCGTCAGACTGGAAGCACACTCATCTTGTCGACTGATGTAAACCTGATGTTCTAGTGAAACAGAAATGCTTACCTGTCCAGGAGCAGCTGGTAAGGTTTTGTGTTCTGAAAAAGAAAATAAGACACATAAGTCATTCAATGAATGCAATAGCTGTGAAAACAGTTGCTGTGCGTGATGCATGTTTTTGGTTGGACAGATGGAGAGAGAGCAGCGCAGATTTTATACCTTCATGAAGTTAAAGCTGTCCGCTCTTTGGAAGAACGTTTGTACTGAGCTCAGAAGTTTTTCTGCTTCCTGACGCCTCTCGTTGAGCTGCAGGACCTGCTGGGAGATTTCCCGCACGTACATGATGTAAGTGCTCTCCAGCATCTGCATGGTTTCGGACCGGTTCGCTTCTAGCAGCGTGTGCATCCGCTGATACTGGTCTCTCACGCGCTCCTTCAGGTCAGACACTGCGTCCTGTTAAGAGAGAAGACAGGTTGACATGACGACATTGACTTAGTAGTAATGAGGGCGGTGAAAAGTGGCTTTGGAGGAACTTTTGTCAAGTCTAAGAAAAGTTATTGAGGTGACATCACTTGAGTAATCTCAGTTAGAGCTTGGGGAGTGCAAAATCTTTTTTAACAGAAAGCATTAATTACAAACAGGAGATATGGTGATGGATAGACGTGGGCATTTCAGCAAACCAGGCAGAGAGGTTCTAATGAAAGATGCTACTGAGTTGGATTATGCGCTATTCTTATACTTCATTTTGTGGAATCCAAGATTTTTTTGTTACGAACTAACGTAGGAAAATGCATTTTCCATCCTAATGCATTAGCCATTTAAAGCTAGAGATCAATTTTCCTTTTTTTAATTCTTCTTTTTAAATTTTTTCCCCTTTCATTATAGCACAAAAGTGCAAAAGAGTAGACAAAAATTGTAGCACAAACCCACATGATGACAAAAAAAAGCTCATGGACCTGTACTGATGATGTTGACTACTGTGTGCGTGTCTTACTGTACCTTCATCAGCGTCTTGTCTGACTCCAGCTTAGCAACCTGCTCATCGATGCTCTGAACTCGATCATCCAGTCTGCCTTGCTGCCTCATTAGCATGGCCTGTGGAGAGATGACATACAAGAGATGGGACAGATTTTAAAAAAAAAAAAAAAAAGGGGGGGGGGGGGGGGAACATGACTCAAACTTGCTGCGACCTCAGCAAACTTGGCTGGTATTCACGAGTCACTACGGCAACCTCCTCCACAATCCTGATTAGATGGAGGAAGCAATGGCTGCCAGCAACAACCGCATGCATTTATCCATTAGAAGAGCACCAACAAAGGCAAACACAATTGCACAAATCCATCTCTTATTCCTTCAGTCCATTGTCCATTGTTGGGGCCAGCCAACTTCCTCTGTGGGCAGAATTGGAGTGCAGAGAGAGCCAACCGCCAGTCACAGACCTGGTAAACATAATCCTTCTCCATTTACTGCAGGAGATGGAAATCAATCTACAGTCACAGGCTGACAGATAACTCGGAACAGGGGAGGGCAGGTACGCTTTTTAATGAACTGTTTCTACATGGTAAAAACACCATGCCCGAATAGGCAAAATGAGAAAACCCGCTGTCATGGCAACAAAGCCTTGTGTATGTATTCATATGTGGAAGCTAATGTGTATGTGAGGGAGCAAAAGCGGGGGAGTCTCCCCCACTACCCCTCTCCGCTTTCTCATTTTGCCACATGCATCGCTCCCATTGTTTGCACTGGCCTCTGTGTCAGTGACAGATTGTCATGTCTGTGTGTATAACGCTGGGGTCTGCTCTCTCCCTCCGCATGAGTGTGCAAGGGAGAAAGGGAAACGGGAGGGATGGCAAAGTGCTGCGGGGCTGTGCTTACACATGCCAAGATTGGACCGAATGAAAGTGAGAAAGACATACAAAAAAAGAAAGAGTGAAACCAACAGAGAGAAAGTTTGAAGCGAGAAAAAAAAAAAAAGAGATAGAGAGAATGAGGGCATTCCTGCGGTCTATAGTGAGCGAGTTTCAGTGTAGCTACATTGTGGTATCACAGCAACAGGCCTCTTCAGCTGCTTACAACACTCATGGACAACAACTGGCTGGCTACTACACAATACAGCCAACACTTCCAACACTGCATCTAGTTTCAACAGCAAAACGACACATCAGACTCTAGATAATTTAAAATACCAACAAATACATAAAACGACATCAATTTTTTGCTTGTTTGCATATTCTTTAAAGTCGAAGCCTTTTTAACCCTTTTAGATCACATCCCCTATCATATTGTGCACATATTTAACAATAAATGCCATAAAAATGCAAAAAAATTTCTTTGTAAAACTACGACGTGTGCTTGCGTAGGCTTGAACCAACCAGTTTCAACCAATAACATCACGACATCCACCCATCAATCAACTTTTAGCGGCACAGAGCTAAAGTTCATTATGACACTTTTTTGAAATACGTCACGACGCAGACTTTAATTCATTCAAACTGCAAAAAATGTTTCAGTCTCTTCCAGTTCACGTTTAAAATAAATTGCACTATGACATGGACCATAAGGACTATAATAAATGAATATTTGAACTGTTAAAGCAGCACAAAATCATTTGGCTGTCTGCTGTTTGACGCTAAGCTGGTAGCATACAGCAAGTTAGCTGTATGCTACCAGCGTAAAAGGTGCAGTGTGCAGGATTTAGACTTACTTTGGTGGTAGCTAAAGCCCCAATCCTTCATCTTTTGGATAATATAAACTTGAGCTAAATTCACACATATAATTAATAGTTGTTTTATAGTTGTTAATGATGAGAAATCTGCATTTTGGGTGTTGAATACTGATCATAACAGCACTGTTTTCTTCTTCAAAACAGCAACAAAAAGAATATGAATAGCTCCGTTTTCTGATTTGTTGTTTTCTGGTGCTAGTTTTTGTATTAAATGACCTGTCAATCATGTGGGCAGTAACAGCAGATTCCAATCCTATGTCTTAAACTGCGGCGATGGGTGACACGTTTGTTTACACTGAATCACGTGTTGGGCCTTTACACGTACCCTGTAGAGTTCCTTGTATTGTTCGGATCACATGTTCTACCAGCACGCACATGAGGAGTGTGGATGTATTATTAGAGCCGTGCTGGGTGAACAAGTTATATTTGATGAATGGGTGGCCATTTCATCATGGCATATCCAGTTCTACTTAAAACATCAATGAGGAGGACGCACATGCACGCCACCAACACAGGAATGAGGGTGGTATGTCGGTGGAGTTAATGCAGCAATTCACCAAGTTAAGCATTAAGGCTTTTGCCAGTGTTTTCATTAGGTAGGACATACATTCATCATGTTTTTCAAGTACACACGAGAAGATACCCTTTAGTTTTGCTAAATAGCTACCATTAGCAGCCGGCATCATATGCATGTTATTAGGTTAGAAACACATGCAGTACTTACCGTATACTTAGGTGGACGATTCTGAATGCAGGGGTGCAATGGAAATTTGTCACGTTTTCACTCACATGAGGCATGTTGAAAATCAGCAATGTGGCCCTTAATCCTGTGTCACACACCAATAATAACACATCCCACACGTGTGCTACATCCCCAAACTCCACCGTGCTTATACAAGAGGCAGTTTCAGCTAAACAGTCCTCTTCAAAAAACAATCTGATAATCCCCGTAACGACTGACACTACAAACACACTTACAAGTTATTTGGCAGTACAGTTGCGTACAGTTGGCAATACTGTACATTTGTATTTATAACCATTGTGTAATGCACTGACATAAAAGTTCAGTGGTGCCACGTACCTTCTGTGTGACTGCTGTGTTACCGAAAACAGTGAAAAAAAACACTTTGCTGGGTTTATTGCTTATCGTAAGAATTGCATGAATTGCTTTATGAGCTGGCTTCACATGACAGCAACAGCTTTTCTGTGCCTAAATGCTTCTGCTCAACAACCGTGTCTTCCTCATTTTGCCATGTTTCCTCCAATTCCCTTTTTGTCTTATTATGTGCTTGAAATAGCATAAGGGGACAGGAGGGAACTGTCTGGTTGCTGATCTCTCTGTGGCAGCGTGAAAGCCTACCTTTATCAAGATTAAACCCACCAATGATCACTTTCCCCACTGTCCTATTTAGGCATCCAGACACCCACGGGTTGCCAGGAAGCTCATGTTTAAATGAGGAGCCTCAGGCTCAATGAACAGAGAGCTTCTTTCACAATCAACTGACAACTATTCCCCACGTCTGATGTCAATGGGCTGCCCTCAGCATTCTAGGGAACTGATTCACTCCAGCCCAGATACAAGAAACTGCAAATGGCAGAGCTTCTATGAGCGATGGTTTCCTGCTGAGGTGCCTGAGAAAACCAAGGTGAGGTTGTGTGGGAGGGCTCCTCCTCCGCCTGTCCCAGGGACGACATTACTATTATATTACTCTTTCTTTCTCCTATTGAAATTACGAGCATGCCCACAAAAGGTTACTGTAAAAGTCTCCTTTGAGAGCCATAGAGCCAAAGATAACCAAAGATATGAACATAGCTACATTGGTTTTTCCCTCTTTGTTTATCCCAAAAGCAACAAGAGAGCTGCCAGGGGAATCTAAAATCCTTTTACTAAAATAGACCACAGCTTTGTCAAGGAGGACCTTGCAGTAAGAAATTACGAGAAGCCATTCTGGCCTCAAATTACTTCAACAAACGACCCAGTGAGCAAAAAGCCGAACTTTTAAGCTACTACCACATGTATCAATATTAGAGTGCACTCTGGCTCTTCTCAGTGTTAATCTGAGAAGAACCAGGAACTCTGACTCCTGGATAACTCCATACAGTTGTGAAAGAACAGAAAGTTGGGTGGGTGTGTACATGTGTGTGTGTGTGTGGAGAGCAGCTGTGGAAAGGGCTGAACAGACATCTTTTGTCCCAATAATAGCTCTGAAGCAAAGCAACAGTTTGCACCGAAAACTTCAGCCGATTTAGAACTTTATGATCTATACACGTCTGTAACTTTCCCGACTGGAATAATACAATCGCCGAACCGTATCCACAACGCGACCGCAGCGCAGCAGATGCTAGGACTAATCTGATTCTCACTCTTGCGCCTTCACAGATAGGGAGGAATGGGGAAGAAGTGTGTATAAGGCAGTGTGGGTGGTTGGTTTTTACACCTTGCCACTTACATTAGACTTGTGAAAAGACAGCAAACCGAAATAAAATATAGAAGTGAGGAGAATACAGAAGTGGCCACAGCCGTGACACGCTGGCCTTCTGCGGGACACATTCCTCCATGCATCCTGAGGTCAACCCTGCCAAGACAGATCATTATTCACATGCTGCCAGTTAGATTAACACGCATACAGTAGTCTCTCTTTTTTTTTTCCTCTTTTCTACCTTTGCACCCCCTAAAAATTTCAATAGAATTACTCTCCACTCCACAAAGAGTGGTTGAATAGCATACTTTTTCACAAATCCCCACATTTCCTTCTCAGCAACAGTACATCAATTCATTCACCAGCCTCTAAAGCCTTCCCAGTGTGCATTTCCTCATTTAAAAAAAATCCTGACAGAGTTAACACAACTGATCAGAGCAGCTAACATAAACAAAATGCATGTGGATCCGCCCCCGCTGGCCATCATTTCCGGTGGATGCAGATTGCATCACAGCCCTTAGCCGAGGGCACAGGGTGGCTAATGTGTAGGCGTGGCGGTGTGATCAAGGTTAAAAGCAACGCCTGACGTACGCCTGCATGTGTGTGCATGTGTTATGCGTGTGTACCATCTACCCTGAGGGGTGGCTTTCACCTGTCCACTCCTTTCATATCAGAGAAGATAAAAGGAAGAGGCAGAGAGTGGAAGCCTTTACAGACTAGTGAGCAGCGAGAAAGAAGAATCCATGGAAGAAAGTGCATTTAATTGATAGTCTGAGGTGAATTGGTGAGTAGGAGGGTATGTGTGATTTATCTACCTGCATTTGTATGCGTTGTGTATCCACATCGCAGACTGTGTGTCTTTGGTTAGCGCAGTGAGAGATGCAGCAGAACGGACACAGAGCCACCTGCTCTTCCTCACAGTGGAGCAGCCTGTACTCCTCATGACTGGGACAGGTCCAAGCGCTCAGCTCCTCAGCGTCAACTAACAGGTGTCCCGGGGCCGCACACGGCTGCTGTAGGTGCGTCTGGATATGTGTTTGGCAGCAGGGCTCCTTACAGCGCAGACAGACCTTCCGCACAGGCAGCGGGGGGCCCCGTCTGCAGAGGACACAGTGCAGCACAGGGGGGGCTTTGTCGGTGTTGAGCGCGTTAAATCGCTTCACTATGTTGGCAAGCTTAAAGTTCTTCTCCAGTGTGGGTTTCTGGTCGTAGTCATGGTTGCACTCAGGACAGCGGACCGCAGCGCTGTCTTTGGCCCAGGCCTCAGAGATGCAACCCTTGCAGAAGTTGTGCTTGCATGGCAGCTGGATGGGTTCATCAAAAACATTCAGGCAGATGGGACACAGAAGCTCCTCTTCGAAGCAGTTTTTCCAACTTGCATCCATGACTTCAGCTGGAAAATTATGTTGTGTGACTAAAAGGAGCAAATCAGAGAATTAGTTTATTATAGTGCTTTCTGCAGTGAAAAAAAAACCTAATGAAAATCACGCCTATCCCAGTCCTTCCTTTTTTTTCTTCTTTTTTTTTTTTTTACATCTGGTCCAAAATGAAACGGAAAGATGTGGGCCAAGGAAAGACAGGTGGCGAAATTCTCCGGCTTATTAAGAGTTTATTACAATAACACAACAATTAGCAAATGTAGCATTAACAGGCGACGACTGACTGGTGAGAAACAGGTAAAAATGTAACCATTCGCGTATCCAAAGAGACAACAAAGTGTCAAACATTTTGCAAACACAGTGGAACTTCGAAAACGGACACGTGATAATACAATTATCATTACGCACTATGAACATATTGTCGTTTGGAAATTCTCAGCTGTGGCGTTTGAAAGCAAGTGACAACTTGCTACTGTGGAAACGGGACTCTTGTCATATAAAATGTCACACTGCTACACTGACATTGTATTTTTTTACGAGAAGCCACTGTTGCTGTCAATAAAGCACTATTGCAGCCCTTTCACGCACATTAGATTTCTTCTCCTGGATTAAAAAGCAACCTTACCAACTATTTATTTCCCATGTCGTCCGTCGGCAGACTCCGGTGCACCTATAACGCCGTAGAGCTTCGCGTCCAGCCCGCGATGAGATCCAGCTCCTCTGGTTAGATCCCAGCAGGCTGTCCGTCCGCCCGCTCAGCGCCGGTTTTTGTTCGGTTGGTTTCGCCTTCCCGTCAACTCTTTGACTAATATTTAACGGTAAGTGCAGGCAGATTAAAACTCGCCAGGAGAGAGCTCAGTGCTTCCACACTGACGTAACGTGACCCGTCACAGATGATACAGGCACGGGGAGGAGCCGAGAAAGGAAACTGCTGCATTCACGTGCTCCTCGGATGATGCCCCTTTCCCGAGTTGTTGGGTCTTTCTTCCGACTTCTAGTGTGTTCATGAGTTTTTAAAGGTGCAGTGTGTAGAATTTAGTGGCATCTAGCGGAACGGACTTGGCAGAAATGGAATATAATATTCATAAGAATGTTTTAATTAGTGTATAATCACCTGAAAATAAGAATTGTTGTGTTTTGTTGCCTTAGAATGAGCCTTTATATCTACATAGGGGGTGAGTCATGGATGTATATAGAGAACTGGATACAGCGATACAGAGGCGGGGCCCGTTCATTCCTATGAAAGTTGCTCAGTGGCGCATGAAGCCAGAAAAGCCACTTCCTGAAAACATACTGCACACGCTCTATGGACCCAATGTGCCCATGGAGCATGTTCACTAGACACTTCCACTGGCCGAGACGGCTGACTTCTGGTTTAGCCCTCCAGCTAACTTGAATGGGGATAAAACAATTCAATCGTGTGACTCTTCTAGACATGTCAAATTGGCTTCATAGCCCGGCGCTGTTCCTGGGGACTTGGAGTGGGTTCTCTTCCACAGAGCCCATCATGTTGAACCACCATGTTTCTACAGTAGCCCAGAATGGACAGACCAAATGCTGACTCTAGAGTGGGCCTTTTGTGTTTTTCGCAAGTTTTGCGGCCACCGTAGGTTCTCCTACGGGGGTGGGTTGTTGTGGCATTCTGTGAAGACCCGCCCCTACTCTGCCTCTGATTGGCTCTGACCCTGATATTTTTACCCTAACCATAACCAAACCAACCCAACCAACGAAGGCAATCAGAGGCAGAGTTGGGCAGGTCTTCGCAGAAGGCAGGTGGGGGAAAAAATTAGGGTGAGGGGAGGTGTATTCAGTCGGTTGCAATCTTCAACCTCACTGCTAGATGCCACTAAATCCTACACACCGGTCCTTTAAGTAGTAATGTGGAATTCAACACTGACGGTACAAAGATGCGTTGTATTTTGTCCCAGACTTGTTGCTGCACCAGTACATTCCCTAAAACCACTAAAATATTACTTTCCCTGACTTGTTATCAGCGTTAATGCTAATAAATAACCTTTTAACTAATCTAGGTCACTCTGCGTGGACAGCAACTAACAGTTACAACCTAATACCATATTACAAATTACATGTGAGCAAAAAATTGACATGCAATACATGAATTAATAAAAAGTGTCTCGCCATCAACCAAACATTTACTTTCGTCCGCCATGTTTCTGCGTATATGACGTCAACTTTGGGCAAGTCGTGTCCCAAAATGTTCGCCGACTTTCCGTCGTTGTTGTTCCGACTTCCGGCATTCACGTGAATTTTTCCCAGTCAGGAACTAATTTTTCCGATTATTCCAACATCGCATGAATGTCCCAGAAGGCGAGAGAGCGGGCACAGCAAACTCTACCGGAGAGACTGCAAATGACCAGGAGACACTTCATACTCATGCCACAGCATTGCAGAGTTAATTAGAGGCTACTTTAATGGTGCAAATTCTACTACGAAACTGCCGTCAAATTAATCAAATTACCAATTAAAGCAACTAACATGCAGTGTGGGGGCCCCTTGAGGTTTGGTAATCCCGCCGCTCCAATGGACCGCAGACTGCTTAGTTTGCAGAGCACCAGCACCAAAATCCATTTAGTAATTTATTAAGATTTACAACTACAGACTATGTGGCTTATTAGAAAGTAGACTTTGCAACTCTACAAATAATGTTTAGAGCAAAAGACAGAACACTTCCTGACTGTATCCAAGGGTCAATGAGGGAGAGCAGGTATCCATTCAGGGGAAATCATACATATTTGAAAAAAAAAAAAAAGAGTAAAGACAAATGTGAACAATAGATATGTGACAGTTAAAGGGGTCAAATTATGGTAATAGTTGTAACAATCAATTAAAAGTGTAGTAATATGTGTAAATTTAAGAAACATTATATGAGCAACACTGAGAAATGACTTATCAGCTGTCTTTGTTTTGTTTATGTCTCTATTTTATGATGTTGCGTTTCTTTATTACATTTTATTTGTTTGTTTTGATTCACTGTTACTTTCGGTAAAGTGCCTAAACATGTAATACTCACAGTATCTTGATCAGGAAGAAATTCCTCAGGTATTTTTCATTAGTGTTCCAGCTTTATTTGTGTAAATACCTACACTCTTTAATGCACTTGCGATTACAATCAGCCAGTTCAGTCAAATAAGATAGTAATTACAAAAACACCATCATCTAAACTTTATCACTCCGAATAGAAAAAGACAAACAAAAATAAGATATGCCATCACATGTTGTATAAGAGTACATTTGTTGTAGTAAAAAGTAGTCTTTTCCTCTGTTTTGGTGCTACCATGGAATGTAATGACGGTATCTGGAGCAGACAGTGAACGCAGCAGCCTTGATTCAAAGTGATGTGTCTTAACAATCCAGGCAGCATTAACAGCCAACAGAGAATATGTGGTCCTTTTTAAACACAAGGCACTGAGGAATTTTACTCTTTTCAAGCAGGTCCTACTGATGAAACATTTCATATTTATGTGGTCACTGGAGACAACGCTCGAGACAGGATACTGAACATAGATTCCCAGTCTTCATAACTTTCATAACCTCAACGCACATTGAGTGTGAGAAAACTGAAAGAAGACATGTTGAAAAATATTACTCAATACAGGAGTCATGTTCTTGGCACAGTAGAGAAGAGGTGTTTGCACCTGCAGCATTTTCCAGAATCAGAAACAGTTCAAATGCTTGTTTGGTTAATCTAGACAAACAGGCAGTGAATAATAGTTCAGTCTGTCATGTCGTTTTTACAGAATCATGACACATTTAAGACAAAGACAGTGCTGACATGGGACTGCCAACAGATATTACTTTGGTATGACCACAACACATAAGAGAAAATGTCCAGCATTTGTAAATACTATACATATTAGCTCAATTGAAAAGAACACTGATAAAAAAAGGATCAATAGGTGACTTTTCTGCCCTTACTATGGCCACTGGAATAAATATTAGTGTTTTTGAGAACTGCAACCCAGTTATTGCTTGGGACATCATGACTGGTTATCACAGGATGCACGCTCAACTGCATTAGTGACGTATTTTTTTGGACCTTGGCAGGCCTCGCTGGAGGAATGACAACATCCTGTTTTGCCCTACAGCTAGTGTGTCACCTATAACGATTGTTCTAACAGGTCAACCATGTGGAAAGGCTGGTTTGAGGCTGGTTTGACATTTTCAAAAGCATTCAAGCCTCAGAGAAATGCTGTAAACAGTGGGGCTAGTGTGAGAATGCAGTAACAGTCAAAAGTCTTTAGATCCTCCCTCGGATCATCATAGTCTTCAGGAGTGAAACATCTGTGCGCCCTGACAGCTCAGAGTCGCTGTATGTGTGCGTGGGAGGTCTCCTGTTTATGATGGTCCACTCTGGAAGTATGTGGCTGCAGGTGTTTTTGTTGGTATTGTCTAGTGATTAAGCATCTCTGTCTCATTGCAGTGGGTTATCAAACACAGAGTCTGGTAGGACAGAGATCTTCAGCTTCTTTTCTGGCCAACTGTACTCCTTTGGTAACTTTGTCTATAAAACAGAAAGGAAACAAGGTAAAAAAAAAAGGCAGGCAGTTGAACAAAACTAAACTGAAAATTAAAGTTACAATCTAGTAGGTTTTACTTACCTCCTCACGAGTGTTAAGTTCCTGTAAATCCCCAAGCATCTGCTCCACGAACTCTTCAGTCAACAATATCTTTACAAAGAGATACATTAAATATGAAAGTACCACACAGAAAATATGTGTGTGTGTGTGAGTCAGTTTGTGTGTGTGTGTGTACCTGAAGCCAGGGGCCGTGGGCTGCATATGGATGCTCTTCAGTAGCAAAAGCTCCCTCAACTCCGGTAGACACAAATGTAATGGCCGTGTCTCCGTTGATACTCTTGAAAGTAAAGTGTCTCCCATGGAGCAACCGGCCCCTGTGAAGTACAGCGTTAAGCACATGTATGATGTAATTGCTTTCATTTTAGTCATAATGGAATTCTTCTATGTGACGATAACTAACAATCTTTATTAGAAACTGTTCATATTCTAGTTTCTGTGCAACTTTTGAAATGACTAAAGACAGCTAGTTTCCCTTTTTAGATATTTACAAAAATATCTGGCTGAGGAGAGAAGCACAACCACAGGAGCATTTCTGACAACCCCACATTTAACAGCCACAGATGTTTACGTTCCAAAAGATGCAGAGAGTGTCAGAGAAAGCCAAAACACAAAAATGATTCTATGTTGTGGTCTTTTTTTATTTGTCTGTGTGAATATTAGTTTTCTTTCATAGGGTGCAAATTTCCTACGTTTTATTAGTTTAAAAGTTTCTTTATACCTTAAGTGTAAATTGGTTTACAAGGTGAGGACCCACTGATCATGTGTTAGCCAATAATGAGGCAACTTTACTAAAGAAATTATGATCACTGAAAATCTCAGTTTAAAGCAAACAATCATGACCCTTCTAAAGCAACTTCCTGTAATTTGACAAACTTCTCTTAAGAGTAGTGGAGCTGTAGTTGTAGCAGTATTGTTCTTAATCTGTTGTTGTCTCCATTGGCTCAAATATGGTGTCAATGTAATAACCTTTGTTGACTTCCCCAGTTAGTAAATGGTCAGGATAAAAAAGGTAAAAACAGCAAACCTATTTACACAAAACATGTTATTTTCTTGACACTCTGATGTGTTGTCAAAATGAAAATAAAAGGAGGAAAATCAGAACTTGGACCTGACATGCAGAAAATTCCCTTTTAACTGTTGAGAGCCTGATGTCATCTGTGTTTATCAAGACATTCTGCCAAACCCATTCAACACAAATGTTTGGACTAGTTTTTTTGTCTGTCTGCCTTAGGGGTATTACAAAAAGATAAATATCTTGTGTGGAAATAGGAGAGAGTAGGGTGCGGTACCGCAGGCAGAGGGGCAGCAGTGTGCCTGACTCCTGGTTGAATTTCAGATGGACGCTTTCCAACTGTCGTGTTCGGACCAACTCATGAGGAACAATGGCTGCTGAGCTCTCACTCTCCAAACTGTCCTTTCGACTCCTGAGAAGCAGACAAAGAAGAGAAAAGAAAGTGTGGAAGTCACCGCAGGGGAATGGGAGTGAGGAAGTCTGAAATGGTACAATCAGCAACGAGGGAATTGCTTTCTGTGAAAAACAACTACTGCAAAGGAAATGGTAGCGCCTTGGCTTTTGTCTGACAATGTACATACACAGATTTCACAATTCCTTCCATAGCTGCTACCTGCTTCTGAAGACGACTCAATGATTTCCACAGAAAAAAAAACAAAGGAGTAGTGACAAACCACCATATTATGCTGGTAACTACAAAACAATGGTGGTTACAGTTCATATGTTGTCTGAGGTTGTGAGTCACTGCATACAGTGGAGGAGTTATCCTGGTGCAACCCTTGTGCTGAGCTGAACTGGTGTTGGTGCGTGGGAGGAACACTCACTGAGGTCTCTCGTGGCTCTGTCTCTGGCTGTTGATGGGTGGTAGTGCTGCCTTGCTGTTAAACTCCAATCCTTTTCTCAGGGTTTCCCTGATTTGCTCTGTGTCTGTGAACACACACACACACACACACACACACACACACACACACACACACACACACACACACACACACACACACACACACACACACACACACACACACACACACACACACACACACACACACACACACACACACACACACACACACACACACACACACACACACACACACACACACACACACACACACACACACACACACACACACACACACACACACACACACACACACACACACACACACACACACAAAGATCAGCGTGGAATTATCCCATCATGCACCACTGACCACATGGTTCTTGGATCCGCTCAGTTTTAATTAGAGGATCTACTCCTTTGGCTTCCTCAGGACTTGGCAAACCTTTGTCTGAGAGCCTCCGTGGCTGTGATCCTATGCAGATGGATCGGCTGTCCTCCTCATCCTCTGGCGGTCGACTCAGATCGTCCCACACACACTTGGCGCTGACCCCGCTCAGGTTAGAGCCTTCTGTCTCAATCCCCTGGTCCACTCTCTCCTGCTTAGATGAGCAAGAAATATACGCAATCATTAACACTAGCTCACATAAAGCTCAAATGAGGCAAACATATGAGAAGACACATCAAGCAGGGTTCCCGCACATTTTCACAGACAAAATTTCAAAACTTTTCCATAACTTTTAAAGGACCCATAATATAATTTTGATGAGCATTCACAACCTTTAAAGCTGGAGTGCGGGACTTTTCGCTCTCCCTTCTGGCAGTGAGAATAATTACAAAAACAGTCGACAGATGCTTACATCATAGGCTCCAACTTATCCTACTCTGCCACTACTGTTGTGGCTGTAAACCCGGTGGATAAATTGTTTTGAGTGTCACACAACCCCCGCGAAATGACTCATTTCACTATCAGAATTTGATCCATTCGGTCTGATATCATTTGCAAAGTCTAGAAGAGCTGCACCATTAAATTACTTTATCCCCCTTCAAGTTAGCAGAGAGCTAACCGGAAGTTAGCCAGCTCGGCCGGTGGATGTCTGCATTCATCCAACATACCGCGTATGCACCTTTCCACCATCCCAAATTCGAAACATGCAACTCCGTCTGTTTCCATTGCAATTCATGGTTCAGTGACTCATCAAATAACACCACACACTATCTAGATTGTCTCGATATCTCTCTAACGAGAAGAGATTTGAGGTAAGGTGCAGCACCGAACGTGTTGAGGTAGGCAGCTTTATTTCTCCCACATGTAAATCGTCGAGCAGTCTCACTGTCTGGGAACATCTTCGAAAACAGGGCCCCAACGTCGCTACATGAGTTGTATGAATAGTACGAATCCGCCACCTTAAGCGCCCAAAGTATTTCAGCTGTCAAACTCATGTTAGCAATTGGTGTTGGTGTTAGTTCCTGTTGGTTCCTGTTCCTGTTCTAACCAAAGTGTATATCGGTCATTAGAGACAAAAAAAACAAAACTCTATGGCACACAAGTAGCTAACAGCTGTGGAACAGGAGATTGCCCCTTATCTCACACTGTATAAATACAATATAGACATATAAATGTGCTTGGCTGAGTCTGCAGAACTTAATAAAGCCTTACTTGTAGGTGTGGGTCAATGTCGAAAATAGTCTCCCCTCTCCTCATGTCTGTGATTAGCCAGGGGCCACCAGCTCTGTACACAGGACAATCATCAACATTAAGTTCCAGAAAGCATCAACCTCAAGTTAAACAAGTTAATAAATGAGTAAGTAACAACGCTCTTTGCTTGCTGCTCACAATGTGTTTGTCAAACTGGACATACATTTTACACAAGACATGTTTTTACACTGATGCAACAGCCGACATAATAATCTTAAACTAGCTGACCCATGTGCTGAAACTCACACTCGGACTCCACGCATAAGCTCCAAGATGCCTTGGCCGTTCCACTGCTGGGCTGCCTGTAGCTCCTCTGTACATACACCCACAATCTAGAGGACACAGTGCAGAGCGTGAGAGGTTGTGGTCTACAATCTAGTTACTTTCTGAGAGCCTCTAACTACTATTGATGCATTTATTTTGACAAATGATGACAAAAAAATTAAGATTTTGTCTGTTAGGTCAAATCCATCGTGTTTGTTATGGACACACTGTCACAAATTAGTCGACTATGGCTGTATCAGCACGTTTTTGATGTTGAGTATCACATTAGTGTAATATCAACAGAATGACACTTCACCTGAAAGAATTGCTACATACATTTAGTCAGCATTTAAAGTATTTCAGTATATATCCGTTTTTTCAAGGCTATGCTCATCCATATTTTGTTCACATCCTTAATGTGAAGTATGTTACAGTACTCTGTGAAAGTGCCTGATGTGTAGTTACTTGCGCTATGTAAATATCACATATTTTGACTGACCTGGAGAAAGCTCACAGCGCCAAATGGAGTTTGAATTGGCTGCATCTGTGGGTCCTCTGTAAGCAACATATGCTGGATGCGAGACTCACTGTTGTCTAGGGGACTGTGCCACGATACATGGTCGCCACTACAAAATGTGTTTTCTGTAGAAGAGAGAGGAAAAAAGGAGACAATTACTTTGAATGTATGACAAAATACACAGTATCAAGTTACACACTCTCTCAAGAGTGTTAGTTAACAGAGGAGATTTGAGCCTGTATCTTCAGCCACCAGTGAGAAACAGTCCTACTTTCCTACTTTTCATCATCTGACAGTGAAGAATTACTGAGGGAAAGTTACAGTAACAGGAAAAGAGGGGACATACATCAACCAGAGTGAGCAACAGAGAGAAACTGAAACCCCAGTGTGGCAAGAAAAGCATAAAAACTACATTTCCATCTGAGAAATCTGTCTGCTTGGGAGGTAACATGCACCCTTTCCAGATTCGCTGCAGGAGAAAAGCAAAGGGGGAAGATAGCCAGGAATCAGCATTCATTTAGCTCAGGGGCCCAGCCCACCCACGCGCAAATTGACCCCAGCTGGAGAGCGGAGAGGGGTTGGGGGATGAGGAGTGGGGAGCCTGGAAAGAATATCCTTTCCTCTCTCTTTTTGCATTGCTTTTAAATACCCCCTTCCTTCTCAACCACACTTTCTTGTGTACATTAGATACACAACTGAAAGATTTGAGAAACTTTGCAGCTCAATATATGCACATTTCTCTCACACCCAGGGAGTACATTAGACAGCTGTCTCGTTTGGCAATGGTAAAAACAATCCTATTTAAATGGTTATAGGAAAGAAAGAGGAAATTAAGAATTCCTGTCAATACCCAGAGCTCCAACAAACATATGCTCTATGTAATAAGCCTATAGCAGACTCCTCTCTTCATGCATGTTTGTATGTATCCCTGGAAATACAGATTACCTTTACAAAGAACACATTCTTCACATTTAGCAAATGCTGACAAGGTGGCATGGCAACAGCAGCCAAAGGGGAATTGTTGTATCAAGACCAGTGCAGATTATTTACTAGATTATTAACAAACTGTGATTTGTGAAAAAAACAATCATGACTACATCATGTTCAGATGTAGGATTAAGACTGTCGGGCACATAACATCACTTTTCATTATCTATTAATATGTTATTTTATTGATTAATTGGTGAATAGATTCTCCCTTAAAAATTCTAAAATAATCACGTTTACAGAGTCCAAATTAATGTCTCAGATCTGCCTGTGCTGTCTGACCAATAGCTAAAAAACAGTAAAGTACTCAATTACCAATATATAAAACAAAGAAAAGCATGCAACCTCTTACAAAGCCAACTATCATATTAATACCAAATATTTAATGTTTTTAAAAGATAACTCTATTTAAATAGCTCTGCTTACCAGTGAAACACTCATTATAGTGCAATCATTATTGCTATATTGTCTGCAATAAAAATTTTCAATCAAGTTTTCAATTATTTTACAGTGGAATCTGAGATTAAATGACATGCGAGGCAGATGGAGGCAGTTTCTTTTGTCTTGAATAGTCCCAAAAATATATTATTTGTAGGTGTTAATGGTGTGCAGCTAACTCCAAGCGAAGATGAGACAGATAAGTACTGCTTTGTTTTTGTTTTTTCCCCCCCAATGCAACAGTGCACATAAAGCTGTGCTCTTACCTGACTGGAACACGTAGCGAGCCAAGCCTTGCATGAGTTCAGCAGGCCAGGTTGGTGGTGCCGTCTCTCCCACCTCTCGTTTGAGTCTAAAGGTGAGCTCAAAGCCAAACCCACTGGGTTTGTCTACCCCTGCGAATCTGACACACACACACACACACACACACACACACACACACACACACACACACACACACACACACACACACACACACACACACACACAGTGAGTAAACAACAGATTTCTCTCTCATATGCATGAGTATTGTCAGAACCACAATGCTTATCAACATTAACAGCATGGTGTAGAATAACAGAGGATCATTAGATGGCATGCTAATTAGTAGGTGGTCTACTGTTAGAAGTCTGCAGACATAAGCTAGCATACTTGAAAAGGCTTGATGTAATGATATCCCAGATTTTGCACAACATAAAATCTATTACATTAAAAACTTTTGATCTATCCCATCAAACAAACAAACAGCTGAGATTATCCCAATTTCTTTAGCCTTCTTTTCCACGTCCAACTGCAAGTCAAAGTTACAACCAAAAGTTGTCACTTACTCGTGAACTCTGTTGTCGCCATACAGGTCACTCAGTCCAAAGCTCACATAGTGCCAATGCTCCTGGATGTCCTGGGCTGGACAGCCCACATTCCTGTACATACTGATGTAGTCCAGCGGGTCTGGACCCCCTAACCTGTAAGAAGCATATAATGAATACATTCAACCATGTCACATATTGTTTTAGTTGTCAGTGGGCTGTGTTTACTCTTCACGACACACAGACAGGAGGCCATATAACTTGTAACATACACAACTAGCAGGGTTCATGCAAAATATAGCATCGATAATGATTAAAACTCCCTCAAACAAAATAGCAGTTGCCTAACCTACAATATGGTTTTTGGGTGTAACGTTAGCTGAAATGTTAGCTTGAAAGCTAACTGTTAGCTAAACATCTAGCCATCACCAAACAAACTCAACTCTTACACGTGTGCCAAGCCAGCAACAAAGAACAAGATACCTACCAATATTTTACAATGGCTGTAACTTGAAGCGGGTTGGCCTGCTCGGGGTAAAGTCGCCGACATTCCCCGTAGATAGCCTGCAGTCCCGGGGGAAACAGCGACACTAGCCCGTGGGCTTGAGCACCACTGGTAGGCCGTACCTCATCCATGCCACGGCCTCGAACTAACGTGGTTATTCTATAAAAAAACAACGTGAATGCAGTTATCTTCTGCTTCCTACCCCCAGCTGAACAAAACAGAGACAAAAATAAACCATAAAAGCGTCACACTATCAATGGTGTCTAACGGAAAAATAGGTTTAACCCCGGTCGTTGTAGTCCACTCAGCCTGTTGCTCATCCACAAAAAACTACTGACGTCACTGACCGACGTCTACTAATAGCCAATGATGAAGGGGCACTAGGTGTATGTGGATAATGATTGGCTGATAAAGTGTCAATCAGATAATGGAAAGACAAGATAACGGAGCCGTGTCTTCGAAGTTTTTTAAGGGGCAAATTATGGAAACAAATGTGATTTTTGTAAGAAATGAAGAAGAAAGAACTAAACATCTATTTTATGAATGTCAGTATACATCAGGATTCTGGAAAAAAGAGGTTTACTTTGACACTCAAACCAACCATTCAATTAAGATGTAATATACTATGAAAACAAAAACCAGAAAGTTCAACAGACTTTCAAAGTTCATTTTATTAATTTTACTGGGGAAATGTCACATCCATAAATCCAAGTTCTCGAGGTCTCCCCCATCATTTGACCTTTTCATGATTAAATTTAGAAAGTATTTGAGTCTATCCCACTTATAAACAATAAGAAATATGCATATAGTTAGTATGTTTCAAGAATTAAAAAAAACCCTGTGTCCTGTTACCATGTTGAATGTATCAACCAATTGAAAGTGAAGGCATGTCATATCTTTATTTCAATATGATGCCTAAGTGTTTTCTGTTATTGTCTTAATGTCACATGCTGTAAGTGACAGTTTTTATAAATAAAGAGATAGGGGAGGGGGGCGGCGGGGGAATGGATGTTTGGGCAAAATGCACCATAAAAGAAAGTCCAGTTAAGGCTTTAAGAAAGCCATACCCTACGACATATCCCGCACTATCTACAGTCTGTTTCCTGGATGTTTTGATAGCACTTTCTCAAGCTGTAGTTAATGGCTTCATATAATAATATTAATAATAAATATAGTAATAATACATTAAATTTGTACAGCACTTTTCATTCATAGTGAATCTCAAAGTGCTACAGTGTAAAAAACATAGAACATAGAACATAAAGAAAATAACAAGAGTGAAAAAGCCTTCCTGAATAGTAAAGTTTTTGAGCCTGTTTTAAAAGAGTCTAGGGTCTGTGCTTGATCCCCCATGGCGTGGAGCTTAGTACTGGGGGCCTGTAGAAGCGAGCTGCTGGCAGATCTGAGGGTGCGAGTGGAGGTTTGTGGTTTGATCAGTTCCTGTAGGTAGGGAGGCTTATGTCCGTTGATGGATTTTTATGTGAGCAGGAAGCCAGTGCAATGAAAACAGAATTGGTGTTATGTATGTTCAAAAGACCTAAACCATTTACTAATACATTATAGGTCAATTATAAGAGCAACGTGTGGGTGATCCAGTAAGAGAGAGAGTAGTAAACCAGTTATTCTTCATTCACATATAACAAAGTAATTAAATAAGGGTATTCCAAAAGGTCACAGGTTATAGATGGTCAACTGGAGGGGAGATTTTTCCTGCCTTAAAGCTAACTAGACAGGAAAAGGGTGTGTTATGGTAGCTGCTGGTTACATAGTGGTATGTCAGATATAAGCAATGTAGTGCATGTTTTAAATAAAATCCTATGATAAATCAATTTAAAGAGAATTTAGAAAATAGAAGATCTTGCATGATGCCATGCTTATGCAATACCTGCAGGGAATATTCATCAAACATTATCAGGATTTAGATTTATCCGACTCGTTTATCTGCTGTCTGAATACTGTTATAT
Source organism: Scomberomorus guttatus (assembly GCA_038419695.1). Taxonomy (NCBI): domain Eukaryota; kingdom Metazoa; phylum Chordata; class Actinopteri; order Scombriformes; family Scombridae; genus Scomberomorus; species Scomberomorus guttatus. The sequence goes on from CM076458.1 coordinate 15,771,198, forward strand.
TTGGGTCACTTGGTAAAGGTCTCATTGTATCCCAAATTAGTGATAACAATTTTATCACTAATTTTACCTCAGAAAATAAAAATACATATTAGCTGACCTTCATCATGAGAGAAAAAACAACACGCTTAGTGAGGAACTTGAATTTTTAAAAATCATTACTTCCCTGATTGAAGATAAGCATGGCACTGTCATCTCTTTCATAATAGTAAGTTATAGTGTAGGGCAACGGTAATGATGCATCGTGTTTTATCAGACAACACCTTCCTGCCTGTTCAGACAAAGATCATCTAAACCTGCCTGTCAGGCATCGGGGTGGTCTCCCATTCTTCACAAAGCTCTTCTTTAAGCCTTGATTTTCTCAAACATAATTCCTTGTTACTTGCTACAATGGAGCAATGTTTCTATTATAGCAGCCACTATCAATCTATATCTCCACCAGGCATTATACATAGCCATACTCGGTGAGCAGGGACATTAGGACTCTCGACAAGACTGTGAATGATAAAACCACTTCACATGTACTGTTCAATCACAGCAGGAGATACATGCATATGTATGCAAATTCAGCAACCATGGCATCTTCTTTTCCTGTGGCTTATTTTCCACCCAGCCCACTATGGCTACACTCCAAAATTAGGCTTTGTCTTCAGGGCTTCACTCCTTAAAACTGAGGGCTTTCTGTGTGTAGATTGCCATGGAGCTACCATGATGTTGTAATTGAAAAGGATGTTGGCTGTCATATTTAATCATAATGTTTACAGCTAATATAACTAACTGCCATTTACTGTGGCAGCAGGTTTTATGGAACTAGAGATAAGATCTGGAAAAAGGAGAGGTCCGCATGTGTGGGTTAAGTATGTCAGTAGCCCATGTATACCTGAAAATCATTGTCCGTGAATGCTCTCGCTCATTTGTGTATAATTTAAATATTGCAATATTGTCAACATCAAACAAAATGTGAGTTAAAAAAAATTACAGAGGAAAATAATTCACTTTGATTTACTTTATTAACAATACAGAAATTGCTTCACATGCATAACATTTTTACATCAGCTTACTCTGATTAGTAATTTAGAAATGCTATTCACAGTAATATGCAATTTGAAACGATCTCCTTATTCATTTGAATACAGCTGATACTATCTGGTTGAGTACATGGCACAAGCTGGAATTAATCTAAAACCACACGAGTCTTAATGCTTTTTGACGGTCATGATTTCCATTCTCTGGCGCCGTGCGGTAAGGCTGACAAACAGGTGCCATGCCGAAAGAACTGAGCCCATAGATGACACCTGAAGACGCCGCCATCTATGGAATTCAGTTCTCATAGTAGAGCACTTCTCAAAATCTGATCTTCAGGAGCCTCTTGATCCTTTGTGAATGGCTTATTAACCATCAGAATTGATAGACCATTTGACACAACTCATGCGTCTTTATTAATCAACTGCCTTTATACAATACTGTTATAAAACCAATAAAAAATGCAAAATAACCAATAAAATTACATGAAAAGTACATTAATTAACAATAAAAGTGATTTTAGGATATGTGACATTTAACATGTGTGGCAGCACATTGAGATTAAGCCTCCCATGACCCTCCCTGTTTCTTGAGAAAAGCATGACGATGACTTGGTAACGTCAGCCCTACTTCTTTCATTGGAAAATTGAGCAAGAGGCCATTACAGTGGCAACTAAAGTTCACTTCAAACAGTGATCAGTCATAGTTATACTTCTCATTATAAAAGTAGTGCAATATGTAAATTAAAAAATGTACCTTTTCATAAATTTGCGACAGACCAAGAGGCATTTTTTGTCAGTGAAATAAAACAAAAGTGGTTAGACAGAGCCTATGGAGAGTTTCGGGGTCATCTGAGGAATCTTCCAACCATCTCCTCAACTTAAGTATTCCTGGAAAAGCTTCACATCCACTGAAATGAAAGTCTGGCTGTTGGGCTGATGCAAGCACTGAATCAGATCATGGTGATAGTGCTCTGGTCAAGGCATGAAATGACTCATCAGTTATGGCCGTACACTCCCAGGAAAAGAACTTTAGGACAGTGTGATTACTGAAATTCAGTTGGCCGATGTATCTTTGAACCCTCCAAAGTAAGTTTGATAATAACCAACCACGTTGTATCCCGGAATCTCTTCCTTTATCTAAAAGACACCTAATTCAAGGACTGGAGTCAATATTGACAGTGAGAGTACAGTGTGATAATTCCACAACCTTATCTCAACCACTGGGGTTTATTCAGTGTGAGCTCATATTTTTTTAGGTACCATGCAATACAGCACAATGAACTTTCTGAGGAAGGCCACACCTGAACATGTTCAGGAAACTCCTATCTTCCCAGCAGTTGGACTGGGAAACAACCGGTTCTACGGCCTATTACAAGACACGAAATCCAGGGCATTAAGCCAGTCTTAAGGCATTCACTAAGTTAAACAGCTCTCATATAAAAGATTAGATCGCAGTATGACCAAACACTTCTCATCTGCTAGTGCTTGAAAAATGTGGAAGTTAGTATTTCTTAGTAAGTACACACTTCTAATAAAATTAACAACTTAAAACATGTTTAAAATTTGTAGCTTGTAGTATTTTTTATAGGCAGACAATTTTAGACAAAATGTGTCCGGTCTCTTAAGAGAATGTTACCAGTTTCAGATAATACTTACCTCAGTCATTCACTGGTGAGCCTACTTTCATGGATGAATCAGAAATACATCTCCTCATAAAGGCCTCCCAAGACTGCGTTCTTGCAGAGTCAAATTTAAACACACTTCGGCAGGCCCATCTCAACAAACAGATGTTTGAGTGTTGAATCAGCAGCAGGGCTTTCCAGCCTGAATGAACACGCAGTACAGTAAGGCATCCCTCACCAGTTCACCTGCACGCTCTCCCATGTCCTCCAAGTCCTAAGGAAGGATACAGCATACTGTCTGACATTCAGCGCAAAGAACCTTAAATACCACCACCTTTCACATCACCCACCGGCCTCCCTTCCTCCCTCCTCTCTATCTGTTTTTCATGCACTCCCTCCGTACGGTAAGCCTGACAGTCACTTCCCAGTAAGAAGGAAACAGTGGGAGGGAACAACACGCCCCCTCACAGTGAATCAACACATAATAGTTTCTGAGGAAAACCATCTGACTGGCCCTGCCCCCTGTTCCCATAAAGTAAGCAGGGGAAAGGCTGCGTCTACTCGAGGAACCAGGAATTCCCCCACAGGCCATGAACAGCTGTCGAGATGAGAGATGATGACGAAGCGGGCACACTGGAGGTTTAATGGCCGGGCATATGCAAACAGAAACCATGTTTGGTATTTTGTATATGCGTATGAGTGAAATAGTGCTTTAAGACTACAGTATAGTTACATAATCGGTAATTGGAAATTCTGTCCACACACTGTGGGTGTTGAAATGCACAGTCATGTTTAACCTGGTGACACTATGTTTCCAGGTAAAGTTTTTTATCTTCTCTAAATATTATTTATCAGCGGAGCAGTGTATGCTGCTTGCGTCATGGGCATATTTAGGATGAGGTCGATTCATGTGAATATTTGTGTAGCTGGAGTCATTTAATCAGGTGGGGTTTGATGGAGGTGTATTCAATAATAAAGCCTTCCTAAAAATAACAAGTGTTAGCTCTTTGATCATATTCAAACAAGACAAGGGACATGACACTGATGGTGTCATGTCCCTGTAAATCAGATGGACATGACAGCTCCAGGTCAGGAAGGCTTTTAAAACAAGCTGTCAGACATTATGATTTGAAAGTTTCATTGTTCAGTGACCGCGTAAAAACCCTTTTATTTCCCCATTCTTTACTTATCACCTCATATACGAGAAACTAGTTTGAACCTGATGCTTACTTCCTCAGAAAAAGCCCTGTCAGATTAATTCAATGGATTTCCTTACTTTGGACTAAAAGGGGATTCCATTTTATCTTGGAAACGTTCAGCCAAGTTCACTTCTTGTTCTCGGATGCGTCTATGACATATTTCCAGTATATAGTGCGTCACATCTTTTGCAACAAACCACACCCAGCGAGCAGTATATAGTGAAATTTTACTTGACAAGAACCGGCAGAATCAAGAGAAACCACATTACTAGAATCAGAGGTACAGAGACCCCATAGAGTCCCACCATTGATGTGCAGTGACTCTAGAATCCACTTTCAAACTACATCCTTGGGCTGGTGGGATAAGTTGCAATTGACATTTTGCGCAGGACTTCAGAAACAAGCCTGGCTTTCATGATGCTGTTTGAACACTGGGGAAATCACTTGCAAAGGTCACTGAGCCCATTTCCTTCCCCTCAACACCCCCCCCCCCCCCCCATGCATCTAAAGACCTGTAACAGCCCCCTTTCAACTGCACTTCAGTTACTGGCAGACATATTCAAATTTTTTATATAGGAAGTGAAAGAAGGTGTAGGTAACCAAAGAGCAAACAGGAGATGAGAAAGCATATTTTATTACAGCCTCTCCTTGTTTTACCACTGTTGCACTCATGTACAAGCTCCATATATAGAGGACTAAAAGACAATCTTTACATTCTTTATTTCAATTTAACTGTGTAGTAATCCTAATTCCCTTTTAACAGAACACAGAGTCTCTGAATAAAGCCGCATATTCAATCCACAACTTAAGTGTCCTTTTTAAAACGTAGCGCTACTACATGTCTCTGAAGTCCTTCTTCACCATCCCACACGTGATCCACAGAGAAAATACCCCTCTCCTCCACAAACATCTCAAACAGGTGCAGTCCACCACCTACACCGAAGTAGTGAGACTTGGTGGCGAGGTAGACCAGTCCATCTGCTGCCAGCAGTTTGTGGAGGGCCTCATGTAGAGCAGGGTAGTATGCGGTGTTGTAGATAGTCTCTGAGGTGAATATGATGTCGTATTTTGGTGGTGGGTCTTTATTTAGAACCAAAGTAAGAAATGTGCTCCAGTCACCAGAGAAGAAATGACACCTTGCTAGTAGTGGATGCTGGTATGGGTCAACAGCTCTTTTTTTCGGTGGTGGGTTACCTTCTTTTAATTCTTCTTTCGCCTTTGTTTTACAAGAATCCACCTCCTGTATTTTTCCCTTGCCCCTCCCTTCTTTGTCATCTTCACTGTCGACATCATCCTCTTGGCAGTTTAGTATTACATTTGGCACTGTGAGCTGTTCAATAACTGTACTGTTATAATCTTGGAAGTGGACGTGCCTGGCTCCTCGCTTCAGAGCCAGTATCCCCAACAGCCCTGCGCCACAACCCAAATCCAAAACCGCCTTCCCCCCAAACGTCTCTCCGTCTTTCTCAATCAGCTCCAGAAGGTCGTAAGTGCACTCCCACACCTTCAGCCCTCCCTCGTACAAGCCAGAGATGAGATCAGACCTCTGTTCCGTAGTGCGAGAAAGAATTTTCTCCTCGTCGTCTCTCTCTGAGACAGTCTTCTCAAAAACTGTCTCGTTGAGGAAGTGGAGAGGGGGGAGAGTTCCAATGGTGACTGTTTCAGAGACGGCATCCGTAAGGAAGAGATGTGGGTCAGGTGGTGGAAGGTGCTCTTTGGCCTCTTTTACCGGCTCTGCTGGTTTGCTATTGTCTTCAGTCTGAAAAATACAAAGCGGTGTGCACGGTTAGGGAACATATTTTCTAAGTTAAATGTCTGAAACAACAGAGCTATGTAGTCAACATGTGTTTCAAATTGACATTATGGCTTACAGATATCAATCAGCAATAGAGTAAGGCTGTATGGCTAGAGGCAACTAAACATGGCGTGGAAATTTTCAATGACCGTATCTTATGAATTTCCTGTGAATTGTGAATGCCATATATATACCATGTTGTGTGCCAAGTGCTTTTGGTAAGCGACAAAATAAACAATGTTCATGAGTCATTAATACATATGTGAGATTAAACATGTACATTAAATTAAATGTTAAAAGGTGTCACTTAACACACAACAATATTTAATCCTTTCTAATCAGTATAACTAGTGGTGATCTTAAAATGTATTAAAAATGGGTTCACAAATCCAAGCTTCAGTTAACTTGGCTCATATGACATCTGCTTTTGAAATGGATTTTGTGAGGTCAAATGAAGAAGATGCTCTGTTATTAGATCTGGGATCCTTCTGGGTGTGAAAACACAAAGTATACACACATTTAAGTGTTTTTATTTATACAGTATTGGCTGTTAATTTGTTTGTCTGACTTTATGCTCCTTTTTCTATAAAATGTGTCCTACAAATAAAGGCTGTCACAAAGACTGGCTGACTGGTGACTAATGAACTCAGACACGAAACTATTACAAATCAGCCATGTGATTCAATGTGTGATATAAACACTGTTTGCAAATGTCATGTGTGGATTGGTTGATCCAGCTGTTCCAGTAGTAACACCCTCCTGAGCACACCAGTTTAGATACCTTATGAGTCGTTGCATGCATCAGAGCTTTGGTGTCAGACATAACAATATCAACTCTCACAGTCTACTATTAATATGAATTTGTATGATTTCCGCTGCAACTTTTTAGTGACACATGCCACTGTCTAGTGACATCATGGATCATAAGCAGGGAGGCTGTCGACCTACGCTCTCTAGTGGATGCATATTTACACCATTAATACACTGTAATGGAAGAGTTTTTGTTGTTGATTAGCTGTGGTGGAGTTGCTCATACGGTTATAAAGTTGTTAACAAAGATACGTTAAATAATCTGCATATATGCATAGTTTCTGTTGAGATTAGAAATTACCCTCATTCAAGGGGCAAATTAGTACTTTTTTGAGTCCCCCTGTATTTACTGTAACAGAAGACAGGTCTATCTTCATTGTTGGTTAAATACTAAAATCAATAGGCCCTTTACAGCAGACATTTTGACTTGTCATAGTAGGAGAAGCACAGGTATTAACAATAACATTAACGATGGCTCCGTTCTATTGTAGTGCACCAGTAAGTCACAATAGTGTGACAGTGAACCAGTACACACAGTACCAAGACCCTGAAACTGATGCAGCTAAACGGAACTCAGCCATCACTAAATTTATTATTTACACCTGTGCTTTACTTACTATGACTTCTATGGAAAAAAAGTCTATAATATTCCATCCTTTGATATATTCCAAACTGTAATTCATTCGTAGTCTTTCAAAAGAAATCCGAAAGAACCAGAAATCCCCTTAACTTAAATTTAATGAGATTATGATGGTTTTTCTTCTTTTTTTGTTATCAAATACACACCAGTTAGTGCAGAAAGTGTATCAGGGGATGTCTCAGTTTCTGTTATTTTAACCAAAGAGGTGTTTTTGTCAACCCAAACAAACATAAAATCATTATCATTTGTCAATGTAATTTGCTGTGTAGTTAACCCCTTGAATGTAATTTTATTTAATTATAGTTTTATTATAATTTTGCTCCCTTCGTTTTGATGTTGTCTTAGCCTTGCTTGTTCTCATTGGATGCTTTGCACTGTTATAGACAGAAATGCAACGTCGTTTTCCTACAAGCATTTGTAATATACTGTATGTAGATTTTATATCATGGGCCCTGCTCTGCCCCTCCCTCCCGCTGCCCCCAGCCCTCTCAAAGTTATACAGCCACTGCAAGTGCAGATGAATCTTTTCCATCCTTCTTTAGATTAATAACGCACTAAAACAGTGTAAGCTATCCTATGATGCCAGTAAATAGGGTGGAAGACAGTCCTATTCGGAGGAAACTACAATCTGACATCACCTGACAGCGTTTGACTACTGGCCAGCACACATAAAGAGTGAGACAACGTTACTCACAGATTTAGCAGTGTAGTCGTTTTTGCCCTTTTGCAATTCATTTCCATCCACGTCGTCCGGGCTTGTTGTTTCCGCGTGCACGTCGAAGTTAAAACAAAATGACATGATGGATGTCAACACCACACAAAGTTTGCTCGGGGTTGGAAAGTTGGTCTCCGTTAAGGTTAAAACAGGCTCCACATGGCGAGCAAACTCGTGTGAAGCAAACTGCAAATCCCAGAGTTCAATGAAAACGAAGCAACCGATTCCCAGCTTGTTACTTATCTTTTAATGGAGAAGTTAACTGTTGATTAGCGATCTATTTAAATAAGTGTGGGTTTAGAGATACAGGATTTAAAAATTTAGGCTCATACATGTAGATTTTTGCAGAAAACCATCCGTGTCTAGAATGTTGTGTTTAATTCCTGACTCGGACTACCATGATGCCTTTCGGCGCAGTTCAGGAGCATGCGCACTAACTCCGGATCAGGATTCAGATGTGTTAACTGTCAAAGAAGGTGCCTGATCCTGCTCTTCTTCGCTAATATGTGCTGTTTTTGCGTTATCTTCTGAAAATGTCGAACGGACGGTTGGTTTCGGCAGTTTTCTTGTATTCATAGAGAAGTAAGTATTCCCTAACGGAAATCTGAAATGTTATTAAATATGAGAGTAAGTTATGAGACACACAGCGTCGTATATTTGGGTCCAGGAAAATACTGAATGACATCCAAACAATAGGGATTTGGGAGTGTGAGGATTCAGTGAGACTGTTCCACAATAATGTTTACCATGAACAAGTTCATTATTTAGCGTTTTCATGGGGCGACAGCAAAGCTAACTGCCTTATAGTGGTGTATGGTGGTGAATAGTAGGTATATCAAACCTACCAAACGTGGAATTTGGCAGTTAAATGTATTTAATCCGCCACACAACCAGTCTGAGCCAAATGACACCTAAACTTCATCGTGTACAGTTAAATGCGTAAACCAACAAGCCTGCTGAGAGTTAAATAAATATAGAGGTAACTAACTGAACATATCCGTAGAAATAAACTTGCTGTGCTGCATTCCAGACAGGATGGAGTGTGGGTGGAGGTTTCTGGAGTCAGGGTGGAGGGTTTTTTTTTGCAGGTGAGAAGGAGACAGTGATCTGGCGTGAAGTTGTCAGTCTGCAGCAGCATTTAGCTCCACTGCATCTGACAATGATAATCTGTGATACACTGGATTATTGCTGAAACGGTTTGTCAGTTAATCGTTAAATTGACTGGCTGAACATAAATCTGCAACTCTTTTCATAATCAGTTAATTGTGTCAGTCATTTGTTCAGCATGTGCTGCTTTTCTTTGTCTTTAGTGATAGTAAATTGAATATTAGTAATTGAATAAGTAGTTTAAAGATGTCAACATGGGCTCTAGGAGATTGTGATGAACGTTTTCAACTATTTTCTTACATTTTATAGACTAGACAGCTAGCTTCAGATAAACTTTATCAATATTTTTTTGCATAGGAGGCGGCTTGTGGATTTTGGCCCCCATCACTTACATTGTAAGTGCATTTGAAGGGGATCTTTTAACAGCTAGTATGAACAGAAACCTATTTCAATGTTCATTTGGGCTCCTGACTGTTGTTTTAAGACAGACCTGAAAAACTGTGATTCTGTCCTTTAAGACACATGTATGTCAAATTGGCATAAGGCTGTGAGAGTCCATTGTTGATCGTTTCTTTATTTTCCTTGTAGGTGAGTGCATTTTACCGATGCAGGATGCGGTGGTGTCCCAGCTCTATTCTCCACCTGCTGCGCTGTGTGCGGTTGCGGTTGTGTACCAGGAGAGGAAAGAACAGGCTGCCTTTGTGGATAAGGGAACTATCTGCCTACATGAGACTGCTGGTGCAGTCACTGTACTTTAACTCCCTCACAGACTCGGATGTGATTTTTGATTCAGTCTTTGAACCAGTGTTTTGGACTGTGGATTATATCACCCGCTGGTTTGGTCTGGTAAGTGTGTGTGTTTTTGTGTTGTATGCTTATTTAATTAGTCTCAGAGAGTTTTCCTCTGAACCTCTCTGTGTCTGCACCCCCCCCCGTCTTTGTCTGTAAGGTGTTTGTTTGCCTGGTGGTGATACTGACCAGCTCCATCGTGGTGATAGCCTACGTGGTCCTTCTGCCCCTGGTACTCAACACTTACTCCCCTCCGTGGATTGCTTGGCACGTTTGTTATGGACATTGGAACCTCATCATGATTGCTTTTCATTACTACAAGGCTGCCAAGACCTCCCCCGGAGCCCCCCCTACAGTAAGATATGAACTCCACTTTTCTTTACAAATCTAGGCATGAATTCAACTCACATTTACTAATGCCACTTACATGTCTTTTTTTTTTTTTTCTTTTAGGAGAAAAATGACATTCCGTTTGTAGCTGTCTGCAAAAAATGCATCATGCCCAAACCAGCAAGAACACACCACTGTGGTATCTGTAACACGTGAGTCGATGTTGCTTTTCTTCTCTCCGGCGGGACGTTTTTCTTGTGATTTGTCAGATTGAATATTTAGTTTTTTCTTCGCAGGTGTATTCTGAAGATGGACCATCATTGTCGTATCCTTTGTGCTAAAATCATTTCAAATAATACTTTTATGCGGTGTTGGAAATCACATAACGTGACTATAAAACATGAAGATGGTTTTCCTTAATTTCAGCTACTCAGCCTGGTTGAATAACTGCGTGGGACATTTTAACCACCGTTACTTCTTCTCCTTTTGTCTTTTCATGACCTTGGGCTGTGTCTACTGTAGCATCAGTGGCAGAAACTTGTTCCTAGATGCATACAATGCTCTTGAGGTGAGATACTTAGACTCACAGCATACTGTTGGATTGCTGTAGCCTCGGGGCCTACTTGGGGGTTTGTCCTTGTAAGGCTTATTGACTGTAACTTTTCTTCTATGTCTGGTATCTTTCTCTGTGGGGCTTAACAATTTGCTGACTGACACTGCCTTGTTTCTATCTTTAACGCTTGGGTGTGTGTACGCGGGCTGCTCCATTAGCGCTTTAAGCATTTGGATGTGGAAAAACCAGGGGTACCAGTAACAGGGATGGGACTTCTTATAGGGCTTCTCCCTCCTGGCCAGGTACAGTCTCAAAAGTACACGCACAATGACGCAAGTAAGCTTATATGTTGTTATTAACTGTTTTGTAATATTTTTTTCTTTGTCAAGACTCACTATCAGACAGCTGCACCTCCATACACCTTTAAGGATAAGATGATTCACAAGAGCATCATCTACATGTGGGTGCTTACCAGGTAAGATATGTATTTCATGTTTCCATACATAACACGATACCACCTAGTGTCAGATATGATCCAAGTCCATACCACATAGTTTGAGTATTTAGTTTGTTCACACTGGAAAAGTAACAAAATCAAGCATACTCAAAGATATTAATATGCATACTGATCCTGATTTTGATGGACACAAAGCAGCGCACAAAGGAAATGGAGAAGCCGCCCACTGCTGCAAAAAATTAAAACAAATTATAGATGGTAGTGGCACAGCCCCAGGAAGATCTCAGGAAACAAGAAATAAAGTATTTAATCTTTGGAAAAACATTTTTTGTTAAGTTTAATTGGCAGATGCATCCCAAGTTTGCAATTTGATTGACACGTCTTGTATTAGTACATTGATTCCTTTCATACCAGCTCTAAGCACAGTGTATTATAAATTACATACTGTAAACTGTTATTAAGTATGACAAAGCATGGAATTGGGACATGCTTGTTGTTTGTATTGCCTTGGCAGCGGATGAAATAAATTATGTTTTGTGCTTTTAGCACAGTGGGAGTGGCACTAGGAGCTCTGACCATTTGGCACGCAGTTCTCATATCCAGAGGAGAGACCAGCATAGAAAGACACATTAACAGCAAAGAAACACAGCGACTGGCCAAACGGGGAAGGGTGAGCGTGTTGAATAACTGAAAAGTTAAAATAATTCTAGTTGTAAGTTAAGGGAGATTCTTTGTTATGATGAACCACAAACCCTCAATTAATTGAAGTTTGTTCCTTTGTTTTAAATGGCATGGACCTTTTTAATAGGTTTTTAATTGCTCCTTTTCTCTTACTTTAACTGCTCTGGCAGGTATACAAAAACCCATTCAATTATGGCAGGCTGAATAACTGGAAAATCTTCTTCGGTGTGGAGAAGACAAGGTGCGTTTGTCTGAGAATTTCTGTTAAGATACCCATACATCTTCTTATCACCAATGTCTTGTACGTCTTGTAACCTCTGTGTTGTTTTGTCTTTTGTCTTTAGTCACTGGGTGACACGTGTTCTCCTTCCCTCCGGTCATGCCCCACATGGTGATGGATTGACATGGGACGCCTTCTCAGTTAAAAAGGACTTGATACCCGTATGACAGGCTCTTCCCAGACATACTCCCAGTCTACAGACTTTGCTCTGTCCAGCCTGCTCTGGTCATTTGATCCGGTTGGCGTAAAGATGGTGGAGAAGTGGGGTCATGTCAACCTCCAATACCTCAAAAAAAAAAAAAATGCTGCGGCATAGCTCATGGTTTGACGGTCTACATTTGTCAGCAGTGATAAGGCCGTTTCTCTTGTAGGGTTTGTTCTCTACTTGGGTTAGTCCTACAAACTGCTCTTACTTGACTCTGAGCTAATGATGAGTTTGATATTTTCATGTATTGACTGACATATCAATGGACTGAAGTACTTGTAAAGTAATGATTTTTTTTTTTAAAAAGCCAACTATCTCTGCTCTTCCTGCCCAAGCTAATATTCATTCAAAAAACAAAATCAAAAAAAGAATAAAACACTAAGGTTTGGGAAACAGTCGTTTCTCCCAACACCTACACCCCTCCAACCCATTAACACACTCCAGCACTCCAGTCCAATATTATCATTTGATTCGAACATTCAAGGAAAACTGCAGCACCATGATGATGTATTATTTATCTGTATTTTGTACTTGTTAAGTTAATAAATCTTTATAAATTGCTTTATTTAAATAATTTTACACAGGGAGTATTGAGTTTTACTAAACATGCACTGCACACACACACACACACAGATTGAATTTTTGTACATCAAACCTTGTTTTAAAAGGACATATTTTCACTCTGGTAATGGTAAGGTACCTCACAATACTGTGCAAACTCCAGCTCCAGTGTTACATCACAGAGTTGCTTGTGCAGTTAGACCCAGAGACATGCTGCCGGTAGTGGAGGATTAATTGTGATGCATGCCAGATTTGATCTGCAGATTCATATTACATCAGAAATAAGCAGACACAGTAGTGCAGATGCAATAAGATGAAGGCAAACGCACTCCCACACGTGATATCTGTCATTTGAGCACAATCATAGCAGCGTGAAACTTGGTTGATAAAGGATGTAACAGGAATTTTTCCACCCAGGATAAATATGAAATATTTTGCAATCAGGGCCTTTTGATAAGCAGACATGTAGAAAACAGATGGTGATATTGTCATTTTAAAGGGTAATGCAGTAGAAAGACGATGTCAGATAAAGAGAGAGAAGAGATTAAGGGATGAGAAGAGATTTCACCCTCGTGCCAACCCTCTTTCACCCTGCCACTGCTCGTCACAGCCGCCCGCTCTGTCAGAAACAGACCACACACACATACAGACCTGTCAATGTTCAATCTTCCAGCAGATGTCAGCGTTCATCAAGTGAAGTTTGGTGAGAAGCTGTCAGTGGGAGGATTGGGTCAAGCTTCAATTTCACATTTTGAAAGATTTGGATGCCATGTGATGACTTTCTGTGGGAGATTGACATTGTTCCAAATGCAAAAGCATAACCCTTCTTATCAGGCACCTTAGGTTATTTATACTGTTAGGTGTTTCTGTTTTTACCCTCACCTGCGCACATTATAAATGTATATGTAGACCCAACAATAGATAGGTTGTATAGAGTTAATTAAATGTTTGTGCCAAGATTAAAATGGACGGGATTAACTTGTTCCCAGACTAAGATACAACATAATCCAATATTAACTCACACTTGAGAGTTAATTTTATTTAGGATGCATACAACAATAATCTTCTTGAACTGACAGTTTGCAGGCAGTAGCAATATCAGGCTCTTTGCACACAGCTTTATTCCAATGCAACTGTAAATAGTTAAGTAACAACCTTATAGGAGTCAAAGTTGGTATTTTGATGGTAGAACTACCAGTAACACCAGTTTAAGTCATGCACATGAAAGTGTGTGTGTTTTATTGCAAATGCCAGGTTTGAAGAAAATGATCTTTGGCTGTGCAGGAAAGTCTAATAACAACAATAAACTTCCGCTCTTCGTGTCACATTAAAACCCCTGTTAGGTTGTCCCAAACATAAAGGCTATTGCATTATCAGAGTAGACCTTCAATCACTGGGTGGTTACTAGTAAAGTATATTTTAGTCACTGTTTTTAAAAATCTTTCTGATATCCTACACGTTGGCAAACTGAATGTTTTTGTTTGTTTTTTTTTTTTTTTACAATCTGCACTTATATTCTGAAGGATAGCTTCTCAGTGTCCGTTCTCACTTTGCTGAACTTGACGCACATTGGACGAGTGGGTCGAGACTGCGCATGCGTGCAGACAGATTTAATTCGAGATCAGTGCAAACGGATTGGGCTGCAGAGCACTATTCGTTATGATTCGGGGGGAATATTGATTGCATCCTTTTTTTTTTTGGAGAAGCTGTTTCAAATTTCCTGGAGGCTCTGCAGGGCCAGACTGGTTACCAGCCCGCCAGCCCTGCACAGACACACGGTTCCCAGTTTGAGTCTGTCAACCTGCTGACTGGCATCTTCTGCTGATCGTCGCGGCGGGATCCAGTGATAACTTCACTTGGAACCAAGTTCGGATGTGGCAAGCAAACTGCAGACGAATGCATAATCTAGCAGACTGGATTTCTGGTAGGCAAATATGAATCTGATCTTTTTTTTTTTTTAAAGTCCTGATATAGCAGACGACTTGTGATTAACGAGGCTGCAAATTAATCCAATTCCGTCGGAAGAACATCTTTTAAATGACAAACAAATAAGATAAATTGTGAAGTGCATGAAGCTAATTTCTTAATAAATGAATGGAAAATGAGATCAAGTGTGGGCTTGCATGAGCTTTAGGCGCGTGTCCCAGTCAGCTGGCAGTACACGTGACGTAAACATCGCAGCTTGTCTGACCTCACAGGAACAAGGAGTGCTGAGCTGTCATTATTTCCTCATGATGCTTTTCATATAAGGCAATTTATTTGACATCGTTGACAATATTTTTATTTGACGTTGTCATTTAATTGAATTTTTAAGGATTTACAATGGAACATTGTGGCACATATGTAGATAGATTGATGACTGGTGATTTGTCTCCTTGGTGTGGCATGTAGGCACAGTGATGGGAGGCTGTGTGGGGAGGAGTAGGACAGATGGACAAGGGAGTGCCCGGAGCTCAACAAGGAGCAAAAAACGTGGAGGTAAGAAGCTGGAACATATTGCACGCAGCTCTTGAAATAAGCACATATATTTTTTTTGAAATAATGAGAACATTTCTGACTCTAAGAGATGCAGAAACTGGGGACTAAAACAGTCTCTGTAATATACATTTTATCCTTGCAGAGAGTGCTATTACAAGTGAGATAAAAGGTGGTGATAATAGGGGAGCAGAGCATGAGAAAGCCTATAAATCTTTGTGTCGGCTCAGGATTGTTTTATTATTTAGGTTGCATTAGATTTGATGATTTCATTATATTGTCAAGGGGAGCAGAGCACGCAGCCTCTGACACATCAGACACATTATAATTATATCAGGTCACATTGGGGACATTACAGAACCAGCACAGCACACCGTGCACAGGGGAGTGCAAATGGGTTCATTGCACCAGCCGGATGGACTATAAGAATGAAAGATTTATGCATTTATGAGAAAATGCAAAAGTGGAGGCAGAATTTCTTGCTTCACCCTCGTTGCACGGGTCGTTCTCTTTAATCTCACAGGCTGTCTCAGGTGTTAAGTGTTTCAGGCCCTCACATGTCTAATCTGTGCTGAGGATCTGCCCTGATAGGACAGTGTGAGATATAAACACTGTTCAGTCCACTCCTTGTGAAAAAGTAGCTGCGTGCTGGGATGTATTGTCATGCATTATGCATTGAGCAGCAGCAAGGGGCCTGCACAGAGACTTTTCATGTCAGTTTGACCTATTTAGTGCATGATTCGCCTCGTGTCAACCTCCTGTAAAATATATTTTCATGCAGAGAGATGTAATTTACCTGCAAGACGGACGTGGCTTTGATTCTTGTTCATAGCCCCAAACCTGCTACTTGTGAGAGATGCAAGCACAGATTGCAACATCAGAGGCAGATTTGCATCTCTTCATTTAAAAAGCAAAAAAAACAGTCACCTGTAGTGGGGGCACTTCACAGAAGCACAGTAGCTTCTCCTTCACACAGACTGCAATAGTCTGACAAGGGTTTATTGTCTTATAATAGGTTTAGCATGTTGCCTTCGAGTATTTTTATCCTGCCTCTAAATAAAGCTGATAGGATTAGGCCTCTTGTGTGAAGAAGCCACCTTCTGGCGAGGACATTCAACTTATTCTCACTATATATTGAACCCCTTTCCATGAACTGATCCTGTGGTATTCCTGGATTGCCAAGTGTTTGTTATTAGAAAGTATATAAGTGGAGGGAGTGTGTTCATTTTTAAGCAACTGGGGAAGTGTCACAGTGGTTAACTGAGCTCTGAACCTGAGGCTGGACCCCATGGCGATCTAGATCATCTGGTTGTCTCGTCAATCGCGCGGCGTGTTGGACACAGTACAGGCTGACGGTCTCTGTAGCTCATTAATGCAGACTTTGGATGTAGTTTGACTCACAACAAACCTCAGACAAAGAACAACTATGGGAGTACCTAACTCCAGGGAATACAACTACTATCATGCTCCAAATACACCCTTTAGGATTTTGCTGAAGAGTAAGTATAGTTTTTTTTTGTGTGGGCTTAAAGGAATGCTTTCATGTTTTCTGTTTTCATGTTTGCGTGGCTCACTGTGTTTTGTCCTAATTGTCTCGGAAGGTTTAGTGTTGAGTTTAAGATTTACTGTGCTGTTGTTATTGTATTATGGTTTAAAATACAGAGAATGTATTTTAATTATTCGTTTGCCGTCGTAGCTCGGCTATAGATGAAACAGAACAAATGAAAAAAGCAGGAAAAATGTCTAAAAATGACAGAAAACCAAACAGAAAGACGTCATAACATTAAAATTAACAACTTAATAATTAATCAACTGAATTAATTAACTGCTGCCTCTTATTGAAATGCATGTGTTCGGTAAGAGGTACGCTGACATCATATAGGGATTCTGCAACAATAATAATAGCACAAAAATAACACATTCCTTTACGTGAAAATAACTTAATATTAGTGTTTCCTTCAACCAGGAACATTTAAGCTTGAGGAAAACTTGATCCACTGACTTAATTCGAAATTCCTAAGCTTCTATTCCAGGTAGCAGGGCTTACATCTCAGGACACGCCGCCATAGCTGATCTCTCTGTACATTCACAGTCCACTGTACACAAACAAGCAGGCTCACAGTCATACTACAGAGAAGTGGTGAATGAAACATCTGTCATATAAAGCAGGTTGCCATCACCGATTATATCCGCCTCATTTTAGTCAGTAATGTTATGTTTAGGTATGTAAAATCGGGTTAAGCTCTAACACGGCACGTTTTGCTCAGCGTGTAATGTGCTGCGGCCCATGTCTGTTCTTTCAAACCTCATGATTTAAAAATTTCCCATAAACCCTCTGAACTAAAACCTAGGAATGGGGGGTTTCCCTCATATTGTCACAGGGTACTCAGGCTTTTTTCTTGAATTCATTTGTCTGAACAACATATCGGGTCAACTTGCACTTTGTGAAACTTGCACATGTACGTTCCTGTCTCTGTCAGCCAGGAGGCTCGTTAGGATTCCAGAGAACCAAATATTTGTACGGGTTTTGGCTGGCGCGTTAATGCACTCCTTTTGCAGGCATGCAAAACATGTACATGCAACTTTGCAGTCATCAATCCACAACAACAGGTATAGACAAGCAAGAGAAATAAAAAGAATAGACTTTTTATGAACATAATAATGTAACAGTAGTATTTTTTTTTTAGCTGAAGTCTGCACACTTCTGAGATATTGTAATTATGGCTTTGGAAAGATAAAAGAGTTTATTGATATTAATTCTGGGACTTTTTTTATCATTAACACATAGAATGTAAATTACTGTATAAAGCTGTAAAGTGTGGTTATTTATTTGTGAATGAATATGCGGGCACACATACAAAAAACAGACTTAAGATACAAACTGGCGACCTGAATCTAATTGCCTTATCTGTAAAGGCCATTGTGTCACATTTATCATTACATCGTTGGCCTACATAGAAAATCATTTAAATCTGTGCATGCTGTATGATGGGAATGGCCAACAATGCCCAACTTAGTAAAAAGATTTAGACATTTATTCTTATTATGAAGCATTTCACGGTAAAACTGAGTATATTTGACAGAGTAGAGGCCAAGGTTTATAAGAGCTCTACATTCCAGGAATCTGATAATGCACTAATTGATTTATTGTGAACTGTGATTGTATTTCTGTGTGCCTGCTGTGTAAAACTTGTATTAGTCCCCGAATTGTTTTTGTTGCCTTTCGTTGGCCAAAGAGTGCTCATCTTTCCAACCAATGCCTTGTAGGATAGGGGCAGATAAATCCTATTATGTGGAACCTGATTACTGCCTATAATCCACTGGTGTGCGCTTGTTTGTGTGAGTGAATGTGAGCGCACATGTATGTGCGTACGTATGTGTTACTGCAGTAATCCACAGTGCTATAAATAAGCACTTTGATTTTCCTCCCTCTCTCAATCAAACTGACTTTCTTGGTACCCAGTTAAAGTGGATGTACCGTATATGCCAGTGGAAACACCTGCAGTAGTAATATTTGGTTTAACTTAATAATTAATTAATAATTGGCGTTACTTAACATATATAGTAAATGACATAGTGTTAAATATCACAAATGCAAGTGGCTGTATACATACATAGTGTGTTACTTCATGCAGAAAGTCCTTCAGTATGGGATTGCCAGACTTAAGATGAGCCATTCTGTCCTTGTCTGACCTCACTGGTGTTTACATGACCACGTGTCATCATCATCATGTGCCGCACTCTGCCAGAGCCCTTGGCGACCACTTTTCTTCCACTGCGATTTGTTGGCAGTCAAACCTCTCGCGTCTCTGGCGGCGAGGTCGGTCCACTTCTTCATGTTGTCAAACCAGGTTGTCCTCTGTCTGCCTCGGGATCGGCTTCCTTCTACTTTGCCTCCAAGCACAATGCGTTCCAGTGTGTCATCAGTTCTTGAGATGTGTCCGAAATAGCGAGGTTTCCTTGGGATAACGGTTAGCAGAAGTATTGGTTTCGTGCCAGTCTTTTCTAGGGTGAAATAATTGGATTTCTTTTCACATGTACAAATAACAATTCAGCTGTAGTTTACTTGAGGTTTTTAGGGCCTGTAATGTATCTTCCATAAACTCCTACTGCACTGAAAGATGGCATATTATATTCTAAAATGTTTGTTTTGGTTATAATAGTATTGCATTTTCAATGATGAAACACATGCTCAGAGATGTTCAAAGAGGTAGACCATTTAAAGTCGTTTATTTCAGTCGTTTCCCAGAAATCTTGACTTGACTGAGCTCTGCTTAGAGCTATTAGTGTCCGAATCAACTTTTGAATCACCCAAAAACATTTCTTGACACTTGATCGTGCCTGAGGTCAAGTTAAAGAGCTCAGCCTTCTTTACAGCAGTTGTGAGCTGAGCCAACCTGGCAACCACCTACATAATAAGCAGGCTTCTCAGAGCTCCACAAGAAGATGCTTAGTTTTGTTGCCCTATAATCCCTTTTAGATGTTAACATGGTGACATTATGTCATTATGAGAAATGAACTGTAAAAGGTTACTTCAAATATCATCCCTGGTTTTTGTTGTCTAACAGTCCTGAGATCAGACTTCTTTTTTGTTTCTCAGGACGCAATGAGCCTCTTAAGAAGGAGCGCCCAAAATGGAAGAGCGAGTACCCGATGACGGAGGGCCAGCTGAGGAGTAAGAGGGATGAGTTTTGGGATACGGCCCCTGCCTTTGACGGACGCAAGGAGATCTGGGACGCACTCAGAGCAGCAGCGCTGGCTGCCGAGTGCAATGACCTGGAGCTAGCACAGGCCATAGTGGACGGAGCCTGCATTACTCTGCCACACGGTATGAAACCACCCACAGGCTCAGAGGCACATGAACACACATTTACGCATCTGACCGGCGATGCACCCTTGCATATGGAAATGTGCTTGACCCAGCTATGAATTGTAAGCTGTAAATGTCCTGGAACTTTCAGCACAAACGCATAACTCATTACAAAACATTACACATGCATCAGCTGTTCAGAGATTACTGCTGTTAGTTACATAATAGTCGCAGTGCTGCGTGACCACTGTGAATGGATTGGTGCACAGAAAGCCATGGCAGAGTTAGGTGGAAAAAACACTTGCACGGTCAGTGTGTATTAATCTACACACACACATGCAGGAGTAGTTTTGCTTTTAACCATTTCACTAGTTGTAGGACATTGAGGTAGGAAAGTAAATGTGATGTCCTCATACTTCCCCTGGTTTACTGACAATGGTACAGTAGGGAGTAGAAAAAGGGTTAGTTGCTGTTACTGTTGGAAATATTTTTGGAAACTGGTTGTTTAAATAGGTCATTTCTCCCTCTGCAGGCTCTCTCACAGAGAGTTATGATGAACTGGGCAACCGCTACCAGCTCCCAGCGTACACTTTAGCCCCGCCTGTCAACCTCATCTCTGAAACATCCAGTGAGAGCAAAGTTTCTGAATCCACACAAAAACTAGCTCAAAATCTTCCGTGCAGACAAGAGTTCCAGCTGCGGGTGCGATTGTCAACAGGTAAGAAACACCCAGTATGACCAAAAAAAACACATGACCATTCTCTGATTTTACCTTTTGTCTGTTGTTTTAAATGCTATGCAGTTTTCCTCATGCATATGACATTTCATCTCATCTACACTGGAGACTGATTAAGAATTAATTTTCAGTGTCTCGCAGCTTGCTCAGCAATCAGTGTCAAATCTATTTGCGTCCTCTTGCTTTTCTTAGGAGAGGATGTGCGTCTGACAGCCAGCATGGCGGACTCCATCGCTGAGCTGAAAAAGCAGTTGGAGGAACAAGAAGAAATTGACGCGTCCCGCCAGAGATGGTTCTTTTCGGGGAAACTCCTGACTGACAAGACTCGTCTGCAAGACACCAAAATCCAGAAAGACTTTGTCGTCCAAGTAATTGTTAATATGAACCCTACTAAATGAGCAGTGAGGAAGAGGAGATGGGTATGAAGTGACGAAAAGATGACGGACACGCCAGAGAGAGGTGCAGGGATGCGAGTAGGGCTTGAAATCATTTTCCAGTTGGTACTGCAGTGGAATTTTGTGTACATTTTTATATAAAAAGAATATTGCTTTTATATTGCTCCTTTTTGTATTTTTTTCCTTTTTCCAAATGAACTAAGAATATTGAAAAGCACTGAAACACTTTAGATTAAAAGTAGAATCCTAAGACGCTCCCATTGTCTGTCTATCTGTGTGGACATCACTCTTCTTCAGTAAACCACATCAACTCACAGCTCTATTGTTTACACGGGCACTCCTCCTCGTCATGTGTGTTTGTACTTGTGCTTTTTAAACTGAATATGGTCCGCCTGCGGATCCGAATAAGGAAAAGCCATTCTCTCTTTTTTTCTTAAAAAAAAAAAAAAGAAAAAAAAAGATTTCTGTCATGTGATTTGAGAAGTAGGATGAGGGTGACAGAAAACTGTAGAGAAAAAAAAATGTAAATATCAGCCTCTATATGTGTTGTTTGGTCACGTAACTGTGTACACACTACAATTCCAGTCCACAACTGTACTCATAATAAAGACATGCAATGTAATGAAGGTACCATTTGAAAGGTAATATTGGAGGATTTGATGTTTTAACAATTTCACCACTCCAAACAAGATATTGTAATTTTATGTACAATATGATGCTCATTGTACTTGAATAACTTATGAATAAATATTGTAAATTTAAATGCTTCACCAGTATCCTGATTCTTAAGCACTACACACATGCTACAAGTCCAGTCTAGAAATGTTTGGTTATTAAAGTTAGAACTTATCCTCAAGCAGTGGCTCCCAAGATAAATATGGGCTGTCACTAGATGGTTTAATGGATAAGAAAAGAATATATATACATATAACAGAAAAATGTATAAATAAATTGATTTATGTTAAGGGGTCATGAGCAAAAAAGGTTGGTATCCTCTGTCCCAAAGGTCTATAATCAGAGTAGGAATGAATAGTGTTAATAGAAATACATTATATATGATACATTTATAGAGCTAAACAGTGGTTGAATGTAGTTACTCAAGTACTGTACTTAAGTAGTTTTTAGGTGCTTGTACTTAACTTCCATTTTTACTCCACTACATTTTGAATATTGTTCTTTTCACACAACTACACAGCTTTAGTTAAATATATATATCGATACAGACCTTTCAGAAGCCTTTGTAAATAAAATGCAGTTTTCATGGCTTTAATATTTTTTGGAAAACTTAATAGAGTCAAAGTACCTCTTCAGCTCAACTTCAGCTCAGTCGTCATGGAGATGGATGAGTTGACGTGAGCTCATAGGCTGTAATGTTTTCTTATGCTGTGTGTGTAGTTTTGTGCCGGACAGCGCCCTCTGCTGGCAAAACCTACGCAACGTCACCTGTGACGTCACACGCTAAGCGACAGCGTCATCTGGAGCTGCATCGCAGGCTGTTGGGGTAGCGTGATTATTTTCAACCCCGAAAATGGTAAAATCGGGGAAACTTCGATCTGGGACGGGGTCAAAACTCAAACGGTGGAAGAAGGGACACAGCAGTGACTCCAACCCGCAGACGAGTCGCTTTCGGCAGGCCGCTAAAAGCCGCTTCTTCAGCCGACCCACCGGTAAGTTTCCCTTTACACGTGGGTCTGTGGCTAGTGCTAACATTAGCCGTTTCACTTGTAGCACAGCACAAACTATCGACATACATTTCGTCGTTAAATGTTTATAAACAATACCAATAGAGTTGTCAGCGGACAGGCCGACTTTCTATCTTGCTGTCTTCTTCTTGGTCAGTTGAAATAATTTTGCTAGTCAGTGTAGGTTGAGATGATAACAACTAGTTAGGTTATCTTAAATGTTTGTGGTTGTGTAAGCCACAGAAACACTTTGTGTCAACGTGTCGTTAAATCAATATCACTCTTCATTATTGCTGTTGTCCTATTGCGCAACATCCTGAAATAGAGAGCTGAATGTGTGTACAAATGTTGTGCAGAGCATCTGTAGACACATTCAGCTGTGTTTGCTCCACACGCTCCAAGTTCTGACTTTCAGCTGTAACCTGAGGGTTTTACCTTCCATACATTGGGTGAAGACTGGACAGGAATAATTGTACTATTTATGCATGGCCCTCCTGTTTCAGGGGACCAAAAGAAATTGGACAAATGTGTCATCATATTTAATATTTTGTGCAGTCACAGACTGGTGGCAGTATATAACCGATAGACATAATCAGATGATCAGATACATGGTGCCTGTGCTCCGGCCAGCTTCACTTCATCCTTGTTTTGGTGACACATTAGCAAGTGAAACTTTTTGTTTACCATGTCTCTGTTAATGATCATTGTTCAGCTGCACTGTTTTAAAGACAGCAGCCTGTGCCATGCCGGTCTGTCATGCACCTTCGAAAAATCAAAATTTAACAATGTCAAAAATATGTTAAGTCCTAAAATGGATTTTAAAAGTCCCTGACTGTGATGTCTGACGTAGGTCACATGAGACCTACAGGGAAGTCATAATGTCTCATCTTTTTTCCACAGAAAAGAGTGATCTAACAGTTGATGCTCTGAAGCTACACAATGAGCTGCAGACGGGTCCTCTGGAGCTCAGCGCAGGCGGCCGTAAAGATGCCTGTATGGAAGAGGAGCCAGACCAGGCGTTCTCAGACAGGACCTCCGGTACCTTCCTCAGCGGCCTGTCAGACTGCTCCAACCTGACATTCAGAAAGGTGCAACGCTTCTGGGAGTCCAATTCAGCCGCTCACAAAGAGGTTGGTATTACACTGAATAGAAAGAAAGAGTTTCTAGGAGTTGATGGCAATGCTACCAACATAACAAACAACTATAACTGGAGATCCAAGATGTTGCATTTCATGTATTGTTACATTGTTTCCTAATGTGCCTCACAGATCTGTGCGGTGTTGGCAGCTGTTACTGAGGTGATCCGTGGTCAGGGAGGGAAGGAGACAGAAACAGAGTACTTTGCAGCTTTGGTAGGTTTGTTGAGACATTTATTAATAACTTGTGGTGCATTGAAAGAGGATAGTATCTATATGTCCTGTCTTAAAATGCGGCATGTCTCTGCTTTCTTGTAGATGACCACCCTGGAGGTTGTGGACTCAGCGGACTCACAGGCTGCAGTGGCGTACCTCCTCAACCTTGTCATGAAAAGGTTGGACTTACACCGCTGTTCTCTGTAACCTAAAAACGCCAAGGCATGTCAAGACTAATAAGAAATCATAGTGGATATTCGTCGTCTGATAGACATCTGTTTTGTGTGTTCATCAGGGTTCCTGCTCCAGTGCTCATGTCTAAGTTCTCAGACACCACCAAGGCTCTGATGGACGTCATGTCTAAACAGGCCACATCTGAGGCGGCCTCGGCTCTTAGATGGGTGAATAGATTTAACTCTGTGCCGTTTGTCTCTTCATTGTTCATTGTTGAAAACCACATCAACGATTTGATTTTGGTATTTTTGCATTTATAGATCCTTTCATGCCTGGCCACTCTGCTGAGGAAACAGGATGCATCTGTCTGGACTTACCCATCTACTCTTCAGGCTTACCATGGCCTGCTCAGCTTCACAGTGCACAACAAACCAAAGGTCTCGCCCACTTTCGGGTTATTTATCTCAAACTTATGATGTGTAAAAAATGAATGAAATCCTGCAATTTTGTCCTGTTTAATTTTATATCCAATTTCTCCTCTCAGGTGCGTAAAGCAGCACAGCAGGGCGTGTGCTCTATTCTCAGAGGCAGTGACTTCCTGTTCACAGATAAGGCCCCAACTCACCATCCTGCTGCAGTGACCACAGCCAAGTTCTGCATCAAAGAAATGGAGCAGGCAGGAGGTAAGACAGCATGGTCACTGACATACTTTACAGCTGCATGCAGCACCGATATGGACCTATCTGTGCTTACTGTGAAGAAGGTAAATAGTTAATGTGAGTCTGTGTCGTCCCCCCCCCCTCTCCCCGCCGCCTCAGGCAGCAAAGAGGACACCACCACACTTCATGTGCTGGGTCTTCTAAAGGAGTTGATGGGGACGTTTCCTCTGGGAGCTGTCAAGTCCTGTTGTGAGACACTGCTGCGAGTGATGACACTCAGCCATGTGGTGAGAACACAAAAACACTCAATAAGTGCCAGCAGATGCCCTTTGTTCATCGACATGTAGTTTTTAATACTGCAGTCTGTCTGTCTGCAGCTGGTGACGGCGAGTGCCATGCAGGCCTTTCATAGGCTATTCAGTGGGAAGCCAAATGCTTCAACTCTGACTCCAGAACTCAACGCGCAGATCATCACGGTGAGAGAGGACGAACATAACAAAGTTGCCCACAGCGATATTTGGCATGAAATATAACTGGCTATCACTTATCCCCAGGCTCTGTATGACTACCTGCCCAGTGAGAACGACCTGCAGCCTCTGCTGGCCTGGCTCGCTGTCATGGAGAAAGCACACGTTCACTTGGCAAGGTAATCCATGTTTCCTAACGGCAGCATAACAAATTCTGTTTTTTTTTTTAAAATTCAGATTAGACAGCAGTCTGTCTTTGTCTAGTTTGCAGAATTCTCTGAGTTTGGGTCACCTGCCCCGCCTCTTCTCCGCTGCCATGTCCTGCCTGTTGTCGCCTCACACACAGGTGGTTACTGCGGCAACCAACACACTTAAGGTAAAGATTATTTCTGGGTTATTTCCCCTTTTATAAGACAAGGTAGTCGGTTTACAACAATAGTTAGTTATTGTATTCAGCTTCTAATTATTGATGTTTGTGTTTCAGACGCTGTTGACTGAGTGTGTGGCCCCCAGCATGGAGGAAATGGGCATGATCACTGCCACAGCCTCTGCGGGGAACCCTTCTTCTGTCTGCAAAATGTTTCGGTAAGCTAGTCTCAGTCTTCCCTTTCTGTTTTACAGGTTACATGTTACTGCTCATCATGATAAGTATGCCTGTATCTGTGTGTGACAGTATCGTAGAAGAAGGATTGTCCTATCGGTTCCACGCCTCCTGGCCATTTGTTCTGCAAGTACTTGGCTGCTTCTACCGTGTTGCAGGGAAACAAGCTCACCCCATCATGACCAAGGTACAGTGACAAACTTCTACAGACCAGCGTGTGATGAACCAAAGATAAAGCGGTGCCTGTAGTGGGTTGATTACATAGTCGAAGGATAAATCAGACTCTGTGTCGTTTCATGGACAGTCCCTGCAGTCTCTGGCAGACCTGCGCTCCACTCCACAATTCCCCTTCAGTGGCGAGTTGGATCTGGCTGTAGGAGGATCTGTAGAGAGCATGGGGCCTGAAGTCGTGTTGGGCGCCGTGCCTCTCAACATCACCGGCTACGAGTAAGCACACATACTTGGTCACAAAAGCACTTTTGGGGGCTGACTTTTTGATATTATTGTGGTTTAACTGGCTTTTTTTTTTTTAATCAGCGATGACCTGGAGTTCCCGCGCAGCTGGCTGGTCCCTGTCATTCGAGATCACGTGAAGAACACTCACCTGGGTTTCTTCAACTCTTATTTCCTCCCTCTGGCCTCTACACTCAAGCAGAGAGGTAAATCAGATGTGTGATGCTCCACCTGAGGGTGAGGTGACTGGACTGTTGATTTTTGTGTGTGTTAACTGATGACTCTGTGCTTGTGTTGTAGCTGAAGAGTTGGAGCAACAGGGACAGAAACTGGAGGCCAAAGTCTATCAGACCTTACAGCTTCAGGTAGCTTCACGTGGACTTTGTGACCTATCCTGAGTGAAAAATCAATGTGTAAATGAGTTGCCAAAAAGTCCATACCTGTGCTCATCTTTTAGATTTGGACCATGCTCCCTGGTTTCTGTACATGTCCCGTGGACCTGCTGGCATCCTTCAAAGGCGTCGCCCGCACGCTGGGCATGGCTATTAATGAACGGCCAGACCTGAGACTCACAGTCTGCCAGGCTCTGCGCACTATCATCAACAAAAGCTGCAGCACAGGTAGGTAGACACACATGCACATACATGCAGACAGAACATGCATTAAAACTACTGCAGCTTCTTTCTATTGAATCAGCCCATTTGGTAACATGGTTTGTGATTTCTCTCTGTCTGCAGAAGAAGAAAAGGCTGAAGTGGGCCGCTTCTCTAAGAACTTCCTGCCCATCTTGTTCAATGTGTACAGCCAGCAGCCTGCAGCCGGAGAGTCTGGCACCTACAGGATGGCTGTCCTGGACACCATCAAGGTCTATTTAACGGTCACCGAAATGCAGGTGAGTTGTGTTTGCACAAGTTGTGTATTTAAATTGAAATAATCAAGGAGAATCAGATTTTCAAGGTAAAAAATATAAAAAGGGACACTGAAGCTTTATATTATATACAGGCCATATTACCTGTGCTGGTTTATCACTAATCAAAACAATCATCCTCAGATGATCAATACATTCCTGCAAAAAGCCACAGAGAGATTGAGCTGCACAGAGAGCACCGAGTTCACACGGTAGGACCTGAATATGGATATATTCATATAGAATTATGGCTGCCTGCATATTACTGACATATTAATATACTTACTCTGCCGTACTCTGGCTTTCTCTACCTCTCAGGCTGTCAATGATGGACCTTGTGGTTGCCATGGCTCCCTTTTTAGATGAAGTCACCATGACTAAGACCTTTGAGCTGATCAGGCCATATTTGCAGGTAAAGCGTATACACAGAGTTGTTAATGAACCCTAACGTGGTCCAAAAGTATTTCTTGTTGTTAACTGTCCGTTCATTCATTCAGACTAAAGAGCCGGGCATGCAGAAGAAGGCGTACCGTGTGCTGGAGGAGATGTGCGGAGGAGAGCGAGATGAGTGTCGATCGTTTGTCGTGGCGAATCTAGAAACTCTAAAAGTCGTCCTGCTTGAGACGCTGAAAAACGCCTCTTCGCCAGCAAAGAGGGTGAGACCGCTGTGCAGAGGAGAAATAAAAAAAAAAAAACCTCATGTTAGATGGATGTCGTACATCTTGCTTTACAGTGCTGTCTGTGATCGTATCTTACGGATTTCTTTTTCTCAGCCGAGACTGAAGTGTCTGATCAACATCGTGAAAAGGCTCAGTGAAGAACACAAGGACTTTATCACCGCGCTGCTGCCAGAGGTACCCTCACAAACACACGCATGCGCACACAGACACAGAGAGTACACATACTTATCATTTTCATGAGGATGTTCTCTCTTCCAGGTGATTATATGTACCAAAGAGGTATCTGTTGGAGCTCGTAAGAACGCCTACAATCTGCTGGTGGAAATAGGAAATGCATTTGTCCGCTTCTGTGGGAACAAAAAAGGTAACAAACTTGTCTTTGTGTTGTTTTTAAATGTGCACGGACACGTTTGAAGATTTGAAATGCTTAAACAGTATCTGTCTGTACTCCAGATGCCATGGAGCAGTATTTGGCGTTGGTGTACGCAGGACTCACAGGATCCGTCACCATGATCACCTGTACAATTTTGGCGCTGACTCGACTGGTGTTTGAGTATAAAGGTAAGACTGCCGGCTTCATCCATTCTCTCATTTGCGTTTTTTTTTTTTTTTTTTTTTTTAAATACAAGCCTGAATTTAAACCTGCTTCTTTTCATTCCCAGACTCAATAGATGTGACCACCATGGAACAGCTGCTGCACAATGTTTGTCTCCTGCTGGGAGCTCGTACCAGGGAGATAGTGAAAGCTGCCCTGGGCTTCATCAAGGTCATCCTCTTCATCATGGATCCCAAGACTCTGGCTTCACATGTCACCGTCATGGTACGCGTCGATATTATGGATACGGTACTTTGAGTCCGCGATAAGAGACGGCTGTGCCCTCATTTTAACTCTCGCTCTCTTGTCAGATGGAAGGCATTGGGAACATCAAGGATGACGTGAGGAGGCACTTCAGAACCAAACTGAAGAACATCTTCACAAAGTTTATCAGAAAGTTTGGGTAAGGGCTGATGAAATCTTTTTTTGCATCAACCAGCTACCTGTATGCCCTGAACGTCACTCTGAGGGAGACATTGTCGTGCGTAATGTGCATCACAAATGTCAGATTTAATTCTTCTTTTATTCTTATTCAGCTGTAAATCTTGATTGTTATTTCTAATGGATGAGGTAGTTCCTCTTGTTTCCTCAGTATTTGTGTCAGTAAATCACCTTTTTAATGAAAAACAAGTGACTTTATATTATCTTACCACAGTCATATAATTAGCCTCACATTGAATGAACAGTTAAAGTGGAATTTGTACACAGTCATGCTTCATAAGTGCTTAGGATGCGGACATGTGATGTGCAGTCTGGATAGCAGATGTCTTCTGAACTGAACAGAGTGTATTAATTTCTGTGCTGTCACCGAATTGATATTTTATCATTACAAATGCATCTCATTGTCTTTTTGTTAAGTTACTGTCTGTTTGCTACCTGTTAACTGAAACAGTCATGTCGTAAAACTCAACCAATTAAAGCACATCTGGTGAGTTTACAAGGAGCACATGTTAGCACTAATAACGTTAGCATACGTAAATCACATGCTGCCGCTAACAAAGGGTTGCTCTGTTTAGTAATTGCTTCAGCTGTTTGTCGAGATTAACATCTGACTTTCCTTAAACTGATTGTTTTGGAAGAGACGCAAAGAAGAAATGGTTCCACATTCACTGGATGTTTTGATTGTACCAGATGTGTTTAACAGAACTACAGTACTTCTATACAGTGCATTTTGTTTTTTTTGTTTGTTTTTTTTTGATTCTCCGCTGTATTCCCAGTTTTGAGCTGGTGAAGAGCATGCTGCCTGCAGAACACCACAAGGTGCTGGCAAACATCCGCAAGGCTGAGGCTCGCACCAAGAGACGGAAGCAGGCCACAGAGCAGCAGGACGACTCGGAGAGCGAAGAAGAGGCACCTAAAACCAAGAGTGAAAAGTATGGAACACACAGAGCAACGCCCTTTCTTAGAAATTTGCCCAAATTTCCTCCTTACAAACCTCCTGTCCTCTCCTCTCTAGCATTGAGGACATCCTTGCTGAGTCAGACAGTGACTTGTCAGAGGATGAAGGAAAGGCCGGTAATGCTCAGAAGAAAGCAGGCAAACAGCAGAAGGGTCGTGCCTGGCTCAAAGAAGGAGAGGAAGATGACCCGCTCAACTTCCTGGACCCCAAGGTTTCCCAGAGAGTCCTAGGTAAAAGCCTCCTAACTGTCCTTTTGTTTCTGTCAGCTTGCATGATGATTTTTGAAAATTGAAGCATATAATGTCCTGAAGAGGAGTCTGATTTTTATTAACATGGATTTTGTTGTTTTTTTTCAGCTACAAACCCAGAGCTGAAAAAGAGCGCCAAGGTTGAGCACGGCTTCAAGGTGACTTCAGACGGACGGCTGATCATCAAAGAAGATGAAGAAGAGGATGTAAAAGAGAAAGGTAAGAGGAATCTTGCGGTTCATCTGGCTTCTCTGTACATTCCTTTAAATATAAACAGTCCTTAACGCTAATGAATCATCACTCCTCTCACAGATAAGGGAGAGATGAACGATATCCTAGAAGAAGCTGGAGTCAAGAGCGTGAGTATTTACACATGTAATCGTAACCTTTTGATGACATTTTATCACGTTTTTTTTTTGTCATTTACCCATGACTGTTACCATCAGAAAAAGACACAGAAGAGAAAGTTTCAAGATGACAACTTTGATGACGACATGGACATTGAGCCTGAGTTACAATATAAAGGTATGATTTGTTCCAAACATCCTGTGTAAAAGTAACAAGCCTGTGCATGAAGTTATAGACTTGGTATGAGGTTAATATCTTGGCAGTTGCGGTTTTTGCCAGAAAGCAATACGTCATGCTGATGACATGAGGGATTGTGATTAAGACTAAGCAACATGTGTTTTCTTCCCACTCAGCCGGGGGCTCAGGTATCCACAGACCCCTGGGAGGCAGCCGAGACACTGGAGCAGACTACAAGTCAAAGGTGAGAGCGACTGTGTAGAAATATTTGCTGCAGGAATTCACCGGATAAAGATGGTGTGTTCATTGGCAACTGCAATTCTCAGTATTTGTTCTGCATTCCTCAGAAAGGAAAAGGAGACGTGAAGAAAAAAGGAAAACTCGACCCTTACGCTTACATCCCTCTCAAGAAGGCCCAGCTCAATCGCAGGTATGAGCAAAGTTTTAACCCACAGTCGTCATGGCAGG
Source organism: Scomberomorus guttatus (assembly GCA_038419695.1). Taxonomy (NCBI): domain Eukaryota; kingdom Metazoa; phylum Chordata; class Actinopteri; order Scombriformes; family Scombridae; genus Scomberomorus; species Scomberomorus guttatus. Next base: position 15,802,590 of record CM076458.1, read on the forward strand.
AATCCTTCCAACTTCTCTGACGAGCAACCGATTTCGTTAAAAATGAGTCTTAACGTTTTTTCATTCCGTGTGCGTTTACAGGAAGCGTGCCAAAATGCAGGGCCAGTTCAAGGGCATGGTGAAAGGAGCCCAGAAGGGGGCGCTGTCAGGAAGGAAAATGCAGAAGAAAAAGAGGAAAGCCTGAAGAGCACACTTTACATATCACTCAATGGACTCCAAATAGGTTGTGTGTGTGTGTGATGGTGTGTTCATGAACATACTCAAATAGGCACGTACAGTGTGGGAAGTGTATGTGGTGACAGACTGTCTACAAAGGTGATATCAGTTTGTTTTTAAACTGTGCCTCTTACAGAGCTCTAGAAATGCTCTGATTGACGTCATACAGCTTTCTCAAGTCAGTAGTGTGTGTGTGTGTGCGTGTGCGTGCGTGCGTGCGTGTGTGTGAAGACACACATGTTGAATGTGCTGTCCCTGCCTTGATGAATATTGACTGACTAAATGGAAATTCATTTGGCTGTCAAATAAATCGAGTGTAATCTTTTGTGTATGCATCCGATAAAACTCTCCCTTGTGATAAACATTAACATATATTTATGTGTCTGGATGTGTTTGGGAAGAGTGATGTGTGCCGTTGGTGTTGCGTTATTTGGTCACTTGAGGGTGCTGTAGACTTCTGGATTATTAACAGTGCATAAGATAATTAATGAGTGCATTTAAGATGATTTAAAATACATCATTAAAGCTGTTTTTGGACTGAAAAGTAAAAAACATAAATTTCCACTTTTCCTTATCAGCAATCCACTGGTATTTACAGTCTGTAGTTAGATTTTTCCTGTGTCAGTTTGGCTTTACTGCAGCTCCTTAAAGACACACAGAGAGAGAGAAGCTGTAGGTTGTTGCTGTGCTGGGTGAGGTAACATACCATCAGCTTTGTGTGATTCATTTCCCCAGATGGATTGCAGCCAAATGAGTCGCAGTGACAGGTTGACCTCCTATTCACCGTCTTTTGTGTCTGAGCATAGTGTGTCAGTCAGTCAGCGTTTCTGAGAAGGTGAGGGGGGGGGATGTCCTGGACTGATTCAGGACATTCCCAGACCAGGCATCATCAGCCTTGTGGCTAAACATATACATACTGTACTGTGGTGTCAGAAAGTATTCAAACCCCTTTTTACTTCTCCCAACTTTTTGTGTTCTAGATTTAATTTTAAATGAACCTAAAATAGCCTATGATGACAAAAAGAGATGTTTTGCTGATCTGAACACTTTCCGATCCCTTCTGAGTACTGCACCGGTTGCTTAAATAGCAAACAAATGACAAAAAGAATTATGAGAGCAGAAATATGACTTTGAATACACCCAAAAGTAATAAAATGTAGAATTTAGGATTCATTTTGTAGGGCTACCTATATAAATGTCACAGATACATTATTAGTGTCCTGACAGCAGCGAAAATGTAATTAGTTTAATTAAAGAACATTGCCTGAAGGGGAACACATTACATCACCAAATGTTGCATCCTGTAATATCCAATTAACCAATGAATATGTCATTAGGTCGCTTTCGCAGTGACAATATAATTGTGTAAAAAAAAAAAAAAAGAAGAAGCCTTGTTATAATATTGAATTATGCCAACACTTAATATCTATGAAAGAAATCGCTGCCAACCAGCACATAAAAAACATTTAGTTTATTGGAGACAGACACAAAAAAAGTTAATACAGAAATAATGCAAAATGATCATTTCAGTCAGTAAATGCAGTACACAGGAGAATCCTGACGATACAAATTTACAATGCAATCTCTCACTTGAAGGTGTTAAAGACAACAAATACATCAGATGTCATGCCAGAGTGCTTCCTTATAATTTCCCCCATCTGAATGATTTCAAAAACCCAGAAATCCACCTGATGCCGAATAAAACCGATGCAGACAAGGCCTGTATTAAAATAAATAAAATATGGAGAAACTGCCCTGCAGTTGCAATAAGACCACTGAACTAAATTTGAACTACGATGTAGAAAAGTGTCTTTGGTTGAAAAGGTAAAATGATGCGTAAGTCATAAGCTAGTGTACATTTAAAAACCAGCGAGCCAACATAACTAACATTCAAAGCGTCTTTCACCACATGCTGTATTTTTCACGTCCTCACTCAACATTATCCTGCCCTGCAAAAAGAAAACACCCCCGACCCCACAACCTCTTACAACCTAACTTTCTAAAAGCAACACACTTCTATGCATGAATTGTTTTTGTTGAATTTCTAGAAAGGATAACACTTACTCTTCCCCCTTTTAATCAAGATACGTGCAGGCTTAATCAAATAACTACATGCTTTTTTATATAATCTATTTTATGTTTTTTTTTTCTACAAAAATGTTGATGAAACTCAGTAGCTGATATCAAGATAAATATTTTATTTGCTGTCCAGCAACAAAGCGCAGAGCTTCATGTCAGAGCTCCTGGCTTACAAGATTTTACACCTCTGCTGTCACTGAGTCTTCAGGGTGAAAGGAGGACATGTTTTTTAAGAATGAATAGATGTATCATTTGTTTACTGAATGCCCTCTCTTCATCATCAGAGCTGGGGTGGGGGTCGAGACGGCGGGGGTCCTGGTGGCCCCGGGGGTGCACGAGTAGGGGGTGGACCTGGAGGGGGTCGGGCACCGGAAGGGGGTGCGCGGACGGGAGGCGTGGTGCGGGGCCCTCTGGAAGGAGGCTTTGTACGGGGGACAGAGTTGGAGACCAGAGGTTGCTGTTCGACGGGCGGAGGAGGAGAAGAAGAAGAGGGAGGAGGAGGCATGGGAGAGTGATGTGCGCGAGAAGGAGCCTGGTTGTTGGTGGTGGTGGTCTCCCCATCTTTGACCCGTTGGAACTGTATACAGCGACCCTGCAAGTCAGACGGAGGTTAAGCCACAACTGTGCATCGTCATTTCAGTGCAGAATACAGATTATAATGCGTGTGCGTTTTTTGTGCAAAATCAATGAGCCCCTAAGATTCACCAGCCAAAGTAGTTTTGTGTCTTTGCCCGGTTTCTGCTGACAGAGGCGTGTGTGTTTGAGGCCTCAGAGGGAACACAGAGCTTCTTCTGTCTGCACCTGCACCACAATAGCTGTGATGCTAGCAAAGACGGGCACTGACAAAGTTATCACACACACACACACACACACACGCACACACTTTTGCAGTCTGCAGCTTTCCCCATTTCCCCCTCCGCCTCTCTGGGAGCCTCTGCAGTGACTCGGCCTCTCTTGATGCAGAACAGAAAGTGGTTTATGTCTCTTATGTGCTTGACTTGTTGAAATGTAAAGGGGGGATTTCAATATCTCCACAATAGTTAACAGAGGCCCCTTAGCGTTTAACATAATTTACAAGTCTGGGAGAATGGAACGCTTCTCTTATTGTTCTCATTGATGGTTTTCCTCTCTGTTCGCTGCATAGCCTCCTGTTGCAGACACACACACACACACACACACACATACACACTTAAAAACACAAATTCTTGTCTTGCTCAGTCAATGTGTGAAGGATGGGGAGTAGGTCTCTGTGTCACAGACCCTTGGTGGTCTGATTATAACACCTTATTAAACAGAGAGGCCCTAAAGTCACACAGGGGCCATTAAGAGGACCCAAGCAGCAGTAGCTTTGTGACTGAGGGAGCCATTGTGTGTGTTTGTGTGTACGAGGGGTACGTAATTGATTGGGGGCAGCCCGGTTGGGGTGGTGGGAGGAGGTGACTGCTTCGGTCTTGTCACCGGGCTGCGGTGAAAAGGCCAGTTTGTGAGCAGCAGAGCAGCAGCAGCACAACACCAGAGAGAGCATATGGACACAATGAGAACACAAGCTCATGAATATGAGTGTGTTTACATGTGTGTGTGTGTGACTGTAAGCATGCCTCCACCAGAACATATGGCCTGAATGAAACCTCAGCCTCATGAATAACAGAGACAGAGGGAGAGAAAGGTTAGAGGGGAGGCTGCAAGAGAGCACTAAAAACCATACGACTGGTGTTGGAATAGAGCGGCAGAGAAGCGGAGAAAAGAGATTTTTTTTTTGCAGATATGTACATAGATAAGTTGCGTGAGAGGTCAGCAATGTGTGACTTATGATGGTCAGACTCCCCTGCGTGTCCCTTTGGCTGTAACGTCTGTCACGGCTTTGCTTCCCCTCTCGGCGATTGTTTACTTCAAACCCTCAACTCCTTTTTTCAGAGAAAAACAAAACCCTGACACACCTCCAGCATTCCTCTTCACACCACTCCTCTGTCTAGCCCCTTTTCTTATTTCCAAGCCCCATGACTTTGCCCTTCCCTAACAAACACACACACACACATACACAGCTGATAGTTTGTGGCCGTTTACAGGGAAATGATGCTTGCGCACACACATTTGTCGCCATTATAGTAAAGAAAATGGGAGAAAGACGCGAGAGAGGGGAGACACACATCTGACCTGACAGCTCTTGCCTGTCACCTCGCATGACATTATAGCGATCCACTCGCATAAGGAAAACACTCCACGTGCTCTCACACAAGAGTCAACACACTTCTCAGGATAAAAAGCCTGAATTGTAGTGATCAAGTATTAAAGGGTCAGTCCAACCAAATTACATTTCACTCTAGTATCAAACTGTGCAGATAGTTTTGGGTTTATCTGCTATGGGCTTGAAATATTTGCCTCTGAGATTTCTGCCTTTACACCGGTGAAGGTGAACAGAATTTTGTTTGTGGTGCTTAAAGCATAAAACTTTAAACAAATTCAACAGTCATATGTTACAGACCTTGCATAATTCCATTAACTTCCATTATATTGGGGTGGCGGCAGAAATCTCAGAGATTTTAGAACTTGGGCAAATAAAACCAAAACTATGTGCATTGCTAAACGCTGCAAGAGGTAAGTGAGAAAATATGTTTTTTGAATTTAGGGTGAACCGAGCCTTTAGGTGACGTGTTTGGGGGGGGGGGGGGGGGTGTCTGTGTGTGAGGACGGAGGGATGGTGGCCGCCCTCTGGTCTGTGCTGTGCTGTGTGACGGGGCCATCAGTGCCATCAGCTCTGGGGACAAAAGAAGGGAATCTCTTCTGTCACAATATGGCTCGTGGCCTTTCAACTCCCCATCTGTTTGTGTGACGCTCGCTCGGGAGAGCTGACACACAACTTACAGTGACACACATGCGTGTACGCACACACACACAGTGCAGACACATGAAATGCAAACGGAGAGTGTGGCAGAAACTGGCAGCCCGCTGATGGCCGTTTGCAGAGGCAGTGAAGTAGGAGTAATGTGGGGAGAAAGCAGGACGAGCTCCTCCTGAGCTGCTCGTTAACAAGCTGCATTGAGGAGTCTGATCCATGCTAGTTATCGCTGTGCTTTTTGCCACCTTGTTGTGATCCGGCTGCACTGTTGGTCATTATGGCTGTGTATCAAACCTCCTCCGATTTTTGGTAACAGCAGGAATGTGTCTGCAGCAGCGAGCGAAAACAGTCAAGTAGGCCAAAAGCTGGCATTGAATGCTTGTTCATATAATCCTTTTAATGTATTCTTTGATCAGCTAGTTTCTGATTTACATCTATTACTATTGCAAGATTTACATGCAATTTTGACAGTTTTATACTGTATTGTATGTTTTATTTCTTGTACAGGGCTTCTTTTGCAAAATGAAAAACATTTATATTACTCTTAAAAGTACAATTTAGATATTGGTACTGAAATTCAGATATTGTATTTGCACTAGTATTGAATTTCAAATGATAAGTTAACTGACCCTTATTTGACATACAGCTGCATTTTTTGCTTTTGCAGAGATTTGAGGAATGTGAAGAATTCATTTTGACTGACTTTTTCAGGCCATTGTTGTTGTCTCTCATGTCTGATATGGCTATTAGCACAATTCTGAAGAAGTATCTCGCTTGTAACAAAAGTGGATTTTTTCTTTCCCCCCTCATTTCGTTCCACGTGAGAAGTAGCGTTTTATTTTCCTCAGTTAATGGCGCGTGAAGGGAGTTGCGAGGGTCATTGTTGAGCGTCTCTGTGAACCGGAGACCCACAGAAAGTGTCTGACAAAGACTCTAGAAACTTCTGTCCTGACAGAGATGGATTGTGCTGTTTAGAGAATAAAAAGAGTCCAAGATGGAAAAAAGGGATAAAACCATTGATGACCTCTTTTACAGACTCCAGATACAGTACACACACACACACACACAGTTACATAGTAAAGATGAATCGCACTATACAAAGAACGAATCAATAAATTCTGCAGTGATATGACTTTGAGCTATGAGAAGCGACAATGAAACCATTTACAACGGAGCAGATGTTTCACCATGACAACCAGTATGATGATGAAAACATGTCTGTGGGGTTATGGGATGCAATACACAGGGCCATAGTTAGATAACAAGGGCTGCTCTGCTCTGCCTGCTCTTTTTAGTTCTGTCACACACACTTGGCTGGCACACAGTGATGTCATGATTTAGGACTTTGCAGCAGCGTTTCAATAAAATGTTACATGAAACACAGCACATAAAACAGATTTGACAGAGCAGTTGTTTTTTAAAATTATAATTATCACGTGAAAGTAGAGAGGGTGTAACGTGCTATTTGGAGACTCGATAGAAACCCGGTCATTTTCTGGGAGTCACAGGGAATTCTCAATGAAGAGTACAGAAGAGTACAGTACTCCTTGTGCTTGAACAATGGTAGCTTTGACGAGGAGAGCGGTATCAGTGGCTCATTCACTCGCTCTGTGTGTGTGTGTGTGTGTGTATGAATGTGTGTGTAGCCAATCAGTACCGAGTTTCTGCCGTGTACGTGTTGCTCACTGACACGTGTTGTCTTTATGCAATGTGACAAAAAGAAAGAAAGAAAGAATGCAGATGCTCAATTGTTCCCGCACATAGACAGAGAGCACTTTCTGTACCCTCTAATGTGCTCTTAAAAAGCCTTTAATTGGTTGCTATCCACAGCAGAATCCCCCAAATTACACATAATTACAGTTTTGTATCAGTTATTATGCCTGTTTTTTGTCCACTAGATCTTTTAGTGATGGTTTAGAGGCAGATAAAATGAAATGTGACTGCAGTTGAGAGGCAGACTCACCTGGTCTCCAGGCTGTGGTCTCATCAGAGATACCTGATCGTAACCTCTCCTAAACAGAGCCCACAGGGCATCCAGCTTCCCCTGGACACAGAAAGAAACAGTGAACGGAAGCAAATATTTCAAAGAGTGGTTAAAAAAACGTAAACACACTTTGATACACATGTAACATTTAAAGAGCAATCGGAAAGAAGTCCAACCTTGATGGGTGTGTACCACCTCCTCTGCTGTGGGGGGCGGCGGGGAGGTTTTCGAGGCTTGGGCTCATAAGGTTCAAACTCTTGCTCTGGCATCTTTACAACAGCATTTTTAGGTTTGTCCAGCTTAGCACCTTCCTCAGTGGACCCCTTCTCCCCCCATCGCACCTGGGAAAGATGAAGTAAGTAAAGCATTGTTAAACTGTACTGTAACTATAATGTGTTGAAAAATGTAGAAATTTGTATGTGTGTGTGTGTGTACCTCCATGCGTTTGATGCCACCCACTCCTCGTCCTCCATAGTAGGAAGCGTCCACTGTGGGCCACCTCTTCTTGGGCATCCCGTCCTCATCATCCGATTCCTTTGAGTAAAACCTCAATTATATGTCACAGATCATAGTCTCCAAAACATACTACTGTTAGTACTACCATTACAATAAAAAACAGTAATGTAACAATTAAAGGGGACATATTATGCATATTTACAGGTCTATATTTTTAATCTGGAGGTCTACTGGAATATCTTTGTATGACTTACAGTTAAAAAAAACTCCTTATTTAACTCATACTGACCCTTTACACAGCCCCTTAGTTCAGCCTCTGTCTGAAACAAGCTGTTTTAGCTCCTGTCTGTTTAAGGCCCCCTTCCTGATGAGCCCACACTGTTCTGATTGGTTAGCTTTCAGAAGCTGCATCACCTCCGACTTCTTGCGGCTCAGGAGGCTACGTCAACAAACCATGAAACATACTATAGTAGTAGGATTTCACTACTTTTTCTCGGTCTTTACCCGAAATGTCAATTTCTCAAATACATCCGTACATGTTCAAGCCGAAATCCGATCTGAAATATGCGAGTGGACAATGCAAACAACACATGGAAAAACCTTAGCAACAACCTTAGCAACCAAGGCTACGGAATGAACAGCTGTTTATGAACATCACAAACAAAGCGTTCAGGGCAGGTCGAAGCCCTCCTGGCTTTTGATTTGCAGCATTTCTACATACGATAACCTCAAGTTTTGGAATTTTTACCATGTTTAACATAGATATCTGACATCATAACAGTATATAAATAACAGAAAATCACAAAAAGCATAATATGTCCCCTTTAAAGAAAAACAAAATCAAGTCCACTTCATGTTGCAGGTGACTTACAGGCTCTGGAGGAGGAGGTGGTGGAGGTTCTTTGATCACCTGAAGATTGAAAAAAAAAAAGACCTTCAATATGTCACGAGGGAAACAAATGACCACAAGCTAAAATACTGATGTCTGAGGTACAAACTTACCACAGTGCAGCAGAGAGGCCAGAACCACCACATCAGCAGCAGACCCAACAACAGGAACACCACCAGCAGTGAAATCAGCACGATGGTGCCATCAAACTACACGGAAACACAGAATGACAGGATTGATTATTACGCTCAACTGAAGGACAATAGAGGAGGAAAAAGTGAAAATGAGAAGCCAAAGTACTCACAGCCTCCTCTGATGACAGACACAACAGAGGAGAGCTCAGAGTGGAGAGAGGAAGAAGACTAGAGAACCAAGAGAAAATAAGAAGTTTGGAGGAAGTTTAATCAAAGTGGGCAGCAAGCCAGAGGGAAATATCATTGTGTGTTGTTGTGATAGTGCACACAGTTTGTACTCACACATTCAGTAGTTGTGATGTGAACTGAGCTGGTGATGTAGGAGATGCCCTCGTTCATGCTCACCTGCAGGTAGATCACCCTGCAAAACACAAACTCGCGTCACAGATATGCATACATCTGCTTGTGTGCGCACTCTAATAGTCTCGTTTCGGCTACTGCAGAAGCTCGCTCAAGGTGTCGAATACATTCCTTCATCTTCGCTGTCCATGCTTGCTGCCTTATAAGCACACAAACATGCTGACATAGACACAAAGCCTTTAAAGAGGTCAGGGAGTTCTCCACCCACAGAAGGAATCTCTTCTGTTTGGATCAGACCCAGACCTCTAATGTGGAAACCACAGACAGCTAAATGACTTCTTATTCAATGGTATTCAGTGCTGTTATCTGCAGCTATGACTGCACAGTGACAAGCAGGGCAGAGACAAGAGAAACTTATATTTTTTGGATGTGAAGATGACAGGATAGCAGTAGTGAAAAGGACTGATGATAATTTAGTTGACATGTTATTCATAAAGCCTGTAAAAAAGAGATAAAAACAAGACGTGTTAGCCAAAAAGGCTGGAGAGGGTGGAAACAGCAGACAGCTGGATTGTAGTTACAGGTTTGGAGAAAGAATGGAGAAAGGCTTCTTGTGCTGTGCTCATGGTTTGGGGGGACAGAGACAAGGGGGGTATTGAGCTCTGGGTTTAGATTTGAGGAGGGGGCGACAGGGGGGAGGTCACTGCAAGGTGGGGGGGCCAGTGGAAAGGAAACAGAGAGTGGGGGATGGTAGAAGGAGGGCCTTTCCTGTTTTACATCGCTTCAACGCTGTCCCTCCCTTGTGAGACACCCCCCCCCCCTTCACTTCCTCAATAAGTAACACTCTGTTTTCGCCTCCTCGCCTCCTTCTGTATCCCTCCCATACCACTGTAACTTGTCTTATAAGTCATGCTGTCACTGACTGGCTGGAAATTGGTGTTGCAGGTGCCACTCATCTTTTCTTCTTCTTCTTTTCTCCCCCTTTTCTTCTTTTCTGCCCCCCCCCCCATCATATGGTCAGCCCTCCTTTCAGGCAGGCAGGGGGACACAGTGCTATCAGCTCCTCTCTGACAGAGAGATCTCAGCCCCTATCAATCATCAATCTGCCCACTATATATGTCTTTGCCCCGTGTGTGTGTGTGTGTGTGTGTGTGTGTGTGTGTGTGTGTGTGTGTGTGTGTGTGTGTGTGTGTGTGTGTGTGTGTGTGTGTGTGTGTGTGTGTGTGTGTGTGTGTGTGTGTGTGTGTAGGAGGGGGAGCCGCATCCGGAAGGTTCCCAGTCAACACAGATTTGCGTGAAGGCGCCATCAATGACTTCATTATAGGCGACAAGGCTCGGGTAGAACAGGAGGTGAGTGAGGGTCTTTGGTGTTTGGGTGAAGAGGTGATGCTGGGAGCTGGAGTCCCTAAGATCATATGTACAGACCTTAAAACCCCAAAACAGGAAACAGTTCCCCTATAATGTGATCTCACATGCAAGAGTGATTTTCATTACTGCAACTAATGATTATTTTCATTATTAATCAATTGATTATTTGAAAAATGTGTAAAAAAATGTGCTTTGCAACATGTATTAGGAAGCAAACATTATACTATTCATATTATCTGTAATTGTATGTCAGTGAATGTGAAAAGGTGTTAATTTACTACAATAGTTATTTTTCTCTCTGTATTATTTAATATGTAAGTGGTCTTTGTATGAGTGAGTCATGAATATCTTTTGTATATATTTTTTTGTATTTATCTAAAATTCACTGAGTGATTCTCTCTTAGACTGGTGCTGCAACAATGGACGTCAACAGCTGAGCTTGAAGCTTCACTCCACTTTCTCCGTGTTTCTTATGAGCAACTCCATCCACCGAGGAGGCCACAAGGTGCGGTCGAAAGCTTCAGAAAAACCAAGTAAGTGTTGTGTTGTGTCAAGACTTCAACAGTGTAACAATGAAATCAAGCAGCCAAACTTCACATTTAAGAAACTGGAACTAATGAAAGTTTAGCATTTTGCTTGGTTTTAACTGATAAATCTAAATCTAATCTTGGATGATGAGGAAGAGTTTGTTGAGAGGAAACAATAGTCCTATTTCTGTACACAACAAGACACAAAAGAGATCATTTTATACCACAAACTCCTGTCGTGCCTACACAGTGGCGCTCTCGTCTCACTACATATTTCCACGTCTCTCTGTACGTTATTGCTCCGCAGCCCAGAACTCATCAGCCAGCTGTTGGCCTCCTCTTTGGGCCCTTTAGCCATTCACAGCTGACTTCCTCTTTAGTAGCACTCAGGGTGTCAGGCAGCGCTGACTTTGCTCTAATGGGCTTCTGTTACATGGAAGGACGGCTCCTTCAGGCACCGTTGCAGTGCGTAATGATGCACCCTGCTCTGATCTGCTCTCAGGAGGAGCAGCCCAACCTGCATAAAGCCACGGTGGCAACAACTAGACACAAAGATAGAAAAGGGGCCAGATATTTTCTTGGTGGTATAAGAGGTGAATTGTTGTTTTAATTATTCTTTTTTTTGTTGTTTTTTTGTCAATCCCCCCCCAACCCCAAGGCTTGTCCATGAGTTTCAATTCAAATTTATTGTGCCACATCTGTTTTAACATGTGTGAATGAAATATACTGTAGCATGCAACAGAATCTTAAATCTTTCTGCAGCCACAGTGAGAAAACAAAATTCCTATTTCCCCATCTCTGAGGAGTACTTCCCCATCAAAACAGTACTTTCCACTGGCGGACAAGACAAGCTCAAATCGCGCTGGAAATCTGAGTGACATCAACAAGACAGATGATGACTGGGAGGTGTCTGAGGCCGCAGGCTGAAGTGTATAATTATGCACAGGACTGCAGGCAGCAGGGACTTGAAGGCTGCTGGGCCTCGGTCCTCTCCTCTCCGAGCTCAGCCCCGCAGCATCGCTCTGTCTGCCTCACAAGAAACTTCTACTCTGAATCACCCGGAGCAAAGCTGGAAGCCCTCGGAGGAAACTTAACACTGCCCCACCGACTCCACTCACACTTCCTCTCTCCCAAAGTGTCAGACAGAGATTGGGATACATCACACACAAGCAAATTCACAAACACACACACACAGGCGGTTTGCGAAGGTCCTCTCCAGGAGGCTCTCATTAAGTCATGTTCCTGGGCTCTACTCCTGTTGTCCCCTTGTGATTGGT